>VZTX01012711.1:421036-577401 GCA_013400915.1 Pardalotus punctatus
GGGGCTGGGACGGTCCAGCAGCAGATGCTGGGACAATCCAGCAGCAGGGGCTGGGACAATCCAGCAGCAGATGCTGGGACAGTCCAGCAGCAGGGGCTGGGACAGTCCAGCAGCAGATGCTGGGACAATCCAGCAGCAGGGGTGGGAGCGCACAGCTCCTGTGCCTCTGGCTGTGGCTGCCCCTCAGCGCTGAGCAGCGCAGCACGTGCAGAAGGCCTGGCCAAACTGGGATTCTGGGAACCCACTCGTGTCACGGTGGAGGAGCTCTACACTCTGAGGCTGTTAAACAATGGGCGTGCTAGTAGCTGTATGATTATTCACAAAGCACTTAGAATATTAATGGTGTCACTTAATGTAGGTGAAGTTCCTTTGTGATCTTAACCGGCTTGTGCAGAAATGCTGGGTTTCCCTGAACTGTGGTGCTTCCACCAACCTTCAGCAGAGATATTTTAAGGGTCTGATCTAAATCCTAAAAAAGAGTGGGAAAAAAATTCCAAATTGTGACATAATTCCTAATATATGATGTTAAGATGCTAACCAAAAAGGGAGCTATGCGTGGAAATATTAGATTAAAAGTAGGATTGCCAATGAAAGTTCCTAATTTAATCTGCCAAAACACTTTATCACATCCGTTTATTTTTTGTGTCATGGGGCTTTGAGCTGCCTGTTCTAGTTGAAGGTGTCCTTGCCAATGGCAGTGGGGTTTGAACAAGAGGATCTTTGCGGTCCCTTCCAACCCAGGTCTATTGCTCTCTCCTTTGAGCTGTGAGACCAGACTGCAGTCTTCAGATGACACTGCTTTAGGACTGCTTTTTGATTTAACTTTTCATTCTGGTGGTCAAAGATCAAAACCATTGCTCTGTTCTCAAGGGTCTTTGACACTGCCAGCATGATTTTCTTCTTGAAATTGTGCTCTCTGCTGTCAGTCTTTTATGGCTGTATTGTCTTCTGTGGTCCTGAATATTTTTTCAAGATGCCTTCCTAAGGAGTCTTTCTTTTCCTGTAGATGTCTGTACAACAATGTCCATTTTTCTGTATTATTTGCCTCCATGTGCTTTGTCTCAGTAATCTCATATTTAGTTGATGGATGATTTATACTTGCACCTCTATTCCAGACATTACCTTTGTTTGGGATTTTAGATGTTCTCTCAGTATTCCTAAAACAGAAGTATCTGAGCAACACAGCTCTAAACCAGAAGTCTTCATACCCTGTACTCCTGTTACTTCCTTTCTCAGCCACTGTCGACAAGAATACTTCTTTCCCTGTCATTCAGGCCTGCAATTAGCATGTCCCTTTTCATATGCCTTCTTAAATGTAACATACTTTTCTGTATTGTATCCAAGGAAGTCATCTTCTTTTACAAATTCTAATTAAGTTGTGTCTAATTTCTGTAATGCTTTCTCTAACCTCAGTGAATGCAATTTCTCCTTTCTTTTAGCCACTCAGGCTACCACTTCAAAGATCATATTCTCACACCTCTGGTGTGACCACACCATTGAAGTGCTGCATACTTTTCCATCAGCAGTAATCATAATTAAAAAAATTAGGTTTTTCAAATGAAAACCTTAAAAGTTCTTAGTCTCCTATTTTATATATTATCCAGTAATCAACTAGAGCTATAGGACTTTGATCATCCATTTATTATTGTATCTAATAAGCATGTTAGGCCTCTTCCCATGCTGGCTCTTGCATATAGAAGAAGCTGTTAGAAAAGATTTATCTATGTCCTGCATATGAATTCAGAAAATTTTGTTTTCCTCTACTACCTACCCACCCTTCCCCCCCCAAAAAAAAAAAAAAAAAAAAAAAAAGGAAACNTATCTTCTAGAGAAAAGGCAACTGAAGTGCTAATACTGGTGCTTATTGTGATTGACCTTGGACCAGCGTCTTTATGTTCCCCTTAGCAGGAGGGTCTGTTGGCTTTTACTTTGGAGCTGAACCATGAACTTCCTTGGCCATGGCAAACCTCACGGTTCTGTGTTTGACTATCCACTGCAGCTATTCTATGTTGTACTTTGTAAAATGAATAGTAAGTGGTAGTACACTCAACTAATTTCCTTTGACTTGGCAAACTACCAGCACAGGGAGGAGGAATGCGTAGATTCCCCATCCTTCTCATGAGAGAGAAGAGGGAGTATGATATAACTCTTCAAATCTACTTCAGGTCATTCTTCGCCGTTCTTATTATGCTAATAATTTCTTGTGTCCAATACAATAATGTCATTAAAACTAAATGTCTATCTTTCTCCAGTAGGAATTAGCAAAAATGTTTATGGAGTATAGGAAATGATCCCACTTTCTCTAGAAGATAGCATAAATTAGTTACTGTTAGATAATACCATATATAGGCTATAAAATAAAAAAAAAATATTAAAACCAGATTCTACTCAAGTTTTCAGCTTCTGTATGCACATCACATCTATTGCCTTAAACTATTTAAATTACTTTGGAGGTGTGACTGTAAGATCTCTAGGGAGGTGAATGAGAACTTCAGGAGTTAGTTAAGGGTTTTATTAGAAACATGGAAATTAAGTAAGTTGAGCATAGAGAGTACCTCTGTTTCCTGGTGCAGAATACCCTATTTATTCTAAGTTTTAACACTACTGGAGAACAGGTGAGATAAACCTGAAACTATTCCAAACTCCCAAGTAGTTTTACTACCTTCTTTCCTTCTTTTTCATTTTTCCCTCTTAAATTTTCCACCATATATTACTCCAAAATTATTTATTACATTTCCATCTACCTTGCTTATAGGCCTAGGTGATTTCTTGCCCATTGTTCAGAAAAGTAAGTTTCTGCTTCTGTAGGGCTTCAATATAAGGACTGTTCACCAGTGATACAGCTATGTCAAAAGTGCACAATTTAATGTCAAATTAAATTAATTTTGTATTGTCTGTACTTGAACAGATGGTACCCTTACTCATTTTTTGAGCATAAATTACTACCAGACTTAAAATAATTTATTCACTCTTAGAAGTGCAGCCAATAGCTTACTATCTAGCTACAAGAGTTTTCACATCCATCAGCTCAACCAGTGATCCAGCTCTTGGAACATTATGTTCCTTTTGTGACACTCCTGGGAGGACTTTAGGCCTCTGAACCAATGGATGAATACACATTTCTTTCATTTGTGAAATAATACTATGGAGAATCATCGTATAAAAACTCCAGGCATGGTTCAATACATTAAAATGAAGCTATGTTGTAGGAAAACAGCGCACTAGAAATTATTTAAGGCCCCTTCCTATGTATATTGTAATCTCAGATTATGTATTGCTGGTTTATAGTTTTCTGTAATTTTGAAGTTCCTGTAAAGCTTTGGAGACATTTGAAGGAAATTACTGTGTACTTGGGGTTTTCCTGTTCTTGGGGACATTTTATGCTCAGCTGTTTGGACAAATTTCAGTGGAGGTGTGAAAACAGTGTTGAAGAATGAGAAAATGCAGTTGAAGAATGACTGTGAAATAATTCTAAAGCCTTTAAAATACAGGTACGGATTTGATAAGCATACAGCAATAGAGGTGCCCTGAGGCAAATAGACAAGAAAGCCACGAGAAGTCAGTAGCTACTAATTCTACAAACCCTGTGAAATCAGCAGGATGTTGGGATCCTCTTGGACCCTGTCCTTGTTTATACCAGCTTGCCCCAAGGAACCAATTTCTTTAGGATAAGGCAGAGGGCAGAAGCTGATGTACAGGACGTGCAGGTGACAGAGCACATTTCTGAAATACATCAATTTACCATTTTTCAGATACTGTAGATTATTAGAGGCCTGTGATTTAGAAGCTGTCATGTTTTCTGAAGCACGTTTCACTGCCCCAGACAAATTAATTGTAGGTTGAGCAGTGTACTATTTCTTGAGACACAGGACTAAAAAACTGAACTTGCTTCAAAATGCCTGTTTGTTTTTCATTTATTAGTTGTATTCACCTCAAAATTGCCGTGGATTTTTTTGGTTTTTGGGTTATTTTGGTTTGGATATTTTTTAAAGAGAGAAATAAGTATTTCACCTTAAAGGACCCATTATTAACATTTCACTTTTGTTGAAATTAAAAGATGTGGAAAGCCATATCATACATGTCTATAACTATTCTGAATGATTCAGGTCCTGCTTAGGCAGACATGCAGAGAGGTGTCTGAGAACCTTTTCTTGTCTCATTTTCTGCCTGCCTGCAGTCCATCTTCCCAAAGCACATATCCTGTTGCCTTGATCTGAGACATAATGACCATATAATGAAAGCAGTTAGAGATATTATTTTGTTAATAGGTTGATGGAGAAGGGGAGGGGTATTCTGCTTAACATGAAATATGCTGAGATTAAAATTTGCTGACACTAATTGGCTTTCTTTGTGAAGTCATGTTTTTCTCTAATTAAAAATGGTTTCCGAGCTGCAGTGGCTGCTTGGGGATACCAAACTGATGTGAATTACACTGTCTTTGCAGCGAAACGTTGTAATAGTGACAAAAATTTGTTTCCATAGTATAATAATGCAGCCTAGGACCAAAGCTAAAGCAGCATGAATGCTTTGATCTGCAGCTATGAGATTCATTCAAATTTAATCGTGCAGAAATTTCTACTGAAGTAACACTTGAATAAGTATCTTTACCTCTGAGTGATCCTACTGAAGGACCTGAACTGAAGTTGTTTATAACTATGGGATAATGTATAATACAAATATAATTCTGGCTTCACACTGCTCAATTTCCCTCCCACCTCTGTGAAAAGAGTTCAATTTGTGGTACTTCTGCCTTGGTTTCTCTGCTACAGTTTCCCAGTTAGCAGTAGTATGAAAATGAATGGGCTTATCAAAGAGATAATAAAAACTTTATCAAGATCCATCTTCCTGTGCTATTTCACATACATTTGTATAAAATTGCTACCTCTTTTTTTTTAAAAGCTCTACCTCTGTACATCTGAAGATTATTAATAGGGTCAAGACTTGTTTAAGAATATAAAGGAAGTCTAAGGTGAAGATGAAAACTGAGTCCCTTTCAACTTGGTGTACAAGACAGAGCCCTTAATTACTAAAATGTTCTTAGTCTTTGAAGTAACAGACTCCCATCATCAGTGGCTGTGCAGTGCAAATGGACTATATCTCCCCTCTTCTTACTCTTACAGATGATGTGCTCTCATTTTCCCATTACTGTTACCTCATCTCCCAGAGTAAACAGTAGTTTGGATTTTGAAATTGCAACCTCCTAGTAAAAGTCACACTGTCTACCTGTTTTCCCCTTACTGAAGAATTGGCTTTGAATGGAAATTTTAATTAGACTTAACTACAAGATTTGATAAAGAGTTTTGAAAGATGTTACAGTTTCTAATTAGTTGATTTTTTTCCCACTCACAGAGAGATCTCCCAGAGTTCATTCTGCAGTGATGGAATCATGAGGGAAATTCTGTGGAGATTGTAATACAAAAAAGGGTTGTTGCTCATAGCGATCAAATAGCTGCTTTTGAGGATTTTATTCCAATGCATCTGCTGACACAGAGTCTTTTCAAATGTAACCACATTTTTTTTGGTTGTTTTTATTCAGAATGGTTTATTTACTCTTTTTAATATTTATCTAGCTCTGCTATTTCAGTTTTGAATATGTAATTTAGTTAGGTTTAGTCTATTTTTTTTAATATATCTTCAAGTATAATATTAATGTGATGTGTATAGAACTATTTTCCCTAGCTGATTTTTCTGGGAAGGGTTATTTTAGAATGTTGTTAGCAGTGATGGCTTCTATTAATGCAAGCACTGAACTAATCTGCACTTCACAAAGCAGAATCTTTTATCAGGCACAACACAGGCATGCAAAGAGATAAGAGGAGCAGCAGGTCTCCAGGCAGTGGAAAGGGGGTACAGATGGCAAAGACTGAAGGAAGGGTTTTAAAGGTAGAAATAGCAGTTGACACATTTAACATAATTTATACATTTAGAGTGAACTCCATCTTCTCTAAATCTCAGACATGCCTGCTGTTTGTATTACACATAAGAGAAACCCACCAAAAATAAATTTATAGATCTTTTTCAAAGATATGGGGGTCAGCCCAAAGAATGATGTTAATGATCCTGTGGTGAAGCTATGCTGATTTGTGACTTTCATAGTTTTACTCTATTTTTAAAAGCTTGTCCTAATCTTTGACTGTCCCATGTTTCTTCCCTAAAAAGGTCCTTTGGAAAACCAAGAATAAATCAAACGCAGTAGCAATGTCTCTTTCCTCAAGCCACCTCTCCTTCCCTGGCTTGGTGCAGGGGCACCAGAACAGAAGACACTGCAACTTGGCTGTCCCTGAATCCCACTGCTCAAGGGAGCATTGAGCTTGGCAATTCAGTGGCTTTCCAGCTGCCAGGCTGCCTACCAGCTCAGGTTTCAAAGCCATTTTCACTCCTTCCTGGTTTCTTATTTGCAGAATATTTTGTTGCATATCCTAAAAGTGCTCTAAACTCTTTAAAGTTAGTTCCGAATATAGAATGGAGTTAGTTGGAACCTCATATTCTGATATTGCTATCATTTTCTTTCAGAATATTATCTAAAAATACTCTAAATAATACAGCATGTGCTTATTTTATATAACCCCTTCTTGGTTCTTAAAGCATAAGTAAATGTATTTCAGATCTTGTAAATACTCGCCTAAACAATACATGTGCTGTACTTTAGAGACACAACTCAGCAATACATGTAACAGACCTTTGGTTTTGCTGATCATGTAAAGAAGGAAGCAGAAACACGCATTGTTTCTGAGCCTTTGACACACTGAAAATGACAGAGTAAGGACAATACAACTAGGCCTTCTTTTAGAGAAGAACAAGATTGTAAGGGAGGGAGGAAAAAATTAAATCAGAGTTCTCCCATTTGAAAGTGTTGTTAGTCTTAGAATTCCCCATCAATTTTTTCCCCCTTTCTGCTGCAGTTACAATTCCAAATACTCTCCAGCATATGCACAGAAACCATTCCAAGGAGAACAAAAAATACCAACCTGGAATAGCCAACCCAAAGTTTTATGGACTAAGGAAACACTGGCAACATAATTTATTTTAATGGACATATTAAGCTTTCACCATCTGTTCTGCCCCTAATTATGAATGCCAAAAGAACATATTTCACAGTTAAATCAGTAAGGCATTATTCATGCGCTTATATGTTACTGCTACACTAACACTTCTGCAGTGTTCTCGTACTGCCTACGCAATTCAGAGCAAGCTGCTCATGTCTGAAATGGAACTTCTTGGTAAAAAGTATTTTTCAATAACTGTTTCAGTGGGAGAGTACTTAGTGTAAAACATATTTTTAAAGAATAATTGGGAGAATGAAAGCCTTTTTTTTTTGTAATGACATACTAAAAATCAAGATTCTGGACAAGTATATTTTTCTCCGCTTTCTTGCATTTTATTCCCTTTGTCTGTCTAGCTGCTGTGCATGCTGTATGTGTGTACAGTGCCTGCTGCAGCTGGTGTTCCAAGCATTGTGTCCTCACTGGAGAAGGTAAAAGGGAGCAGCTACTTTTAAGAAAGAAATACTGAGCAATTTATAGTGCTCACAAGTCAAAGATCACCTAAAACAACAAAAAATGCTGCAAGTGACACTTATTAGTGTTTATGTGAGAGAAGCAAAGGCCGTCTTGAGTGCACAGTACGAGAGAGAACCCTGAATTCTTCTCCTGCATGAGACATCTCTGTTCCTTCCTTGGTCAGCTGCGAGGCTCTGCCAGCTGGAGCTGTGTCCATCACACGAGATGAGTGTTAGCATTAACTGCTGTGGTACCACCTGACGTTTAGTGGTGCAGTCTGTGCCATCCATGGATAAATACGCTCTTCTAGTCTTCATACACTGTGTCTTATTTTGGTTTAGCAATTTAGCCCTTAATATTTGCTTGGCTTTGAAAGTGGTTAAGCGTGGTAGTTGCATGATGCAGAAGAATTTTAGTAACAAAAGAGGGGAGTCATCAGTGTTAGACTTGAGACTAGCTTGTCCAAGGAGCACAGCTATTATCCAAGTATTATGGAAAGCACAGCCTATCTGTAGCAATACAGTACAGAAAACAGTAAAATCAAGTGGGAAAAATGTAATTGATATTATATGGTTTGCTGAGGCTGAATAACAAGAAATAAACTTGGCAGAGCACTGGAGTCTTTTGAAGAAGTATCTGAATTTTCTGCTGGAATATAGTTTATGTTGCTGTATAGGGTGGAAGGCATCACCATTTTCACTTGGTTCTTTGGCAGCAAGTCAGCTGGATATAGGCATTTCTTTACACAACTGTGTAGAGATTGACCTTGTACTAGCAACCACTAACTAATTTTTTGTAACAGTATAAAGTTTATAGGACAAGCTAATCAGGATACGTAGATTATGAAGTGCTGCTAAGAGACGGGTAATCAAAGGGATTTCCAGCATTCTAGAGTATTTTCTAAATGAAAGGAGCCAGGAGATGCCTGGAAGCAGATTTTTTTTTACAGAATCAGAAAGGGAACAGAAATATTTTGTAATTCTAACCTGGGGGAGAATTCTTCCCTTATCTGCACAGGCATAAAAATAAAATGGCCCACTATCCTGTAGAAACATCAGCTTGACAGAAGATGTCAGGAAATGTCCTTAAAAATAACTCTGATTTGAAATCAATGCAACCTGTTTGTGTCCGCAAATAGAATTTGCTAGAATTTAGTTCTGCCAAAAATCTGACATGATATCGTAACGTGCTGAAGTTTAGAAGAACTTTCATTCTAGAATTCCATTTTGCAGACTCAGTTTTTTAAAACTGTGGTCTTTCAGCTGGTTGAATGTGTTTTTTTTCTCTTTTTGTTGAAGCCTAAACTATTCAGAAGTTGAAACTTCATGTCCTGTAGCTGTCGACAATGAACATATGCCCACTATCTAAAAAGAAAGGATAATGCAGTCATTCATTTTTCACTTTCATTTATGCTTTTGCATGGATATGTGTCTGGGACTGTGTCTCTGTCATACAGCAAACTATCCAAAAGGACTCCTGTGTATGTGAGGACGTGTGACAGTAAAAAGTATGATGGCAAAGGAATCCAGTGCCAACTGAAGGCATTTTCTTACAGCACCATTTAAAATACCCTGGTTTCAAAAGGAAAAGTTTCATTTTTCTCTTAGAGTCATTAGGTATTAATTACAGTAAATTCTGGGCATCTTATTTTAAAAAAGGGAAAAGAGACTGGTAGAGAAAAGGTTGAATAAGAAATTTAAAGGTTAAATTTTCTGCACAGACTTAAGTTTTTATATAGAGTCTGTGTTCATTTATGTGAGAACATGGGGAAATATGTCCTTCAGCCATTGATACAAAATTATAGGAATGCTGAGAAAAGGAATTGTATTCACTTTTCTAAAGTATCTTGCAATTTACACCAGCAATTATGAAACTACATGAGACCTGTAATATAAGAGCTTGGAGAAAATACATATTTAAGTATATCCAGTACAACTGTGAAGCAAAATTCTTTCTAATATGAGACAATACTTGAAGCATCTTAAATTTCCCACTTTTAATTGCCCTCACTGATCTGGAGCTCCTTAATGCTCTTGGAGTCCCTGTGCAGCATCCTTTCTCGTACAGACTCCTTTAATTACAGCAGCTGCCAGAAGTAAAGCGCTGTCAGTGCTGTGTTAGCAGGTCAGCCTGGCGGGCAATGGTGCTAAACTGAGTGCTGTTCACACTGAACCCAATCTGCCCTGCGTGCTTGTGCTCCCTGCCTCAGTTCATAACGTTGGAGTTGTGATGCAGATTGGTAGCAAAGATAAAAACGTTATTATGAGAAGGGTGCCTTTTGTGCTTTCATTATCTTGAAATGACCAATAAGGATGGATTTTTCCTTGGAATGTTTTTGTAATGCTTGTCTGAAGTCAGTGATAGTACATTCTGTCATGCCTCCTAAAGACGTGGCAGAAGTTTTCAGGCAGCAGGTGATGTGGAGATGCTCTGTTTGCTGTTCCTCAGGTTACTCAGGACAGCTTGGTACTGACAGTGTATCTGCAGGCATTTGAAGCCTGCCTTGCTTGGGTTTGTCTGAGACACAGACAGCATTGATTACTGCAGCATGTTGTCAGCTCTGCTGTGTCAGCAGGAAAAAATTCTTTTGATGTGGAGAAATAGAAATAGAAGGCATTCAGTGTGTGCTTAGCTCCGTTTGTGACCGCAACATTAAAGTGATACTGTGCAAGCCTACAAATGCAGAAAATATTTTCCCCTTTTCGCCTCCCAAAGAATGCTTCCTCAGTAGGACTATATAACGTTTATGGATTACAGCATTAAATAGAATGAAAAAACCCTTTGATTATATTTTTAATACAGAGATTCTCCTTTAACAAGTTCTTGATTGTCAGCATACATTTCTATAGTTTGTATTAAGCAGCCTCATAGATGCAACTTCATGAGCTGGATGAGAACAAGTCCTTTCTCCTACCTCATGCAGTGGGAACATACATCTCCAATTCTTCTTGCACATGCTGTTTTCAGGAAGCCCTTGAAAATAATTAAAATTTAAAAAATGAAAAAACTGCTACTCTCAGAAATAGTTGTGGCTGCCAGCCAACATGTGCAAGACCAAGGGTTGTGACTACAGGTGGTTAAAACTGGCCAGGAAGAATGTCAGAACCTTCTATTAGAGCACACACAGATTAGTAAAGTGCCTCCTTTCCCTCTTGTCAGTGTTGCCTCCTGGATGGCATTGCAGCATTGAGACTCCATTAAACCACTTACTAATATAAGTACTAACAAAGCTTTAAAAGATGTTATGTGTGAGCTTAAAAAAATAAAATGTCTGTGCTATGGATATGGATAAATTAGAGGAGATAAAAGGTAAGTGCAGATTGCCCATTTAAAATCAACATTATTAGCTCCTGACAATCCTCTGGCTGTAGTGCAGGTGGTACCAGAGGGCCTTGGCACAGCTGGCACCCCCTGTGCCCTGCGCTGCAGCCACAGCACAGCCCTTCTGCTTGAGCCGCTCCTAAAAACTCACCCTGGGTGTCTCCAGCCTGCTGTACCTGGAGACCACGACTGGGAAAATGGCACAAGCAGGATTTACATAATGCAAATTGAGACACAACATTGAATTGCAAGTGCTTTTTTTTTTCACCAGCCGTTTTGGTGATAATTCAAGGAGGGTCACAGTAGTAGTCTGTGCTTATGGATACCTTACGTATCCAAGAACATAGAAATTGGCTTCTGTGGCTAAAATTTTGAACTAGAAATTTAGTTGAATCATAAATATATCTGATTTTATATGTATTTCTACTTTATTTTAAATGCATTTTTTTGGATACACGTGAATTTCATTCAGCAGTACCTGCTCTGAGAGTATTTCTAGGTATTGTATTTAGCTGGTGAAATTCTAAGTTTTCCTCAGCAAATGTCTAGGGTGGTGTTTGACTGAGCAGGACTGACATTCTGAACAAGATTACTACTGAAAGAAGATACAGAAAATTTTGGATACATGTTTGAAAAATACTTTAAAAAACAGTGAAAGGAAAAAGCTTGATAGCTAATTCTAAAAAAAGAAAATGAAAAGAATCTGAAAGTTACCAAGCTGATTGTTACTTTCCTCTGCAACCTTCGTGGTTTTGAACATGTAGCTGCCTCCCCACCACCCCCAGTGATACTCTCCTCTTAGCAGCTCTATGAAAGGCCAAACAGAAATTGCGTATGCTTTGGAAATAATGAAATTGAATAGATCCAAGGCTGCAAAGATAAACCAAACACCCTGGAGAAATAATTTTTGGCAATCCTTTTTGGTTACAATATTCTTACAGTACTCTGTATTACTTGCCCTTTAATAGCCACAGATTTGGGGATTTTATTTAACTGAAATCCTAAATAACACGATAAAAATAAAGACAGCTGCTTGGTAAAAGGTGAGTTGTAGCACCTTTCAGACATCCGTATCTCCCTGCAGCAGACAACATACCCTGAACACATTTGCAACTTTGCCACTTAATGTACATAAATTAGTAAACACATTTTTTAACGGAGTCAGGAAGAAGTTTTATCCATTGGTACAACATTCTCTAAATTTATAGATGCATTCTAGATTAATAGTTTTGATCCCTAAGTTAAGTATCCAGGCACAAAATTGTCAAGGTATGCAACAGTTATGATTTACTTTGTGCCAGAAAATCTCATTATCTTTGTGTTACCAAATGGTAAATCACTGGCTTGAGGCCTGTTTTGAATAGCTTAATCATGTGAAAAGAAAAAAAATAAGATGGTCCTTACTTTGAAGAATTACGTTTTGAGAGAGAGACTAACTTTACTTCTGCTTTTTATAATTTCAACAGTTGTTTAAAGAAAAACGTGATAGAATAAGATGTGAAAATCTGAAAGTTAAAACCATCTAGTCCATAACTTAGATTATCAGCACATACTCTTATGCAAGAAAAGTGTGATATAATATTCATAATCCAAACATTCAGAGTTCAATTATTTTGCAGTAAGACCCACTTGCATGGCTTGATAATGAATTTGACACTGAGAGGAACAGAATGAAGGATGGGAAAAGATTCAAACATGCTCATGAAAAAATAATATAGACATGGCACTCACAGTTATTCTCTTTACTATGTGAAATCAAAATAGTCCCATTTTCAAAGTTATTAATTCAGAGAAGAAAATGTGAACATGAGAAAGGATTTGCACTGGGATTGTTCAGATTTGGGTATCGTCTACTGATGGAATTGCAGTGCTTTTGGAAGGCTCTTGGTGCAGTATCCTGGAGACTGAAATACTCTTAGACATCCACAACAAATTTAGTACAATGACTTGAAATAAGCCTTTTTCATTTAGACAGCAGTTTTCATTCACAGAGATAATTGTTTTAAGGTGCAAGATGACTGTATGGTCATTGTGTGGCAATCTAACAGTCTCTAGGTTTTCTCCAGAAACTTTCTTCAAAGGTTCCTAATTACTCCTACATACCAATGAAACTACTGGAGACATAAAATTGGGTCTTTGTAAGGTGGCAAATGGTACTTCTATGACACTCTTGAAAAGTTTGGTTTTTAAAAAAATTATATCTGCTTATTTTTCTGGTTATGTAGTGAATCACAGTTAAAAAGGGAAAAATGGTGTAGCTGTAACTATGGTAGTAGATTCAGGACTTCTCCCTGTGAAGCATTTAGTTTGTCCTTGGTTAAATGTTTCTTGGAGCGAAGGTACGCTAATGAAATACCTCTTTTGAAAACGGACATGAGATCCCAAATCAGTCTTAAAATCTCTCCTGTGTTGTGGTTTACTGAGCAATAACAAAGAGTTGCTGTAGCTGACATTAACTTCTGTGGGGCCTTAATATTTGGTGACCAAATTCCACAGTACTCTGCAATTGGAGTGCAACATTAGTACCTTAGGAGAAAACACATGGAACACAATCTTGTGGAAAGCCCACAACTCTTACCTGTTTAAAAAAAAAGAAATTACATTTCAGAAAGACTGCTTTCAGCAGCTTGACTCTGTAAACACCTATTACATATCCCTTTACAGATACCAGAATTCTGTGGAACTCTTCTTTGCCCAGAATTGCCTCAAGTTAAAAATTTTGTCTTTGATTACTAATTTTCATCCAGATAATTTGACCTCCTGATTGATGAGGTGATTTTGTCTGGTATGCCCTAATGACAGCAGTGATAATTTTTGTATTTGGCATTTTTTAATTTTAATGAATATCTTGAGTGATAATTAACTATTCTCTGTGGGCAAAATTCTCTTTAATCTAAATTGCCTATCTCAGCAGATAAGAGAACAGACTATCTGTAGTGTTGATTAAAAGAGTGGTTTTTGACCTAAATGTTTAGAAAACTGGTACACACAAATTTTAATTTTATATCAATGAAAATTCAAGTTTATATAAATAATTGATTTTTTAAAATAGTCCTAGTAATAACTCCTGAATTTGTGTGAATAAAAATATAAAGTTAGAATTAATACCTGCCTCCACATGTATCAGCTTACCTTAAAGGGTAGGAACTATCTCAAAGCTAATCAGTGGCAGAATTTGAGTTAGGGAACATGCTGTGCTGGCTTAGTGGAAAAAAAAAATCATCAGTCGCAGTACCCCATCTCCCAGAGTGGCCAAAAGCAGATGTTTTGGGAAGATAAGTACAGAGTGATAGCTAATGAGACTTCCCCAGAACTGTCTGCCTGTTTCTATGAGTTTGGGAGTCTTTTTTTTTAATTTAAGTGCTTTGCCTAGAACTGGGTTTTTTTTTCCTGAGGAAAGGGATGTGATTGCTGTGAAATTCTTCACTTTCTTGAAAGACTTTAAGTGAACCTCAGAAGTAAATGAGACGTCTTGTCTCATTATAGAAGAAAAATGCAATTTTTATTCTGTTTTACCCAAGCGACATTTGAAGCTGGGTGTTGCTCACCAAGTACGCTCTGTCTCCCTTGGGGTCAATGTGGTCTGCATTTTTAGGTGTTACACACTAACCTAATAGAAGGTGTTTGTGGCTGTAGTGCTGATTTGGGAACCAGAAAATAAAGGACCAGTTCACATATTTTGGGTACTTTAATCTGGGTCCTCAGCGGGTGGTAAATGTGCGTGTATGAAATCAGACAAGTGGCTCCATACGACAGGGATATGGGTTTTACACACCAATGCAGTGCTGCCATGCTCAAAGCTAAATGATTCTGCACCTTCTTTGCTGTCCAGCATCCGAAACAGGCGTTCAGGACAGCTGTGCATTGCAGATACAGGGCTTAGTTCTGCCACGTACCCAGTGTGTGCGCATGCTGCTGCTTGGGCTGGCTTGAAAGCAGCGAGTGTGGGATTTGATTTCGTGTTGGTCTTACAGGGGGCCCTGCTGGACCTCTAGTGACTTAGTGAAAATCAATTCAAGTACAGATGCCAAAGGATCATTTGTTTTCCCTTTATGCAGCCTGTCCTAGTCCCCATAGCCATAGGGAACAGCGGACAACAGGAAGGACCAAGAATTCGTTTGTCAACAGCCACTGAAATTGCAGGCTTAGTTCAGAGCACATCCCGCACGTGCTCACACGGCATCGAGCACAGCGTTCTGTCAGGTCACTGCGTGTCTCTGATACCAAGTGAGAGTTTAGGGCATTGTGCTTATTGCTTTGTTTTCAGTGACTATGGACATGTAAACCTGCTAAGATGTAACTGTGTCATTCAGAGCACATCTAAATAATTTTACTTTCAAAATACTTCTTTAGAAGGAAAGGTCTCATTTCCATAAGGTGTATATATACAAATGAAAGCTGGTGGGTGTGAGGTTTCAAGCCATCCTGAGGATCTGCTGCAGTGATTGACAGAGTCTTTATCTTCTAACCAGTTTCTATAAATTGGTGAGGATTTTACTGATGTGCAATTTGTGCCTTAGAGACAGAGAGGAAAAATCTTTCTGATCTTGCTATTTAAGTGAGGTGATCATCCACTATGGAGCAATGTGCCTGAAATACAACCACAACTGCAAGCTACAGATATTTTTTCAAAGGTGGAAAATGCAAAATCCCATGATACAGTTCACTGTTAACAAAGTCTCTGATTATCTTCATTATCTACCACTCTTGCTAAATCTTTATTTTGTAAAAGGTCTCAAAAATTAACCTTGCAATTTGCTAATTCTGCTTAACAAAGGCAGACTATTTGATCTTAAAAAGAACTAGCACAATAGTCTTTACCCTTACTTTATTATTTCAAAAGATTTTTTTACTTATTTACTAAATCTGCCAGTGGTGCAAGTATTTTTATGAGATTGAAAACTACAATGTTCTATTAAGGAGAAAAATGCAACCTAATCCTCTTATACTAATTAAATGGGGAGAGTGTTAATGAGGAATGTGTCAATTGTCAGTACCTGAAAGATCTAATTTTGGGTGAGGTTTGATTCATTAAAATGATGCTGTCTATCCTGTTCCTGTAACCTTTTAAAGAAACTTTCATTTTTTCCCTATGGTTATGTGAAGGGAGCCCATGAAACCATTCACAGGACTTCAAGGTCAATAGTGATAAAAAGAAACTTTTTTGAGGAGTTATTACACACTCAGAATCAAGAAGCTGTAAAATTTGAGTGTAAATGGGTTGGGTGTGAACCTCTAACCCAGCACTTAAACCCTGAGTTATTGGAAAGTTAAGCATCTCCATTTTCTTTTACAAATGAGGCCTTTCCAGTGACCTCCCTCCACAGCTATTCTAAATTGCCAGTCTCAGTATTCTAATCACCCTCCTCCAGCCCTCTTACCATCCAGTGAATGGATGCTCTTGGACTAAGGTTGAAGATGTTTGGCCTAAATGGTACAGTTTGAAATGTTTTGTTGAATCTCCAGGCTTTATTTAAGGTGACCTATTCTGTTTTATTCCCTTCTGCATTATTATTCAAGTTGTATACCTAATTTACCTCTACCTAACCTGAAATTAATATTTATTGAAAGAAAGCCATCTTTTTTTTTTCCCGCAAGGCTAGAGAAACACATATATGAAATCATTTTTCAATGATTAATTAATTGCCTGTGGTAAGCATTTCCAATTTTATTGTGTTAAAAATTTGAAGAGATGCATAATGAAAAAAAAATAAAGAAAATCAAAGTATCTTTTCTTGGTAAACTGTAAACTAAAGCATAAAGTGCTAATTAATAAGTAAGTTTTGAAACATTAATTGCTTGTACACCATGTATTTTCAAGTAAGTATCAAGTTTAAGGATTTCTCCTCCTTTTGAATGGAAAAAGATCAAAATTTTAAAATAATGGCATTCCAAAACGTCCCCTTTCTTCCCAGTGCTATTATGTTTTACTTTGATATGACATCACCTCTTTGCATGAAGGGGTACTCTAAAATATGGGCTTTGCTGGGGACATTTATTTCAATGAAGAAAGTTGATACCAGGAAAAGCAAAGCAGTTAAAAATGTATTAAAGGCATAATTCTATAGCATTAATATAACAGCCTCTGTAAATTCAGTTGAGCCAGGACGAGAGCTGGCAGTAACTCTGAAACCACAACAAAGAAATGGAGTGCAGTGCGGCTGTCCTGGTAAGAGTGTCATGTTTTAGTAATGGGTGGTTCAGGTGCACCACGTCTGATGTGGTTTCCTGTGTGTGGAAATGTGTCTGCCCCAGGTAACAGCTCTTCAAAGCCATGTGCCTGGTGAAATATAAAGGGTTGCCACAAATGCTTCTGAGATATGTGCATCCACCCTGAGGAGCTGATTCTTAAATAGCCACAGTTGTCTGAAAACTCTAAAGTAAGCAAACTGATTTCAAATACACAAATCACAGGAATGTATGTGGTTGCTGGGTTTCAGGTGGAACTGGATGCAACCAAAATGTGGCATTTTCATTATGTGTATTTGACAATGTTGAATTAACTAACACTACCTTATAGTTATCTCATATTGTTAATGGATAAATTTATTCCACTATATAAATCCTCAAAGTACTTCAATGAGTATGTTTATTTGGCAAGATCATGTTTTTTGACGCAAATACTGTCCCAACCCATATTATTGTTTTGGCATTCTTCAGATATTCTCGGCTGAGCTAAATAATCTTTCCGAATTATTTTAAGATTAGAATAGCCCCATAGCTTTTCTAGAGAGATCTCTAGTTTTTTCCTAGTGGAAGAAGGAACTGAAGGAG
Source organism: Pardalotus punctatus (assembly GCA_013400915.1). Classification (NCBI taxonomy): domain Eukaryota; kingdom Metazoa; phylum Chordata; class Aves; order Passeriformes; family Pardalotidae; genus Pardalotus; species Pardalotus punctatus. The sequence goes on from VZTX01012711.1 coordinate 438,631, forward strand.
ATGAAATTATAGATGTACTGCTTATACCTATGTAGATATTAATATTATATAAACATATATGAAAGATAAATTTGCTTGTGTATTTGTTGTGTAACATGCATGACCTGTTAGAGGAGCCTTACTTCAATCTGCAGCAAGTGGGAGTGTGTGTGTCTGACACACAGTTCCAAAAATTAAAGGCTTCAAATTCGTGATGAGCTAAAATTATTCTTGCGTGTGTGTAAACCTATTTAGCCAACACCCAGTGGGTTCTTTTATAGCTGTGTGATAGCGACAGAGTGCAAAACTTGCTCAAACAGCTTAAATTCAGCCAATTTCCTTTCCCTTCTAACTGCATGTCAGGTTCAATAAATCCTGTTTTCATTGTAGCCAGCAGTAATCTCAGGTACCTTCAGGAGCCTGGAACTCAGTGCCAGGGATGTGTGGGATTACCAGGCTCAGCAGTCAGTCTGCAGCGCAGCAACAGGGACTTTCTGCCATGGGGAGATGGTCAGATTTACAGCTTAGGCTTGGGTTCTTACAGAGGAGAATCTCAAGGAACCAGGAGATGTTATGCTGCTCCTTACTGTGAAGACCATTTTATTGCAGTTCCATTTTCTCCTCTAATAAGGATGGAAATTTGGAATTTACGCACCTTGTCAAAAGTGCTGATCCTTCACCTTGGAGGAAATCCCCAAATCCTGTCTCACCAAGTACCCCCAAGTGCCAATCTGTACCCCCAAGTTACCAATAACTGTATTGGTTTGGTGGCTTAAAAGGCTCTTCTAGGAATTTTCCATGGCATTTTTTCCATATTCTAGACAAAGTAAATTTTGTCTCACCTTGTACAGCATTTCTGGCTGCACAATACACTTTCTAGCCATTGTTCAATCCATTTCAAATCACTGAGTTATTGCAGACAAAAAGGAATAATTCCATATATTGACACTTTTGGTGGAATCACTTAGTTTTATTCCTAAAATAGTATTTAAATTGACATTAGGGGCCAAATGCATAAGTTTTTCTTTAGTGGTTTTCCAGTGAACAGTCTTTTCCAAAGTATATCAATATATAGAGATAAGAAGGAAATCTAGTTCAGTTGATTGGTTTTTATTAAACTTTGTGTGCCTGAGGGGAACTTTTTCATCATTTGAAACTGATCTCTTGGAGCAGAGCAGTCACAAGAATAAGCCGTAAAATCTTGTTGCCTTAATTCTGGAGTCTCATCTTATTCTGTTGAATACAAATATTCTGCTTCTGTCCTTCCCCCTGTTTAAGGTACTTTAAATGAGGTTCTGTGTTTGGTGGCTTTTTCTCTATAGCAGGCTTAACACTGCAAAACTGATACTTTCCTACCTCTCACAAGTGTATGGATGCAGCACTACAGGTTTAGTATCACTCTGTGAGCTGGGGAATTAAACCCTAAAGAATGATTAAGCCACATAAACAATAAATGATAATTAAATATGTCATTACACATGCTTTTATTGCTGCTGCAGGAAATAGCTAATCTCTTTAACTATAAAAGCTCCATTCAGTTGGGATATATACTCAAGAATACCATCTCTGCAGTTCATATTCTACTGAGAATGCAACCTGCATGCTGACAAAATTTTGTTACAGCTCAGTAGTAACTCAGGACAGGCTGCTCCATTTTGAGAGCATTGCCTGTGGATACAGGGATGTGTATTTGTATCTACTTTACTGCAGCCATTGTAGCTTTAGGCAGAATTTCTGCAAAACTGCAAATGAAACAATCCTGGCATACAGAAATGAGCATTTGTTATCTCACAACTTTAATTTCTCAGTCTGCTGTCAGTTGTTAAGCTAACTAAAGAAGCATAATGGTGTGTAATAATGGACATAACATTTTCTTTGTTTGCCTGTTCAGTGATTTTTTTCTCCCAAATTATCTTTTATGACTACCTCAGATTCACAGTAGACACAGTAGAATAAGCAGAGAATGATAAGAGAATTTTTTTTTGGTCTTAGCTACACAGGAAGACCCTAGTGGCTACTCTTGAGATAACTAGCAAGTCATGTATTTTAATGCCATCTATTTTTAGATGCTGCTCATTTTCACTTCCCCCACACATTTCCCTCATTTCTTTTAAGAATCATTCTTGCTCGGCTTCCCATACAAATCTCTTCTTGTTTTCTAAGTCTGTATTTCAATTATATTAAGCATATTAAAATAATATTTAGATGATTAATTGAAGCTCTGAAACAGTGAATAGTACCAAATCTGTAGTCATCTTTAGCTGTTTTTCCTCCCAGCCTATCCCAGCTGTGCTTTTAACAAATCGGAGGCAGGTGGTATAAAATAATGTGTTGTCATAAAATTATAACACATATGTACTCTATGTGAGGATGGGGATTTCAGGTTAAAAAGGAGATTTTGAATCTGGACTTTACCAAGCTGTTGCTACAATTAACCAATTTAAATAACTTTGGTTGATATTTTTAATTTGTAACTTCCTGCTTTATTTTAGCCCTTACTGAGGACAAGGGACTGTGTACAGCTGGACACAGGCCCAGTGTTAGATGAGCCCCAGGCTGTGCAGGTGAGCTACAAATCTCACAGCACCTGCTGTGTGAGCCAGAGGCATTGGGGGAACACAGACCATCTCCTCCTTCTCTCCTCAAATCACACAAGGTGTGCTTGGTGGTTTTCTGGCTTCTCTGTTCTGAGTGTGTAAAGTGCTTTGTTTCCTTTGGACCTGAGGCAGCCCCAGCCTGACATCAGCCCAGCAGGGAGATGGGAAACTGGGTCTTCATAGAAGAGACTAAAAAAATAAAGTATTAAAAGACATCTAACTACAGGGTTGATTTTATAAATTGCCATCATTTTCTAAAGATACTCATGGAAAAGAGAAGGTTATTAAAACAGGCTAATTTTGAATGGAATTTCACAGGACAAAAGAAAATGTGTTTTTGAATCCCAAGAGGTTTCTGCTTGGTGCTGACAGCGGTGTTTTAAACTATTTCCTTGCTTGTAGTTTGTTTGGTTTGATTTTAAATGAAGGAAAACCAGGAAAAACCTAGATCGCAAATTGCTGTTAATTCTCTCCATGTTTAATGTTTGCTACTCTTATTTTTATACCACTATCTAGAAGAGGTCAACAATGCAAGAATAGAAATACCTTAAAATAAATGGCAAGAGAGCTCATTTAAGACTTGTCTCCTGTCAGCCCTCTCATTCTTGTGAGTTGAGAAGAAAATTCTCTTGGATGAAAAAAGAAATGAAAGGATTATTTAGGTCATTTAGCAAGAACCAACAGAAACTGGAAATTCCTATCTAGTTAAGCTTTAAACTTCCTGGAAATGTCCTGAGTTGTCAACAACACTGACAAAACACTTCAGGTTTATTTCACACTTAATTTGTCACAGCTAATTTTCCAAATGGCTTCTGACTATTTTCAGTCACTTTCTGCAAAAAATAATCTTAGTAATTTAAAAATTCTTTGTCAAATGTAATGTTCATGCATGATAACTCTTAGACAGAAATATACTTCCCATAAATTCACTGTCCTCTCTAATTCTCTTTGAGTTTGCCAGAGTTTTTTTAGTGTCAGTAGCACCATTGACGCATCTTATCTGCAAAGCTGCCTTAGTCTGGCTTACCTAAACAACTGTTGTATTCATGAAGGTTTCAGTAAAGCATGTAGAAAGCTTTCTGAGCAAAGATAACTCACACCCACTGTAAAAGGCAGAAGTGGCATTCCCAAGACCGCCTTCACTGCTGTCTGTACTCAGACTGGAGTTCTATACACAAAGAAATGCTAGACCTCAGTCCAGTTTTCCATCTCAAGTTTCACAGAAAAAAAAAATCAGATCTCAGCTGCAAGAAATTAGTAATTTTTCTACCTAGACACTTATTTCAAAGTATTCTTCATGGTATATTTTCACAAATAGGTGAACAAAGCCGTTTACCAACTCCAAGTGAGACATCAAATCACAAAGACTGGAGTTTAGCACTCCCATTTGTCTAGATTTCTCAGGTGTCTTTACTGGTATTTTTCCCCTCCCTGAATGTTTTTTGGAGGGAACTGAGGAAATTGGCCATCTCTGAGACATTCAGGTTCAAACAGCACCCCTGTATTGTCCGTGGCCACAAAAATCCCAAAGAAACAGGTGTTTTGGACTATGCTGGACCTGCTGAGCTTGCACGGAGGAAGAGATATGCATGCATGTGATTGTGTTTGTAGGTATTTACTGCCATGCAGATCTAACATCCTGCACATGAAAGGACCAGCTTGATTACATGTCCTAATACCTGAAGTTTCTATTCTAAGTCTTTCCCCTCCCTGAAACAAAGTATTGGTGTTTTGTAGAGTTTTTTGTTTTAAATTCATCGGCCTCAGAGAAAAGGAGTAGACAAATTTAACAGGCCTAGCTAATAAGTCCTGTGCAGCCTTAGTGAGAGAAACATTTCTCAACTTCAGTAACATTGAGATGGCACCTGGAGTGTCACGACATGACCGTAATTTAATGATGTTGTGGTAGACCTCATTGTTGGAGACTCTCACCATAGCCAGACACCAGCAGGTCAGTGTTACCCAGGCTCACTGGGCAGGGGGCACCAACATGCCCGTTCCTCCTGTGCTGTGTGTCCTCCTCCCTGCCCTTCGTTACAGAGACTGCTCCTTCCAGAACCCGGGGCACGTGCTCAGTCTGCTGTCACCGACACAGATTAGGGCTCCTGGGAAGGCAGGATCCCAGTTACCCTTGCTTTCAGAGGAGCTGGCAGTCGCCCTGCACTCTGCTGCTGGAGCCCTGCATAATGAATGCCCACGGTGTGGAGAGTCAGCACCGCTGGAAAGTGAAGTGAATGCACTTTGGCCTTGGGGAATCAAATGACTGCAGAAGCTGACATAGTCACAGCATGCTCATGTTCTCTTATCAGCTTATTAAAAATTCCAGTTCCCAGTCTAGGATCAGTCATAATTCCTCTGGTCCAGCTTAGCAGATGGGAGTCTATTAAGTCTTCTGTAATGAAAGCCTACTGAGAAATACTATTAGTTTAATATTAAAATTGTTTTGAATGAATTGAAGTTACATTTTTTCCACTTCAATTTGTCTCTTTACTGGAGAAGAGACTGGCATAATTACTGTAAAGCCCTGCAATCATGAATTTTCTTATGCAGTTCTGTTGAAAAATACTGTTATCTCAGTTACAGATGTACTGAGTAAGTAGATGAATGTTGCAGATCCAAACATATGTCTGTGTTAAGAGGGTTGGGTGTTGTTTTTTCTTTTTTGCAGCATTTCTGGAGTATGAATGTATAGGGCTATCATATGGAATAGCTTCAGTCAGCAGTGCACCCACGGCACAGCTCAGCAGAGAGAAGCAAGGCTGTGGGCTGTATGTGCTATAATCTCTCCTGGCAGCAAATTGTGTGGCAGTGCTTATAACTTACATCTGAGGATGGCTTCTAAAGAGTAGAACCACTTTAATAGCAGCTAGATTGCAGTGGATATCTGGGGAAAATAGGAGGTAGTGAACAATTCCAGGGAAGCAAAAGCTGAGTGTCAGTTTTGTCAAAACTGACAAAGGGTGCGGATACTTGAAGAGTGGGAGAAAGACTGAGGAGCAGGTGAGAAAACAAACCTGGGGAGGAGTAGGCACAGGAAAGAGGCCTTGTAAAATAAAGTGAATGTATCAAATTCAGGCCAGTAAAACTCAGGTTCACCTGTAAGTTGGAACACCAGGGCTCAAAAACCATTGGGCTGTAGATAAGCATGCAATAGTATGGTTTTTTGCTAAAAGAACCTAACAGTGCCCCCCTCAGATCACTGTGCATGTTAAATGTAAATAACTTGTGTTGCTCCCACTAAAATGCTGTTCAGTTTATGAATCACGTATAGACACAATGCAGTTGTTTAACCACAGCCAGCAGTACTATACTGGGTATTTCACTGTATCACCATGCTTATAACTGTGTACCATTTCCCATTTCTAATGCTAATTTAATTGGTCTTTTTCACTGGGAAGACAGTAAAGAGATCTTTCTACACAGGTGAAAAGATGTAGAAGTGTTAAGGTCGGTAAATGCCTCACTACAGCTGTCTGGGATTAGGTGCAGCAAACACAGGAGAAAGCTAATGAGTATAATGAGCACTGATTAGAATAAATTCCAGCTGTAACACAGTAGTCCTGTTTCTGGGAGAAGAAATTGCTTCCCCTATGTATACACCTTTTCACTTTTACATAGAAATGCAGCATGTATTTCCTGGAGATTGATTTTCCTTTCAACACTGAGCTGAGGCAGGGAAAATTAAGAAAAATAAAGCAAAACCATTATTGAAAGAAAAACATTTTTACTGAGAACCCTGTGTAACTTGTCCCTTATTCACTGATCCTGACAACACCGATGGAGATTTAGTAATGCACTGTTCAACTGAAATCAGGGTTTGCTTGTCTCAGCAAGATAAAATTACTGAATCCCAAGGAAGGTAAACAAGAATCCAACACTGACCCTTCCATGTTCCCAGGAACACTTCATTCCAGCCACAGCCAGAAGATGAAAAATGTGCTTGGAGTGATGCAGAAGTTTGACCTAACTCTGCTATCAAAGAGGGAGGTGAGATACAAGAAGTAGGAGGGAGTCTTACATGAAGCAGAGGAAATGATCTGTAGGCTCAGTTGGAGCCTTGGTTGATAAAGTGCCTCTGGATCCAGTAAATCATTACTCTTCACTTCAACATTGAGTAATATTAGATAGAAATCCTGTATTTTCTCCAATTTCAAGAGCATAATTTTCTAATTTTCTCAAAATACCTATGATGTTAGAAGGTTACACAGTAACTGATAGGTGAATATTATCTAAAGTACTAATCCATGCACTGAGGGACTCAGAAGGCTTTGCACAGTAGTCTGAAAAGCAGACCACATAGTAAAAATACGGCATCTGTTGCATGTCTAAAAAAAAAAAAAAAAAAAATCAGAATTTTAAAATCTGGAAGATTAACATCTCTCTAGGTGAGAAGACAAGGGTTCAGACCTGTGGCCCTCAGGAACTTGGCTGTGTGACATGAGACAGCATAAAAAAAGCCTAGAATGCTTATAGATTTTAAAATATTCAGGTTATGCTAAACCTAATCAATGACTAAAGCATTTTTCTAGGAAGCTTGAGAGATATTTTGATACAGTGGAAGAAGACTAGGCTGCCCTGGATGTTGTAATATTTGAGTTAAAATGCAGCTGTTTGTTTCCTTGACAGAAATGTATGTGCAGCTCCATAAAGAGCAGTTCTCAGACTGGTGTTTGAAAACTCAGTTCGGTAATTCTGATGTGTTGGTACAATTGGAGAGGTTACATTCCATACTTGAGGATGCTGTAATCAGTGCACATTCAGTCTGCAATTCATGGGCTGAAAATAATAAATTCTGCCTTTTTATTTCAGTACTTAGTTACCTAAAAAGTAGTTCCTGACTGAGAAGATTGCAAAGGAGGCCAACCAGAATCGTAATTGTTGTGCAGAGATTGCTTTGTAACTTCAGTTTCCATAGCATTAAGATCAGCATTGCCTCTCACTGAAAAATCAGGCTTATTTTGCCTCAGTTCCAGCATACAGGGGTGTAAGGCACTGGCTACAGTTGTTGCCTCAGACTGAATTAACTGAAAACCCATTTCCCATGTCCCAGGATGTCAGTGCTAGACATCCTTGAGAGGAATTATTTTCTCACTTTCTTATCACCTATGCTCTAAAAAGTTTCCAGTCTGCCACTGTTTTTTGAAGCTCTTCCCACCATAGTGCAGGTGCTGCACATTCAGAGGCCCCTGCAGTACCCAGCTGAGAGCCCCCCCAGCGGATGGAGCTCCACTCATCGGCCCCCCCTCCCTTGCCAGGCTCCTGCCCTGCCCTTGGGCTCTCAGAACACGTTCAGGTGGCTTCCTGCAATGTGTTTTAGAATATCTAGAACCCAGTGGATTTTCCTGCGGATAAGTAACGTTTTTGAGCATTCGCTACTGGAATTTATAAAAGGCTATCACCGCAGTGATACCACTTATGGCAGTTTCAGGGCCTGGATACTAAATGAAGATTCTTAGATGTAGGAGGAAAAACTCCATTACACTGGCTAAAAAAAGGGTTCTCATCTCCATATGCTTTAGGAAGATCTGAGTCATGGGTTTCAAAATGTGCTTGTTACATGCTCTGTGCTTCTGTATCTTCAGCTACACTGTAGTGACTTACGTGCAGGGTCTACTGCACTGTAAATATCTAAGTATTATTTTTTATGGAGAATATTTTCACTAGAAGACTGAGGCCATTGCAGATGAAAACTTTTCTTTCACTAAGAGACGTTTAATCTGTTCTGTTCTTGACCAAAAAATTTTGGTTAAGCCAGATAAGGTCTAGTTTTCTGGTAGTACCATTCAGAATTATTACTTGTTCTTACTCATGCCTCATCTGGTCATACAAGCAATGTCTCTTGCTTGTGGGCAGTTCTTTGCAGCTTCTGCAAATCATTGCAGTGTTGTGACTAGACTGCTATTTTAATCCAAAGTAAAATAAGTTTTGTTTATACTGAAGTCACTGTATAGAAACATCCTTAGTTTGCAGTAAGTAGAGCTGACTTAATCTGAGGTAACCCTAGTGGTCAGATGGCTTGGTATTCTGAGTTTCTTATAACTGATTCCAAAGTAAAAATATATCATTATTATTACAGGGCTAGGCAGCATACAGATTGTATTGAGGAAACCTTGCAAATCTGCTAGTTCTAATAGTGAGAAGTGCCAGGTAGTCACTGAGAAAGTTTTGCCTCCTCTGATTTTCTCCTCTAAAACTTTTTTTCAGATACACTAAAAAGCTTTATTCTGTCAAGACTAATTCTGCAAGGTAAAAATAACTAAAAAGAGCTCCACGTGCTGGGTTCCTTTCATACCACCTCCTGTGACTAACCTGCATCTCTGCTTTGTATCTCATGATCTAGAACCCTTGTTTTGGGGATAGATTTGCGATGTGATGTCTTTGCAATAATCCATAGATACCGCAGATCCCTGGATTTGTCACAAGCTAAGGATTGGGAGTTTTCTTCTGATACCAGAAGTTCTGCAGGGATATCTATAAGGTTTTAGGTTACAGTTACAGGATATTTTTTCTAAGTTCATAATGCCTAAGAAATTCCTCTCTATATAGCTCCTCTAATCCTCTAGCTCCATGCTAGTTTTATTGCTCTGTGTGCACACAAGACTTGGGAAACTGGTTAAGTCAGAATGATGTTGCAGTTGTGTGGTGTGGGTCAGGAGCCTGAGCTCAGTTGACCCCAGTGAAGTAACCACACAGGTTAAGTTTATCATAAGGCTACAACAATGAAATACAGAGAAACACAAATACTTGAAGTATATTATTTCCCCCTTCCAAATAATGCAGCAAATCACACTTGTCAAACCTGTCTAGAATTAGCTATTTTCTTTAACTATTTTTCATACAGTTCCTATAATCTCTGCTTATTTAGAATCCTGTATTTAGACAAAAATATGTAATCTAAAGTAGCACAAGTGTTTAGCAGGAAGAATTAGTGAGCTTTTATTGTAAATGTGTCTTTTACATTGACTATAGATTAGACTTTCAAAAACAGTTTTGCAGAGGGATCTGGATAGATTGGAGCATTGGGCCAAGATAAATATAACAAGTCCAAATGCCAGGTTCTGCTCCGGGGTGCTGGTTGGCAGCCGTTCAGGAGTCAGCAATGTGCTCTGGCAGCGCAGAGAGCAAAGCATGGCCTGGGCTCTGTCAAACCCTGTGACCAGCTGGTCAGAAGAGAGGATTGTCCTGCTGCATTCGGCCCTGATGCAGCCTCACCTGGGTGCTGCCCGCACATCTGGGCCCCATCATTTAAGAAAGATGCAAAGGTCCTTGAATGTGTGCAGAGAAAGGCAGCAGAGCTGGTGAAAGGGCTGGAAGGAGGTGTCCTTTGAGGGGTGGCAAAGGGTTTTGGGCTTGTCTGGTTTGTAGAAGGGAGGCTGAGGTGACCTCATTGCCCTGTGTGGCATCCTCCAGAGGGGAGGTGGGCAGGGAGGTGCTGAACTGCTCCCCAGAAGGTATCCAGTGACAAGAATGGTTCAAAGCTGTGTCCCAGTGGGTTCAGACTGGACATTAGGAAGCACTTCTTTACCAGGAGGGTGGTCAGACCCTGGAACAGGCTTCCAATGGCAGTTGATGCCCCAAACCTGTCAGTGTTTTATGAGACATTTGGACAAGGCCCTTAAAACATGCTTTAACTTGGTCAGCTCTGAATTGATCTGGACTAGGTAATTGTAGATCCCTTCTAACTGAAATAATCTGTTCTAAAAGCAATATTTGGTTTAACAATAGGAGATACTTCATGGCATCCAGCTAATAAGGGCTAATAAATTGGCAAGTGCTTTTTAAAAAAATAACACTTTTAATACCAATGCATTATCTTTTAGTGCACTATGTGACTGCCAGGTTAATAGAATTATTTTCCTTTAGTTTTGGTAAGAGCAGGTCAGATTCTAAATGTTTGCTTTCAGTACACGTTAAAGAAATGCCTAAGCTGAAAATTGAAAAGAGCTGCCGTTTACTGCATAGCGATCAAAGCATGACCCCTTACTGGCAAGAAAAAGAAATTGAAAACTAATTTCAAGGTTCAGGATTAATTCTCTGTCAAATTGACAGAAGAGAGGCTACACTAGAATACATTCAGCATAAATGTAGAACCTTCTCTTTATCTGTTCCTTTCAGAGTGCAACTTATTACTTTGATTTCATGGTTCCATAGCACAAGCATTTTAAAAGTTAGCTGTCTGAATTTGGTTCAAGTATCTACAAACACAGGCTTTTTACCAAATGAATCTATCTGTTTGCTTCCTATTAACATCACTGTTCTCTACTGATGACCTTTGCCTGAATGTCTGTTTTTCCATCTTGCCTGCAGTAATTGCTGGAAATGATTGTCATGTAAGGAGCTGGCTATGGCAAACAGGAAACATCAAAGCACCACAGCCAGCATGCTGGATCACAGAGCCAGAGCTTGCCCAACTTCTTCTCACAACAGGGAGCCTGAAAATGAAGAAAGTGACCTTCCCATTGAAGATTATGCAGCAAAGGAGGCAGAGCTAGCAACTGTCAGACCAGGCAGTCCTACCCCTGTGGAACATGAGTGCAATGACCACAGTGGAGATGGTGACTCGAGCTCTGACTATGTAAACAACACTTCTGAGGAGGAGGACTATGATGAAGGCTTGCCAGAAGAAGAGGAGGGGATCACATACTACATTAGGTACTGTCCAGAGGACGACAGTTACCTGGAAGGAATGGACTGCAATGGGGAGGAGTATGCTCCCCATGAGGAACACCATGTTGAAACAGATGAATGTCAGGAAGCTGTAGAAGAATGGGCTGAAGGTAAAATTCAGCACCAAGATGAAAATGAGGTGATGGACAGGCAAGAGTGGCAGGAAGGTCAAGACAATGGCATTCAGATTCTGGAGGATGAAGCATCATCTTTGGAGATTCAAGACCAAGAAGAAAACATCCAGTACTGTCAAAGTGAAGGTGACTATCCGGACTATTACCCAGCAGAGGCTAATGGCAATTCACAGGGAATATCACCATACCATTCTAGAAAAGAGGATGCAGAGCTGGAAGAGCAGGAAGAGGACATTGACCAGATTGTAGCAGAAATCAAAATGAGTATGAGCATGAGCAGTATTAACAGTACAACAGAAATGAGTCCGGAGCACACTGGGACTGAAAACATGGCACATGACTACAAAGAGACTTGTTCAAAGGGAGAAGCTGTTCACAGTGCTAACAGGCACGAGGGGAGGCCAAAATCACTGAATATCCCATCTGCCTCTAAGCACAGCGGAGATATGCATCGAGGTTTTAAAGCAAAGTCAAGAACCCCAGAGGACAGACAGAAGTGGCCACAGGAGCAGGTATGAGGTACTCTTTTTAACCAGACTGTCAGAGGCATAATGCTAGTGTTTCATTAGTTATTCCAAACAAAATTAGCAATATTTTAAAATACATTAATATGTAAATATCTATATTTGCGATATTTTAAATTTTACTGTTATTGCATTCACATCATCACTCGTGTGTTTAGAAAAAGGTGCAAAATGTAATCAGCATATGAAGAAAACTGGCAAATTGTACTCAGAAGAGACAATTCAAACAAAGGCATTCCAGATGCATGGAGCAAACCCAGTTTGTTTACACTATTTTCATTCTGCAGTGACACTTGGGAGAAATGCAAAACTGGGGTCAGTACTGAAATAGTTGAATTTTATTTTCCATTAATGGCTCCTGTACCATTGCCTTAGTGGTTGATTACTTTCTGTTTTCAATAGAATGGATGTCAAGTCTAGATACTGTATATGTTAAAAAAATCTGCAAGAAGTGCCTGCATATTGCTGTGGTTTTTTTACTAGCTGGACATGTCTTGACCTTGACAAGGAAGAAATAGGAGCTTTACTTGTACCAAAAAGGCTGTTAAAGAGTTTTGTGACAAGAATGATGTAGAAGTTAAACTGTGCACGATCTTTTCTTGTTCTAATGCTGAGTGCCAGAAAGAGTCTGAGAATGAAGATCAAGCTTTTCTAAAGGAAAAAATTTCCCTGAAGTTTCAAATGGAATGTGGTTACTTCTTAGAGAGACATACCTCATTCCCTAATGCCATTTTAAAGCCTTGACTTTGCATCTCTAAAGTTATATGCAGTTGAATATTAGTTGTCTTCTGCAATGAACAGATCTACTGAAGAGATAAAACATAACGTGTACTTGGATAACAGACTAGTAAGGATAATTATTTTGCCTTATCTGTAATTAAAAAGCTTTATTAAGCTTCAGATGCATAAGTTTGCTGTTTCAGCTTTATCAACTCTGTGATTTTCTATAGTTTTTCTATACTTAAGTGCCCCACAGTTAAACAATTTAGTCTAGGCAATTCCATTAAAAACAGACACTAAAATATGTTAATTCTTCTGAAAAATAATAAAAGGAAATCAAGTGTTTAAATATATGCTGATGAAACAGGTTGACCTTCATTATAATTGTGAACAAAAAAAAAAGTCACAGGGGGATATTTTCAGATTTCCCGTATCTGCAGTAAGTTTTTAATATTCATTACTATGTTCTATTTTCAGAAGTGTAATTATAACCAGATTTTGCAACTTACTGTATTTAGTGCCCTACTGCCAGCATAAAGGTTCCTGCGTGAATAAGCCTGCTGATGTTGAATGGTTTGAACAGTTACTAGGTGTTGGCTGGGAGCAGAGAAGCTGAGTTTTAGACTTAGTGATTGCTCTTTCTCCCAGCAGCTGCTACTGGAAATGTTGCTCCTTGCAAGTTCTCAAAATATTTGCAGAACAAAAGAAAAGAGGAGTTCTTGAATAAGAAAGAATTCCTCAATGTTTGACCAAGAAATTGTTGGGGTTTTTTTCCTCCACTGAATGCTTGCCCATTCAAAACAATAGATTCTCATTTCAACAACTTTTTGTTGTTTTGAAGTTTATTTATCAGAAGTTGACATGAACTGCATTGTCTGTTTGTCATTCTCAATAGACTGCTAAGAGCTGAGGGTTGTGGAACACCTGGATATTGATATAACTGCCCTGGTGTGAAAAAATCCAAAAAGACCCAAGGATTCCTGAACTGCCTTTCTGAGCTTTAATTGTTATTTCCAGTCAGTCTTGGACCAATGGTTTCATGTTGTTTAATAATGAGGGAAGCACTGCTGTGACAGGTAACCACGGTCTGGATGAAGCCACTGAGCTTCTACAATCACTTCTAACAGCAGCCACAAACTCCTGTCTTAATGCATGGAGCGCTGGACAGTACAGAGTGTTCCATTCCTTCAAACATGAAGGCAGGAAATTAGAGATACGGCAGCACAGGTCAGTGCACAGGGCTAAACAAACTGGGTGACAAGGCTTGCGTTTCATTTGTAAGAAAGGACACAGGGCACAGCTGCTCTGGGCGCTTCACTGACGAGAAAGAGCAGAGGCTTCCAAGGCAAAAAGGTGTGAAGTGGTATTTCTTAGAAATACAGAGGCTCACAAATGGAAACATGAGGTAATTCCCCCTTCTCCCCACTCCTAGCCTCCAGGGATATAAAAGAAGTAAAAAACAAGTTAAATAATCTTTGGCAAGCATTACTTGGATGTGTGTTTCGTAACAAGACTGGCCTTACCATGCTACCTTCTTACCTACTGCAGGTTATCATTCTCAGCTTCATCCAAAAATCAGGCTCATGGTGAAGGCATTAGAATAAGAGTTCAGTACCCATTTCTGCCAAAGTTAGGCTTTTTTCTTGATAGCTCCCTAAATGTCCTTAGCACAAGGTGTGGTTGAACATTTAGCATTAATACTGGACCTCAAAGAATTTAGACAAAGTGCCAAGGATTTTTGTTTTCCTTCTGGGGCATTCAATTGTTTTAATATTTGCTATGAAATGCCTAAGGGATGGATGGAATTAGAATACTGCCTGAATTAACCTGTGTCTCATTTGTGAGACCAAGACAGCCGCAATTTCAACTACAATATTTAAACCAACTGCAATAATTCAATTTCTTTCATAGTGAAAGGGAAAAACCCCAAGGCCACTGCCAGTACATTTGCATGCTAAACTTACTGTTTGCAGAGAAGCTGCTTCCAAGGGCCTTGGTTTTGTCACCTTGCTAAAAGATCTGTTATTATAAATGTGCATCTCACAGTACAAAATACCATGCTGAAAGAGATGGCGGAGGCATACATATTGCATATAGAGCACTTTTTTGCCTCAGTTACCTTTAAATAAATGCAGATTTGAATGCTTCTAGGTTAAATCAAGATACACTACGTGTATGTCAGTTTCTGTAAACAATGAGAAAGCAAGAAGGTGCATTTGTTGTTTTATGCGTATAGTTATGCTATCCTTAGCTTTTTTCAGGTTTCTGCTCTTCTCCTCCTTTCCTGCCTCACATAGGTAGTATTTCTGCTTATTATAACATTTACATTCCTTTAAAATACACAGCTATTAATTCTTAGCTCATGATAGGTGCTAACATTCTGTTTGCAAGGCATTTGCTAAATGGCAAGTAAACAAATGTGATTTTAAAGGTTCCTGTTGCTAGGTTTGCACCAGAAAACAGTAGTCACTTTTTAAGAAAGACCCAACAATTTACAGAGAAGGAAAAACAAAGTAAGCATCTCATTTGACTTTCAGTGTGGCTCAGTCTCTAGTCTTAAATACACATGCTCAGGCTTGAAAACTTCAGGGGTGTATGAGCTTGGCTTATTTAGCCTTTATTTGTAAATACTTCTAGGGAAGCACTGAAGGGGATGATTAGCACCAAACAAGTCTAAGGGAAACCTAGAGTACATCTAGAGTGCATACTTGCTCCAGCTCACTGCTTAGCACAACTCTTATTCCTTACAGGTTTTCCATGCTTATTTTGTTTAAGAAAGGCATCACATCTATGAAGTTGGACTGACTATTTTGGGTATTTTATAACAACTCAAATTTAACAACTCCCTCAAGCTAGGAGTTTTCCCCACACCCATTTGATATCTTGGTCATCTCTCAGCTAAGTGTTAACAGATCACATGAAGAAATTTTCTTCTTTTTTTGTTTCTAATTTCATTTCATATGTTTCATCTTTAGCAGAGAAATTGTGTATGGTCAGACTAATGCTATTAATATAATTCTCCTGAATTACCACAGTTTTCATTGTAACAAACATGAGTTAATGGACAGGTACATCTTTGGATGGAAGAAGACAGAGTGAATGGCTCCTTCAACTGACAGTAGTATACAGTAGAACCAGAAATTTCAAGTGTATATGATATTCCTTTGTAAAGTAGTTGCTTTTTGGAATGCTGTTGCATTTGCTCCAAGGTTAGCTTACAATACTGCTGGCTTGGCACACTAATAATCAACGCAGGAACAGCTTTACCAGGTGAAAAATGAGAGTAATCTCCCGTTGCAAATGAGTGCTTGTACTGCACAAAATACGATCATGGGCCTGGTCTAAATCAAAGCTGAAACCACAAAAAATTTGTCTCCAGTTCACTGCAACATACCCTATCCTGCTTCCTTCCCACAAAGCAGGATGGCACGGAGCAGTCCCAGCCCCATCCTGCCACTCCCTCACAGCACTTGGAACCTCTGTTTCTCCTGTTGCCCGTGCAGAATTAGCTTAATTAAAGAATGATAGAAGCAGTGAAGAAAAAAGCAAAGCATTGGAGAGCAGCTGAAATAATAACTAATAGAAGATCTCTTGCACTAATGCAACTCAATTAATTCACTGCTTCTCAGGAAGCTGCTGTGCAGCAGAGTTTACTCTGTTCATCCCAGCCAGAATCCTGCCTCTGTGAAACACTGCCGCTGGCATGGCTGGGAGCCATTTCTGCTGGGCAGGGGTAAAGATGACGATGGCACTCAATACTTGAGCCCTGACTGTTTAATCAGCCCTTGTTCTTAATGTCTACTCACGGTAGATTTCAGACTCCTGAGAATGTGTTCTCTCCTATTTACCTATTCCCTATTTACCAACAATAAAAGAAAATGTTTTTAAACAGCACCAACACCCTACCCCACTTAGACCTTTTTGAAGAAACAGGAATTTGCCATGATCACATTTAAAAAGGACCTTAGAAGGAAGTCTGCTTTTTAATGATGCTGCCTGTGACACTGAATCCTACTGCTTCTCACTCCTCAATCATTCTTTCATAACACTGCCATACCTTTGAGAACCTAACCAAATAGGCAAACATACTACCTAACAAACTACCTTAGCAGGGACACCATGAGCTTCTGCAGTGTTAGTCTGCTTTCACAACTTTCATATAGGCTATGCCCTTATACTGCTGCCACATGGACATGCAGAGACAGATAAAAGATCCCTACATAAATTTGTAAAAGAAAATTTTACAAAGTCATCTTTTTTTGTCTCTTTTTTCCCCCCCTCCAACAGCTTTGCACATATCAATGCTGCTACTGTGTTTTCCTTGCCTGTGTTGGTAGAGTTCAGTACTGACACAAATATTTATTTTCTTCTCTCAGCATGGGCACAGTGCTCTGCTGCTGCAGAGTCCAAATCCAGGAGTCTTTTGTCCATAAAAATTTCACCTTTAGAACAGTGTGAAGAAACTAGGATGATAGACAGTTTAGAAAATGTCTGTCTTAGGAATGTCTTGCTGGAAGTCAGTCAGAGTATTATGGGATGCATTTGAGAACAACATGTAGATAACACAAATGGGTTTAAATGACGAGTATTAAAGAAGGTTTCTGCATTCTCCCGTGTCCTAGGCAGCTGTGGGGCAGAACTATGAAATATCTGTTACCAAATTCTCAGACTTACCAGTACATGCAATACAATACATACAAAAATGTATGGAAAAGTGCTAAGCAGTGCAAACATTCTCAAACAAAACCACTTTCTCTGTGCTAATTGGCTGAGTCACAGACTTTTAGCAATCAGCTCCTGACGCCAGTAGACAGCAAAATCAAAGTCTGTTACCTAAAGATGCATTAGTGACAAAGTCTTTTCAGGAAGTTTAAATCAGAAGGCAGCATGGGCTCCTAATTACATCCCCCTAAGAATGCACCATTCAGCAATGCTGTTTCTCTGAAACTCATCATGGCTGGTTCTCAATTTTAAATATATGCAAGGAGAAAAGGAGAAAAAAGGTTCTTTGAGGTGATAAAAATAAATTGACAATTATTTTAATGTCTGTTGAAATTTGATAGAGTATTGAAGTAATTTTGTGGAATGCTTAGATCTCTCAACTTACTCTGACTCCTCTTTTCCTACACTTGACTTGCTTACTTGGAACTACTCCTCAGAAATATTTTTCTTTTCCCTCCTGACGTGTACTAGCACCACTGCTAAATTAACACATAAGTAAGGGAATCTTTGTGAGAGAAGAGTGTGAAGTCTGACCTTTTTTCCTGTGACCACAATCAGAAAACCTCCAGCTAGTCAGGAGCCGCCTCATTCAGATTCTGTCTTTTTAAGTGTATCCTGCTGGGCCAAATTGCTGCTGCTGACAATGTTACCGATGCTAAGGATAACTAATGCAATGCTCAGGAAGGTACATTAGGCCATTCCACTGCACATCACCAGCCTTTGTGAGGGAGGTAATTTCACTTGTGCACTTTAATAGGAATAGTCCTGCCATAATAGACTTGAATCGAGGCTAGCACCTCTTCATTTAAAGGATGTTTTAGATGCACCTTGAGGTGTTTCTATAAACACAGCAGAGTTTAAATAGCAGGAGGACACATCACCCAATGGTAAAATGTCTGCAGAAAACACCACATCACAGAAACTAGAAATGGAAGTTTTGTCCTTAAGTGGCAAACGTAATACCCACATTTTACTTTTATTCTAGAGAGGAACAACAAACCTGGATGAAAGGTCAGCCAGGTCTGTAGGTTTTGGCAATTTGGCACAAATCATCTCTTTCCCAAAAAGGTTGTTTTTTCTTTTTCCTAAAGCCTACCACAAGGAACCTTTTTCAGCTGTAACCCACCACAAAACATCTCTTTTCCAAAAAGCTTAGTCATCTTCAAGATAAATTTCAGAATATATAAGCCAGTACATTAGTCTCTGAACACATTATTTGCTAATGTTAAACAGCGTTGCTACTAAAGAGATGGACAGGTGTGGAACATAAGGCTCATTATTCAAATGTTTAAACATAATAATAAAGCATTACCATACCTTTGAGCTCCTCAGACGAATTCTGAATAAAGCAGGAAAGGGATTAACTTGTTGCCTTCCCAAAGAACATTCCCCAGTAGGAAAGTGCTTCGTCAGTGCTGAGCACCAGAGCAGCATTGAGGATCCCAGGCAGCAGCTGAGGGGAACCAGTTGTTGGGATGAGCGTTTGGCTGACAGAGCTCACGCTGGAGCAAACACCCAGGGGTGACTGCGGAGCAGAACTCACTCCTCACCAGCCCCAGCTCCCGCTCAGAGGGGCTCTGTGCTGCAGGAAGGGGTTGTTACAAAGGTGGTCCGGGTGCCTGGGAGGGGCCCTGCGAGATGGGTGGGAGGGAGCCCCAGGCCGGGTAATCACCCACCAGGACAGGGCTGGCCAGGGCATGGCTGCAGTTTCAGCCTTGTGCTGGAAAGATTTTCCTCTCAGCCCAGAAGTGACGTTTTCTGCTGCTTCATGTTCCTTCAGCACTTGCTCAGTAGCAAAACTGTTAATAACACTACACCTGTAGTATTTTTATAGCCTTGCATTGCAGAATCTTTTATCAGAATCTTATCCTAGGATGAGGGACTTCTAACAAAGTTCTGTGTTAGTATGCAGTCAATTCCAAATTCCTGGTTTAGTTTTAGGTCCTGTTCTAAATTGCAAGCCAGGATATAAACTAACTATAATACCTTGTAAGTGTTTCCCTCAAATGTGATTTTTCTAGCTGTCATAACACTCAAACCAGCAACATAAATTGGAAACTGTAAGAAACATGAAAGCAAGTATCAAGTGTGATAATTTACTTCACATTAGTCAGATCACTTGGGAGTATGAACCAGCTTCCAACCCC
This sequence comes from Pardalotus punctatus, assembly GCA_013400915.1. Taxonomy (NCBI): domain Eukaryota; kingdom Metazoa; phylum Chordata; class Aves; order Passeriformes; family Pardalotidae; genus Pardalotus; species Pardalotus punctatus. The sequence continues at coordinate 458,121 of VZTX01012711.1, forward strand.
AGTGAATACCAGAATTTATATTTTCTAAAAATAATACCGTAAAGGAGCTCTAAAACAGTCCCTTCATCCTTGGCCTAAAAGCATCTCCTTCCATAAGTCCAAGGCTACATTGTTTGTAGCTGTGGATGGGAGCTGCAGCCATGCCTCCTCTGCATAGTTCTGTCCTTTGACTCTGTAAGCCTTATGGAATGAAAGGGAAGCCCTTGTCCCTGTACTTCCTTCTACAGGCAATTGTTGGGCACAGAAAGTCTCAGAGAGGCACAGCTCCCCTTACCTGGGCTGCTGCTGAAGCCTGTGCTACCTCCAAAGCTGGGAAGATCTCAGTAATGTGGTATTACAGTCAATTTTGTTTGCAGGAAGTGCTCACAGTGGCACCTTCCCTCCCCATCACAACATTTTTAAATAGCGAAATGTTAATAGATGAGCCAGAGGTGGAACATATTGTTTGCACAGATGTGCCTGAAATAAAGATTAATTCTTGGTACCCGAGACTCTGCCTCATTAGTCTGGGGCTCCTAAACACACAGACAAAGCTCAGGGGGAAAAATAATGGCCTTTTTCAGATACAAAATTGTAAGAAAAACCATTGGTTATGTTCCTTGTAGAGGTGGTTTGATTGATCCCAGCTCATCGCGAATTCTGCTTAAACTTCTCTTTGGAACCAGGAAATTCACAATAACATCATATATACTACATGTGTGACTAGGAACAAGCAAGGCTTCTTCATATTCTTAAAATCCTGAAAATAGGAGTGCCAGTAAATCATATCTCCGTATAAATCAAAACTGAGGAGCCATCTAAATGTTTAGCCAGATTTTTTATTAGGACTGGGTGGAATTATGTACGCAACAATTACCACAGAGCATGATTGGTGTTATGATCCCCAGATGGCAGATTTGAGGCAGAGACCTGCTTCAGTGTTACAGCACCCAGGTGATGCTTACAAAAGCAGACAATCAATTCTTTCTTTATATGCAGGTGCATTTTTAGTACAGTCAAGTGTGTGGGAATCAGAACTGACAGAGCTTTAAAAATACCAACATTCTGTTGTGCATATTAGAGTTAATGTATTTGCTGTCAGTGTTTATGGTTTAATGTATCTTCATTGTGGTCATGTCCTAATCCCTGCTTAAAGGATACTTGATCTAAATCCTGCTACTTTAGGGAATAATGTATGATTATTATGCTTGTTTTATTAAGGTCCTCTAGATATTTGTTTACCTCATTAATATATTTCACTGCACATCAACACAGATTGCTCCATATTAGTTTAGCCATGCAATGTAATTAGATTTGTCTTGTTTCAAAGAGAATAGTGTTTATAAGCGGGGATATGGTGATTTTCCCAAGTCTGGGTATAACTCAGTATATCTTAGGTAGTCTTTTCTTTCTTAAAGTCCTGCTTACTACTTGGGTGGATCTTTGCTTTGTCTATGTTGTCTTACCTGACAATTACCATTACTGAGCTTTAATGTGCCTGCTTCATTAGCATATTTTGTTCTGCTGACTAAATATTAGTCATCGGCAGTAATTTGTCTAGAAGTGAACATAAAGCCTTTCTTTGACTACAGCTACATTTTGCATTTGAAGGTCAGAAGCCAAGGAGTTTCATTCCCGTGTAACATTCAGGCTGACCCTTTCAAATAATCCTCATTGGTTTCCATTTGCACAATTGTCGATACAAGTTTTTATTTCTGAAGTTTTACAATGGCAGTGGCATTTAGGCTCTCATTTTTCTACATAATGGGGAAACTAAGAAAAAAGGGAAAATGAAATATCCTAAACCATAAAAATTTGTTCCAGAAGTCACCTTGGTTTTCCATATTTCTGACACTGAAAATCTGAGCCGTGAAAACTTCGCTCTCTTGGTACGTACAGGTCATGGGCACTCTCTGTGTTGGGTGCTGGTGTTGTGTGACTTGGGTCAGGTCTGGAAAAGCAGTTCTGCCCCTGGAGACTACTGGAAGAGACAAAAAGGAGTGTTCTGTAGTTTAAAAGACTTAGTGTTTTCTTTGTGTATGATTTTATGTTTTCTTTCATATTTCTCTGAAGCCTGAGGTTGTGCTGCCAGCATTCTGTAAATTTGCTTGGTCCATGAGGAAGGAGATGCCATGAAGTATCTCCCATGAACACAGAATCCTACATTCAGTGCTAGAATTCAGTTTTTCAGATCAGAGATGGCCAGTAGGGCTAGTTCGATTTTGTCCAATACTGAGAATAAGCACATTTAAAAATTCTGACTTTGGTTTCTGAGTAATTTGAACATGTTAGCATTTAACTTAATTTCATGTGAAAAATTTGCATTCACATAAAATAATTAAAATTTAAATCAGTACTGTAATAGGGAATTTAATGATAATTGAAATGTTCTATTATTTACATCAAAGTAGATATTTTATTATAATTAAACAGCTTAACATTTTTATATGAAATTGATACTTGCTAGACTGCAGTAGGAAATTCCAGCTGTTATATCCCATTATAATATTTCTGTACCAGTAATGAATACTGATAGTACATAAATAACTACAGATGGAGAACATGCTATGTAGAGTTTCATATGTTAATGTTTTTTTAATTTTTATTTTAATTTAATCTGGTCAAAATTTTCTGATTATCTTCGCACCATTGACTTCCACCAAAATCTCTGCTTTGTTTTGAAGCTTTTCAGAAAACAAAAGGATCTGAAATCCTTTCTTTTTTCTTGCAGATGTGCAATGGTTTAGAGCAGCCCAGGAAGCAGCAGCGTTCAGACCTCAACGGACCAGTTGACAATAACAATCCCCCCGAGGTGGGTGCTTGGGCTGCCAGTTGTGCTGCCAGGAGGAAGAGCAGGCTTCCCATTGTCAGCCCTCTCCCTCTCACACACACCAACTGAGGCTCTGTTTCTTTTCCTGAACTGACAGTAAATACCGTATCTGCCTACTCTGAAAAGTCTTTGAACTATACCCATGAATTTTTGCTGCCTCATTCATTTTATGTAACTGTCTATGGCATGTACTCAAGCCTAAAATTTTCTGATGACATAGAGAATAGGGAGAACACTTCAGAAGTTCTCTTTTTGGATTATTGGAGTGCAAAAGTAGCATCCAGAAGAAATCATGTTCTGCTTCCATTCCTCCCCCGCCCCCTCCCAGTGTCAGTCCTGGCTTAGTCAGCTGTGAAGAGACACAGTGATAGACAGACCTGCTCTTGTCACTGAAGACTGGAGCAAGGAAGACATCTGAGAATGCACAATGAGTTATGCTTGGGGCTAGACACAATGAAATGAAACTGAGACTTAAACGCAGAAGTCTCTTATCTCAAAACTGTAACATATTTAGCCTGTAGCCTGTTATATTAACGAGGAGGCACATTTCTAAAGCCTTTTCCCATAATGGAGAAATCAGCCTCTTTCCTGGAAATGGGAATGACTGAGGAGGCTGGCAGAAGGGGAAGAATGGAAGAATTGTATCTGTTTATGGAGACTAGGGACACCAGCACAAAAAGAGCACTGTTGTGGCCCCTGCTAAGATTAAGTGTAATTCTATGTACTGAGCATTCAGGGACAGTTCTTTTTATTCACTGACTCAGAATCTTTGTAAAACATTGTTAAATGTTCTTTATTGGAAATTTGGGATATCACTAATATGTGATGTGATCTAGTGGACAGATGATTGTATTGGGAATTGCTGGTTTGTATTGCTCATTTGACCACTGACTTCCTCGGTTATTTTCATGGTCTTTCCCCTGCCTCCTTAATTTTTTGTGTGGTGGGACCTTAAAATACTTGGAGACTCCAAGCACAGAGCACTCCGTAACAGTTAGGTTGGTTAAATGACTGTGATGGAATGTGTTCAGTGTGCTAAACAGTGGCTATGTGACAGTGGTCAGTTGTTAAAATATAATTAGAATTCATTTAATTGAGTGAAATTATTTTGTTACAGCTATTCTGTTTTTATTTCCCAACAGACAAAGAAAGTGTCTTCCTTTCCAAGTTTTGTTGATGGTAAGTTTGACATCATCCATAGTTAAAGCAGGATAAAATGGAAGCAAACACTTTAATATATATAAAAGATCACAGTTCTAAAAACCAGTCAAACCCAAGAGAATACAGCTGAGAAGTTTAAGTGTGGAAGTATTTAACATTTTCATCCCTCCCCATGGCAGTGGGAGCCTCGTGGTGATAAAGAGAAGCAGATAGAGTTCCCAGAAGGATTCAGGTGAAAATGAAGACCAGCTACAAATCCAGAAGGGGTTAAAAAGGGTGTAACAGTGGGCCCCAGCAGGAGATTTTTGAACGTGTAAGAGCACTGTGTCCTTCAGGGCCCATTATTGCACTCTGGGAACCTCAGTTGTCAGTGCAAATGGAAAGGTTCTCCTGAACTCACCAAACAATGGTAATCCAAGCCTCTGTTCAGGAGAGCTAAGCTTTCACATGCTTCTTCAATCTCCTTTACAGTGCTATTATATATATTCTGTTTGGAGAAAAGTAAGTCAATTTATTAACACAAGAAGGTGGACAGAAATAAAACAGCCTTGTACTGAAAAACATTATCATTCTCTGATTCACAGACAGCTGAAGACCTTTTTATAGGAAAAATGCACACACAGCTCTTCCTGCAAAGAAAATGTCTACACTGGAAAGTGAGGAAAGACAGTAGGACACTTCAAGGGTGAACGCACACAATAGAAGCCTTAAAAGAATGAGAAAAACTTAATTCCTAATGCCATTCTCAACTCAGGGAAAACTTACTGCAATTGAGAATAGTACTAGGATCTCACATATTTTTCTTTTATTCCCTGATCTCACCATCTTGACAAGCATCTTCTGTTCTCAGTAATTTACCTAAAGAACTAGAACAAATGGAAAGTTCAAAGATTGTCCCTTCGGGTTGACATCTGAGGGACATTACATGGAATAGTTGGCACGTACTGGCTAACAGGCCCTGAATAGAGGTAAATTTAAATGCATTCCCTGTCTGGCAGAGACAAGAAAGCAGGCTGATGCTTTGTAATAAGCATCTGCTGATTGTGTAGTGGACAAGCACAAAGCAAGGCCAGCACGCACAGAACTTTAAAGCAGATGAGCCAATACCCCCCTCACAGTGCTGCAGATACAACCGCCCATTTTAATTTCACTGGGATAAAAAGGTTGTCTTTTTCTTTCCATACCAGTCAGCTCACTACTCTGTTGGAAAGGGGTCAGGATACCCTTTACATAATATAATACCTATTTTTAGTTCCATCATTTTGCTTTCTCTGATTTTTTCTGTAGTGGCACAGTATGTGAGGATAATCTGTCTATTAGGCTTTTTCTATTGCAGGTATTGTATGGCATTGTCTAATACAAATAAATACATGGCTCACTAGGAGCTTATGATAGCTTACATGACTGCTCCATGAATTCAAAGGAAAACACAGTTTCTATTATTAATTTGTATGTAGAGTCCCAAAAAGTACAGGACCCTTCTGCACATAAGAAAAGATTCTGCCAGCTAACACTGCTGTTGTTCCCTGAGCTTTGACAGCAGTACCACAACCATGTTCTGGTTATATTCCTATTCAGTTTTAAAGCACTTTCAGCATGAGTCCTTAACTACAGTAGCTTTATCTATGTTTCTGTTAATACATAATATTTTTCATATACCACATGAACGTAAAAAATACCTAATCATCTATCATATCTAATGATAACAGGCCCCAACATACTGGAACTGTGTCTTTTTGCTGTTAGAATTGTTTCAGTAGTAGTACCACTACATGCTCATAGTAGTAATTAGTTCTGTGTTCAGTGGTTCTGGCTTTTCTGCACTCTGGCCTATCACCATAAATCTTATTCCTTTACACAGTAACAAGCATGCTGAAGTAAAGAAATCAGCCAGAAAATAGAAGTTGTAGTTAGACATTCTGAAAGGTGACTTATGCCCTGTGTCCATTTACTCTTTATGCAAAATCTGCTGCAGTGCCACACATCCCAAGGTCTCAGAGGCTTCATGGAGTGTGATAGTTCAGCAGGAAATGAACTTCTGTGCTCAGAGTTCAGTCTCTAAATACTGTCTGAATCCTTGGTTTACATCATTTTAGGTAGATGTGAAAATGCATTCCTAACAGATTGTTGAATTTGGTTATGTGGAACTATGGAATTTTTTTATTGAGTTTTCTTTTTTCTTATTTTATGAATACAAAAGTTAATCTAAAAATGTTTGTACCTAGTCTACTTAGTCTAGAAATACATACTTGTTATATTAATAGATCAGCAGAAAACCAAGTAATCTCTATTGCATTGATAAGTGCAAAAATTTGAATTTAGATTTTTCAGAAATAGTTATCTAATGTTTAAGAACCAGTATTTGACATAAAATTCCAGTCTTTGCTCACATCAAACTAACCTTCACGTTTGAAATCTATTCCTTCTTCCCTTCCTCATCAGTAAGCCTTTACACATGCTTGCAGTCAAGGGCATGCTTAAGTGCTCTGATGAGCTGGGAGCTCAGCCAAGTCTGCATTTTTGCATTATTTAAAGCAGTCAGAGATAAGGGAAGAAAACACCCAGGTAACCCAATTTGACCCTGGCAATTTTCAGTACCATTCCATCCTTCCAAGAGATTTCTTGTTTTACTTGACAGTTGCTTACATTGCCTTCATGATGGGAAATGTATGTTGGAAATGTTTTCTGCCCAACATGTCTGGTTTTTTTTTTGTCTTTTTTCCTCTGTATTATCTACTGCTGTAAGCATTTTCTGCATGCTGTTGATTTATACATGATGATGTAGCTGACATTGTTGCTACTATAATGATTCTGCAAAACATCATTTTTTAAAGCTATGAAGAGATGATGCAGTGACATCAACCAAAAAAGCCCCAGTCTTTAAGGAACCCCAATAAATAACATTAGCGTTACAAAATTGCTTAACGCCATAGGTTATTTCCATGTTCAAGAATTATTTCATACAACTTAGTTAACACACCATTGCTGTCACAAACAGCCAAGACATGAGAAGAAATTGTTGTTCCTTTGTAGCATCCTTGGGCTGCACAGACCCCAGAGATAACCCAGGGATTTATTGCTCTGAGCTCAGAGCGGCCAGCAGTGTCTGTGTAAAAACAGATTTCTGAACGTGGCTTTGAGCATGCCTTTGATGGAGCCTATCAATGACCTGGGAACCAAGCAAAAATGTCTTGCTCTAAATGCACAAAGCAAAGATATAACCAGAAGTGGGCCAGATTCAACACACATGGTGGACAAATCTGCAGACTCTGAGTTTTGGTCTTTGCTTGATGTGTGAGAATTTACACAAAGAATTGCAATTTTACTTGTCTTCAGACACAAAACATTTGAGGAAAATTAATCTAAATTACCTACTAAGGGAGTTTACTTAAACTGATTTAAACATGTGGGTAAGCCTATTTCAGAGTTAAAGCAATCTTGATTCAATTTAGCCTCATTTACTTAGCCCGAAGTGAATGAAGGAAAACAAAATTAAAGCTACTTTAATTCTGAGTGAACATGTTGATGCAGGTATCTAATGAAGTCTTGCTAACTTAACATTAAATTCACATTGTTAATTAATTTCCCTCTCTGCTGCCCTTGAAACAAGATGTCAATATGATACAACGTTAGTATTTTGTTGCATGCTGGAAGAAGTACAGATGTGTGAGACTAGTAGACCTGGAAAGACAAATGAGTAACACCAGCAGAGGAGGTACCATTCAAGGTACACCATCCATCTGCTGAAAAACATAATGATACACAGATGTCAGCAAAGAGAAGCAGCAGTACAGGAATGGAGTTCTTGTGGAATTTTCATTTTCTGTGATTTCATGTAGTGAATTAAGGCTGCAAGAACAAGGAGTGTTTTTTGAGGTATTGAAAGTCTTGGCCTTTATGAAGAGTTTCAGTGGCTTCTCAGGGATTTCTCTGAGCATTTTCCTGCTTTCAGTGGAGCTTGTCAGGATATTTTTTACACTTTCCCAATACTTCAAAAATTTAAAATTCCACAGAATTCTGTTCTGAGTTATAATAAATATCTAAACCATTACTGGATTTGTACAGATGTGAGCTAAATAAAATGTGTTCTCTGATATATAATTATCCTTTTGAAGCTTAAAACTAGCAAACCAAATAACTCCAATTTGTGTGAACATTGTTAGTTAATCTCACGTCTCTGAAGAGTGCAGGACTGGTCTGAATATATATCTATGTGTATATACCTTGAGTACTGAATTACAAAGTGGGTTTTGCTGGGGTTTGAGATTTCTGGCAGGTGGATTGGAGATCTGCAGGGATGAATAAGTGTCAGCAACACTGCTTAAAGAAGAAAATCACTTCTTCTAATCATGTTTATATTCTGTTGGAAGGCTTTTGCTAAATTAGAATGGGAAAATGAAGGATAGGAAAGCTCAGTAAAAGATATATGTGCAAACCACTATTTCAGTACATTTAATCAGCCTAGCATGCCATATATTTTTCTTTCTCCAGATAATAATCTTCCACATTGACTTCATTATAAATAAATTGAACACTGAACAATAAACCTTTTTTTTTCTAAATTAACATCCCCCTTCAGTGTCATTTTTCTCCTCACACAAGATTTTTATACTTAAAAAAATGCATTAGAAGGTTGGCAAGGATCAAGCTCAAAACAAATTTCTTTTATAAAACTATTGAGGAATAAAAAATGTTCACTATCAAGAGATTTCAGCCAAACTCTGGAATGACTGTTCTTCACTGTCAGTCTAATGAAGTTGGATGTAAAGCTTAACAGCTGAAAAAAGAGGATGATGAGCACAGTGCCGCTGTTAGAAAGGCTGTTCAAGCCTCAATATCCCTTATGCAGTTTCTCATCCCTCCACTCCTTTGAAAGGCAGTAACTGTAAATGTCTCCTGTCAGTTCCAGGCCCTTGTGAACCTGAGGACCTCATCGATGGAATCATCTTTGCAGCCAATTACCTGGGCTCCACACAGCTGCTGTCCGAGCGCAACCCTTCCAAAAACATCCGCATGATGCAGGCCCAGGAAGCTGTGAGTCGTGTCAAGGTAGGGCATCTCTATGGGCTGTAGAATGCTCTGATCCTTTGGCAGCTGATCCCTGAATGGTGCAGGATCTGCAGCCTCAGAGCTCTCCTGAGGTGCACTTAGGTAAGTATAGATGAGTACTGCAAATACCATTAGTTTCCAGTGCTTGCTGTAAAAATTCATTCAGCAAAATATACATTATTCCAGAGTCTATTCAAAATTCTTTGGAAGCTGTATGACAAATTCAGGTATGAAAGACAAATTGCAGATTGCAGATAGAAAATATTCCAAAGGCAAAGCACAGGATTTTTGTGGCTTTACTCTTCTGTTATTGCTTCCTTTAACTTACTACAAATTGAGAAAATTAATCTCAGTATTATTACTTATGACTTTTTTAGGACAAGAATATCTATTACTATTGTGTTTGGATTTGGTGTTATTTACAGTGAACAATTTCTTTGTAAATAATGTACCATAGACTGCTTCATACAGCTGTGTAAAGAAAATATTTTTTTGGTTAAGAATCCAAGTAATATGTTTTTATTTTAGAAGTTATTCTGTCTCTGCTGTAAATACCTCATCTGAATAAACACATTGTTAGAAAGAGGCAGATTTAAATGTGAGGAGAAAAAGTATGTGCATAGTCAATTAAATGTTTAGTTGTTAAAAATGGCATGTTTTTGAAGGAAACCAGTTTGGAAAGGGCACTTACAAGAGATTGTCATGACTGATGATTGATTTAGCGTTTAGAAAGAAATGGAATGCAAGAAAGGTCCAGTTCTTTAAACTTTCCAAACCTTTCAGTTTCTATTTTGAATATTGTGATGTCTCAAGCTACAGTAAGTAATTGTTGCTTGCAATTAACTCCCTAAAAAGTGTTTTGTATGTTAATACCAGCCCTGACCTGTCAGGGGTACTTGACTACTCTAGAAAGTCATGGCAGGGAGCTTGAGCAATGATTTGTTCAACAGTTACATGTAGATGTGTGATGAACCTAGAGAGAAAACCTTGGGTTTAAGATGCATGTGCTGCCATTTTTGACTGCTGCAAATTTAGCAGGACAAGTGTTGGGAGCAGCTGATAACAGACAACACTTTGATAGCAATTCTTTTGTAATCAATTGTCAACGTGCATAATGCCATGTAATCAAATTATGCTTGAGAATTGCAGAAGGTATAAATAAATCTTTTTCTCTTGCACATCATTCTCCCACTGCTCCCAATTTTTTAATTTTCAACAGCCTGGATTCACAGTCAAAAAGTTTCCCTGACTTCCCACACTGTCTTTCTCTTTCCCTGTGTGTACATCTGTCTGCATTCTTTTTTTTATGCTACTCCTCAGAGGATGCAAAAGGCGGCTAAAATCAAGAAAAAAGCGGTGTGTAAACTGTTTTTCTTGAATGCTAATGTTTACTTACGTTTTTGTTGTCCTTGTTTTCCATGGAGTGTCATGTCTTTCATTACAGATCCTCACAAAGTTGTCATTTTGGTTTCTTCTTTGATACACAGTAGAATAGTGAATGGAGTGAAAGGAACTCATTTTCTCCATTGTTCATTTGCTGGAGTGCCTGTCTGCTGCCCTTCTGCTCAATACCTATGATTTGTTTAGGTCAGATGTACAGCCATTGTTATCTGTGAGATATTTTTGAATGTAATGCTTATTTTGATTTTACTAACCAAAGCAGTAAGATGTATTTCCTGTGCCTGTGACTTACTGTATATTTATAAAATTATTGTTGATATTTAAAACCAAAATAAATTCACCACATAGTAGCTGGAACAATTCATACAGGAAACATTGCACTCAGTTAAAAACAATACTTCAGATAACTAAATACAGTTGACAAAAATACCAGCAAAAGGATGGAAGCAATACAAGTAGTCCCTGCCAAAGTATGTGCTTGCTTTGTATTTTGCTGGAAGATAATTCACATAAAATTAATCTGAATGAATTATAGGCATAACTAAGCCTTTAAAATTCCAAAAAAGAATAGCAAATACATCACTGTCATCATGAGCCCGTGTCTGAGCTGGAGACTGGTGCCTTCCTTCAGCCAGGGTGAGACGGTCTGTGGCCATCTTGTCCTGAGGCTGCGGCCACAGGCGCTGCTGAGTACCAGCTGCAGCCGTGCCTCTTGGACAAGGCTTCAGTGAGAGGGAGCAGCTGCTTTGCCACCTCTTGTCCTGTTCTCCCAGGTGGCCAGAGCCAGGACTCTCGGTGTGGAAGGTGGTGCTCCACTGGAATCCCTCTTGCTCTGTGGCCACGGCCTTTGATGGGGTATGGAAGTGTTTCCCCAGGGAGCAGTGCTCGGACACTGCAGTCTAGAAGTCACCTGAGGGATTTCTGTGATATGAGAGAAATATTAGTTCAGTGCTCACATCTTTATTTTCTAGGAAAAAAAACTAAAAAGATTAAAAAATATGTCCTAAACCCCACCACAGTACTGAGCATCAGTTTGCACTTTTTTTGGTGACCACACTGAAGACAGCAAGGGCTAAACTGCTGATGTGGACTAAGTCACTTTCTCAGTTCTCCTGCTTTCTCAGTTCTGCTGCCTCAAGTCCTGAAGTGCATCAGTGAGAAAGTGGGGGACAAACAGCCATACTTTTTCTCCTGTTTTGGCCATAAATAGAGAATTTTAATGCTTGAGCTGTCAGTCCCACAAGCTCAAAAACTTTCCTCTTACCCAGAAAATTAGAGTATGCTTCACTCCGTCTATGCAATAAATGTACTCTTTGCATGTCTCTAGAAACACCTGGGAACAGCCATCTCTGTAGTGGTTTAAAGTGCAGTTGCCTCACATCACATTATGCTTGAAGCAGTCAGTGAATTTGTCATTCTGAAAAGAAAATTAAAAATCCCCTTGTAACAAAGCATCTGTCTTTTAGACTTCTGAGGGAGATTCCCAGGCCTTGACTGAAGTGGATCTGTTCATCTCCACACAGAGAATCAAAGTTTTAAATGCAGACACACAGGTGAGTTGGCTTTAAACTCTTTGAGAACAGTGTTGAGTTAGACCGTGCTCCTATGTGATTACTGGGACATTTTATTAAACCTGAATAAATTTAGGTATTCAGAGTATTCAGAAAGAGCTCCTGTTGTTCTAACACTTGCCAATATAGTAAGACTGGCACCAGTTTCGCTTATTTGATGTATTGGAAGATGTCTGCTTGTTACTATAATTGAGCTATAATTCAATTTAGAAAAAGATTCAAGAGCCTTTCAGAATGCATGTATGCCGCTCCTCTGGAACAGTTTCAGAACTCAGACTTACAGTCCAACAGGGAAGTCATTTGCTGCTTTGACTAAGCCGTTCATATCTTGCCATTTTTAACATTTAATCTCAATTTTTTCCATAAATCGCATCTGAGCCACCATCCTCTTGCCTAAGGTAAATTATTAATCATTCATATAAAAGCAGGATTTTAATTATTATAGAATTTGTTTTTCAAACAATGGAAACTATGAAGCACCTTCTTCTTCCTGAAATTTAGGAGAGCATTACTATCCTTTAATGTGAGGATAATGATAGTATCTCCAGGAAATGGATTATTTTTCTTTTAGTATAAGCAGGTGTCCTTAATATGACACTAGAATTCCCAAGAGATGAGCCAGATGAGTAGAATAGCCCATCTAACATGGGCAGCAATATTTACAGTCTGCCATCCATAAATCCCCCTGACACCGCATTTCATCCACCATAAGCAATGCAACTACTGGTTATGGCTCCGCCTTTTTTTGACCTTGTGGTACATGCATCATCCAGAGACTGTATTATCAAAGCTGATAACTACTTCTTGCATTAGCAGAAAGATGATTACAGACAATTTCTGATAAATGACCAGCTACTGTTTACACTTGGAATGTATGGCAGTAAATAGGTAAGGTCTCTTTGTTGAGTAAGGATTAGTCTTAGTGGAAGTCACTCTTCTGACTTCTTTAAATAGCTCAGCTGAACACCAATCCTTTTAAAAATAAAAAGGGAAAGTCCTTTGAAGTAGTCCATAAGCACTGTTAAAGGAACTGTCATCTTACTCTTCTGATCCCCTGAGATTTGCAGTGATGCAAAATGCAATGCTCCCTGATGAACAGTGTCTAATATCTGAGCTGTTCAACCAGATGAAAACAGTAATAGTGGAAATTGTTACAATTCCAAGCTCTCTGGTGTTTGCTCTGGGTTTTTGGTTGTGGTTTTTTGTTGGTTGGTTTGGTTTTGTTTGGGGGTTTTTTACAGTGTGTCTTTCAGAGAGCTGTAACAGAGTTATTCCCATGACTTTTTAGCATTTTTAGCCTGGTAACACTTTTCAGTGCTGGTGAAGTTCCTGACTGGTGTAATTACCATAGGTCTGTTTCAGCTGGGGTGGCAGCTGCCAGAGACAATCTGTACTTTCATGGCTTTATTAATTACATAAACCCTCTTTCTGCAGTGTGTCATGTGTTTTAATCCATCTGTAGTGTTGTGAGCTCACGTGAGGTAACAGCTGAATGAGAATGTAACACTCCCATTCAGAAAATGACATGTAGCAAGGTTCAAAATGCTGAGCAGCAGCAGTCAGGTGCATTCCCAGGCTGCAAGAGAGCCAGCGGTGGTGATTCTGCTGCCCTGGGCAGCACTAGGAAATGGCACCGCTGCCACTCTGTGGTTGCTTATGCATTTAGGTGCTGAATCCATCCAGCCCAAGACCAGCCCCTGTTTAGTAGGGATGCACTAGGAGCAGCCTTAGGTTTGGCCACATGCTTTGTTGGTAAGAGGGGAACCCTTCCCTGTGCCACAGCTTTGTGGGGTTGCACTCAGTGCCCGAAGCAACAGAAGCTGCAGCAGCCTCTCCCAGCTTCTTGCTCAGTCAGTGAAGGGAAGCTGGGAGTGAAGCAACTGGGAAAACTAGGAAAGAAAAATAAAGATGTAGGGCTCCCAAATGTGTCTGTGCAGAGCCTCTGGTGCATGATTGGCTCCATAAAATCGCCTGACTCATTAGGCTGTCTAATTCACACTCCCACGGGACTACAGCACTTTAAAGCTTGGAGGAATGCTTAGGTTTTCTCCTTCAGCTGTTCTTTGGGTTTCAAGAGAAGCAACAAACAAGATTCTAAAAGAATCCCACGGAAAAGAAGGGAGAATCTAAAAAGGGCAATCTAGACAGGAGAAGAAAACAGTGTTTTCAAAAAAGGCTAAGAAGCTGAATTTCTAAGGACAAATATAAGGATAATAAGGATGGAATGGATGGGACTAGAAAAGGGACAAGGGAAAGAATAAAGAGGCATGTGGGCAGAGATGCAGAGGTTTATGGGAAAGTATTAAAAGAGAGGGGTGAGAAAGAGATATTGGTAATGGAAAATTGAGTATAACGGAAGATGGGGTGAGAAAGGAAAAATGCAAGTCCCAGGTAAGTTAAAAGTAAACACATGTTTCCAGTCACTAGATAGTATTTGCCTTATTCCTGATTGTAATTGCATTAGACAGGAAAAATGTGGGAGGGGTGGGGGGAATGATTGCTTTCACCCCTGCAAGGGGAATTGAAAAAATCCCCAAACCCTCTGGGTAACCTCTGTGTGATGATATGGGCAGAAAGCCTTTCTTGGCAGGTGAGATTAAATGCCTTCATTTTCCCAGTGCATTCACTCTTGTGCACACTGCATGTATGATTACACCCTTACACAACACTTAGTGCACACTGCTGAAAAGCAATTATCTCTGCAGAGCTCCCAACATCCTGCTGAGACATGTCCATTAGAAACCATTTCTCCGTTCTGACAGAAGTGCTGTAAACCCTCCCCAGCCCCCGCAGCCCTTAGAGACACTCCCCCAGCCACCTCTCAACCATCGTTACTTTTCATAGGTTAGGCATAAGCATTATTTCAAGCCTGAGAAGAATCATTACAATAATTTTATGGGTAGTGATTATCTTCAGCAAGACAAGTGGTTCTAAGAAACAATGGTAATTTATAGTTTTCTCTGTCAAGTTAAATTGTACTGAATTTCTTAAAACAATTACTTTTGTTGACTTGAGGAACAATCTTTCTTCCTTAGGCCTTAGAAAATTGTTCAGCTAATGCTAAACTAATGCCAAGCTGTTCATATAAAAAATGCTGCTGCTTATATAAGTTACAAAAATTGTGAATTATCTCATACCACGTTCTTTTGTTACAATTCAGAGTTTGGTGGACGCTTTTAGCTGTTCACAGTGAGGGACTGGGATGGTCAGGACACATCCTCAACTAGTTTGATCAGTACAGCTGTTGTGGTTCTGGTTGTTTCTGATCTGAGCATAGATAAAAGCCTGGGAAAACTCCAAACTGACCAGTGACCCCAGCAAGAAGCAGTTTTCAGATGTGCCCTTTCTGTTTCTTTAAAAACAGTCCATCTTCACAATGTAAGATATGCAAAGAAATAACATCATTTTCCAACAGCATGAAAATATTTATAAAACAGTAGCACAGCTTTTCATTCCTGCTTTACAGTAGCAACCATGCTGTATTTGCTCAGGCAGCACTTCCACTGAAGCCAGTCTTGAACAGCCACTCAGCTTCCATTGGGAGTTGGGGCTCATTGACTGCGGAGGGAATATCAGGTCTGGGCCCTCAGAAGTGCTTCTGTAGCTTTTGTCTTTCTCAAGCAGTAGGCCACCAAGGAGAGAGGAGATGCAGTATTTGCAGGAGAGCAGCAGGCAGGGAGGACTGCTGTGTTTGTCCTTGCTTCGTGCAGGAGACGATGATGGACCACGCGCTGCGCACCATCTCCTACATCGCCGACATCGGCAACATCGTGGTGCTGATGGCGCGGCGCCGCATGCCCAGGTCGGCCTCCCAGGACTGCATCGAAACCACCCCTGGGGCCCAGGAGGGGAAGAAGCAGTACAAAATGATCTGCCACGTCTTTGAGTCAGAGGATGTAAGTAAATGGAATCCGTTTATTTAAACAACATAGGTCATGTAGAGATCTCTGAAGTCAATGGTCATTTGTGGGCAAAATTAACCTGTGGGATATCAAATTGATCATTCATCCTAGATTATATCATTTAGTCCAGTGGGTTGGCACAAAATGCCACGTATGTGCCTCCATACACTTGGAATGAGGTGGAACCATTCTGGACCTCTTTCAGCCTGAAGCCAAATTGCTGAGAACATCTTCTGCCTTGGCAGAGCTGCACAAGGCTGCCCTCTACCCAGTCCTGGTTCCCTGTGGCTACTGACCTGTAGTACGAACTCTCCAACATGCCACTTGATCCTTGGGTGTTTAAGAACACGTTCAGCTGTTTATTTTTCAGTTCTCTTTTTTCATCCCTAGCAAAAATTATGAATTAGAATTTTTATATAGAGTCTTAGAGTTCTGTGCATCTCTGCTGTACATCCTGTTTCACTGTTGTGAAAAGTGCTGATGTGCCTTCCCATACCTCTTGTGACAAAAGAAGATGACCTTGCTTTATTGCTGTTGTGTATCCAGGTTTGGGTTTGTAGTGAAATAGATACTTGTGTCTGAAGTGGCAGAGCAGGGGACTTCAACCTGAAACATTTATTGAAAAGTATTCCAAGCTAGTAAAACAGAAAAAGCAAAATTTGTTGTCTGTTTCTAACTTGACAGTGAGAGGCAGTACTAAGCATTTCCCATCACTGTTATAGAAACAACTTTAGATATAATTGCTGGCATACCAATTAAAAAATAATGGAGTTCTTGGGTTCAGACAGTCATAACTCAGAGGTCGCATATATTTTTGAGCTAAGCAATCCACTTTCATTATTTTAAAGCAATTAAGCCTGTGAAGGAGAAATGGCATTGTCTAAAGGTTAGAGTGCTAGACTGGGGTTGTTCTGAGACCAAGTTAGCTCAGCTCTGTCACAGCTTCGCTCGGGTGACCTTTTCAAACAATTTAATTACATTATCTCTAAGTTGTGCATAATGCTGAAGACTTTCATAAACATTCACAAGACCTCAGAGATAGAGATGAAATTAAGATGTGAGAACTGGCTGTTAGTGGCAGCAATAAAATAGAGTGTGACATCTGGAGATGTTGGTTCTGGGAATGTAGAATGAAGGCAAAAGCAGAGGATGAACTACAGAGAAAGCAGTGGCAATGGAGATTAGAAGGACTCTGTAAGGACTGGTGACAAACTTTAATAGTGAAATGATATGAAAATGTCCTGAGTGATTTCTATACTACCATACTACCCAGGGCAGGGGTCACAGCACGAGCCTGACAGAGTTCAAGAAGCTTTCAGACAACGCTCTCAGGCACAGGGTGGGAATTTTGGGGGTGTCCTGTGCAGGGCCAGGCGCTGGACTTGATGATCCTGATGGGCTCCTTGCAACTCAGCATATTCTGTGATTCTGTACAAACCTCTTGGTGTAGTGATAAGACTTGAAAATACGCTTTAAAATATGAAGAAACAATTTGTGACTGGATAGGCTACTTAATGTCCTTGATTTTCTAAAGTAATTTTCCAGTCAAGCAGATTGGTGCTTTTGTGTACTGCAGCACAGATGAAATAAGAAAACCTTTTAGCATCAAAGAAGACACCTGATCAGTAGATTGTAAGAAGATACAGATTTATAATGTTATCCAGAAAACCTCCTGTGTTTGTAATGCATCTAGAACATAGTGACTAAGAAAGTGTGTTGCATTTCCAGAATACAGGTTTGATTAGTAATATTTTTAGGGAGTGTAAGATGCAATTAACTTCTCATATCATTGGAAGTTACTCATATGCCCTGATGACCCACAAATACAAAAAACTCAACATGGCATTCTCCTGTGAGCTGCAGTAAACTCAGAGTAGGGAAAAAAATTAAAGTGTAGAAAAAGTGGACAACAATTCCTTTGACTGATCTCTGTTCCTGTGTGTTCCCTTGCCATCTAGTGGAATGTGCAGATAAGTGCTCCAAAATTTAAGAAAGGGCATTTTGAAAAGGGGTTCTCAACATTAGCAAGCTTTAATTGTGGCTCTGGCTGCATTCCTGAAACGATCCCTGACATCGCTAGTCGAGGTGTTAATGGGAATAGCTGTCCTAGATGTGCAGTGGGTAAGTAGGTGTATTACTGGTTTGCTGGGAATGTGGGACAGGCATTATGGCACTAATAGGGGAGCAGATGGTGTTGAAGCAGTGTTTTGAGTCCTGTAAAACCAGGGTGGAGAAGCAGCAGGTGACACCACAACCAAACTCGTCAGTGCACACACGTCTGTGAAGGCATGTGCAAGCAGAGCATCCCTTCCCTCCTCAGCCCTGCAGACAGCCTGTGTTCAGAGGCAGAGCTTGTGGCACTCTTCTATCGGCTCTGCTCCGTTTTGGGCCAAAGCCAGCACTCTCCAGTGTTTATTGGAACGGGGACGTGAGCAGCATATGGCTGCTTGCTGCTGAAACCTGCTGAGGAGAGGAGATCAGCAGGGTTTTTTCATGGGTTCTTTCTGTACAACAGACCTTAAAGTGACTTTTATATCCGTGCTCATGCAGAAACTTTGCAGGATCCTTTCTTTTGATTCTGTCATAAAATCCAGTCTGTCCTGGTTTCTTGTGGTGTCATTGGTAAAATGTTAATCTGTCCTTTCTCTGAGCTGTGTTTTGTTCTACATTCTAGGCACAGCTGATAGCTCAGTCAATTGGTCAAGCTTTCAGTGTGGCTTACCAAGAGTTTTTAAGAGCCAATGGAATTAACCCAGAGGATCTCAGTCAGAAAGAATACAGTGACATCATCAATACCCAGGAGATGTACAATGATGATCTCATACACTTCTCCAATTCAGAAAACTGCAAAGAGGTAACCTAGGTTTGGACTTTCATTTCAGATTGATCTATTTTTTCAGAGGAATGTAGTTCTCAGAAATATCTTTTGGCATTTATAAGGATGACAATTTCAAGACATGTCCTTTGTCAGAACTGTGCTACTAAAACCAGCTTTATGGGTTACTAGGATTTCTTGTTTTCATGTTCAGGGTCTTTCTGTTTCCATCGATCAGAATAGTAATAAAGTACATTTACATCTGACATGTAAGCTCTGTGCTATTCACAGTACACTGTGAGGTGATTTATGCTTCGTGAAAATATTGATACAGAAAGAGCAGACAGAGTTGTGGTGTTTTGCAATAAGATAGATTATCTATAGGTTATCAGCAGAAGTCAGTTGCCCATCAGCATTCCCTGTCCTTCCACATCTGAAAGAAAATAATTCCCCGTATTTTCTTCAAGAGTATGTTTTCTACTTAAACTGTTACTCCACTTCTGTAAGTGTGAGCTGTGCTATAGTTACTAGCCAGTGACATCACCACAGTTCAGGAAACGGCACCACCTATGTTACATCGGAGATCTTACGTTAACGTGCTAGGCACAATTATATTCAATAATTAAAAATATTAATAGTAATAATGTTCATAATCATCAAGAGATCCTTGCCTGAGAAGGACAGACAAGCCCTGATATCAAGAGAGAGCCTGAACAGTAATGGCAGGAGTGGGGCTGAACAAAGCCTGTGCTGCAGGCACTGCCTTAGCCCCAGAATGTTAGAGGCTCCCCCTCTGGCTGCCAGGTTCCAGGGACAGAAACTTCCTTAGCATTCATTCACTTGGCATCCAGTTCCACCACTTTCTGCAGAGTTAACCGTGTGTTAGTGCTTTGCTTGTCAGAGCCACATGACCTTCAACAAACAAGTGGAGGAGACCCCTGAGAACAAACAGATGTGTGTTACAGTTAGCAGCGAGACTGAAGTCACGCTACCACCCAATGGCAAAGAACAGAATTTGGTTTGTGGTTTGTAGATGTTATTCAGGAACGATTGAGATACTCGTGCTCAGAGTCAGACCAATCAACTCAAAAAAATGTTTTTCCTTTTTGATTGCAGCTCCAGCTAGAAAAACAGAAGGGAGAAATTCTTGGGGTGGTGATTGTGGAATCTGGATGGGGATCCATTCTACCCACCGTTATCCTGGCCAACATGATGAATGGAGGCCCTGCAGCTCGTTCAGGAAAACTAAGCATTGGAGACCAAATTATGTCCATTAATGGTACCAGTTTAGTTGGGCTACCTCTTGCAACATGCCAAGGGATCATAAAGGTACCCCAAACTTACAACTCTGTGCTGTAGATTGTAAGCCAAGAGATGTAATCTTCTGACAAGTGATCCTGTAGATTTCCAGCAGATACAATTTTTCATATCACTGCAAAAAAAAGCCAAGCAATGTGTCATTAACAAAAAGCAGAATTAGGGATTCAGGAGTGATAATGCATAGAAATTTAGGGCTGGAGAACATGACTTCAGCTTTGTTATTGGGCTATAAAAAATGAGGCCAGATCTGAAAAACTTGCCTAAATTAAGTTACTCAGCTATCTTCAAAGTTTGTGGCTTCCCCACAGCCTCCAGAATAAAATATGAGGATTGAAATCTCCTGTGCTTTTTTTGGGCAGATAAAATGGATGGATGCTGGTAGACTGCAGGACAGATCAAGTGACTAGATGATTCTGCAGACATGATGGAATCTCAGAATACATTATCTTTGGTCACAGAGACTAAATCTGATGTCTGTGCAGATTTACCAAGAGCAGCAGCCCCAGGAGGTTAATTAGCCAGATGCTGGAGAAGGGCAAGCAGGAGTCACTTTTGGGTTTTATTGAAAGATTTGTTTAAATTTCTTTAGTAATTGAAGGCAAAATTTCAACGTTTTCTTGGGCCAAATATCTTGGGAAATAAATAAGAGAAATGTAGCTCTAAGTTAACAACAAGTTTCTGTTAACTTTCAGTGTTCTTTCTCAGATCAGCTGCTTAACACTTTTGCAATCAGGAAATCACAGATGAGGGCACAGTAAGATTCATTTCAGAAATACTGACTTTTGGAATATCTTACAGGGACTCAAGAATCAGACACAAGTCAAACTGAACATTGTCAGCTGTCCTCCTGTTACTACTGTCCTCATAAAACGACCAGACTTAAAATACCAGCTGGGCTTCAGTGTACAGAATGGAATTGTAAGTTTCTGTGTCATTGATTGTTTGGGGGCTTTTCACTTCCCTTTTTTTTTTCCCTCTTTCAAAAACCATATGGTACTGAAAGAGTCTTGCATGATGTCACTTTTTCTACTGGTTATTAAAACCTTATAGTCTCTGAGTAATACAGTGCAAATTGATGACACTGGGAGAAATTCTTGAGGGATTTTCCTACATAATACAGTAACAAGATTTATAGCCCACATTATTTGGTGCAATAGCCTTATCCGCTAATTCATTGTAACTGCCATTAGTGCCAGAGTTGCAAGGAAAAGTTATGCTGAAAAAGGTTTTTACAATTACAACACTTTAGTCTTAGATCTGGATCCTGTTTCTCTTTCTTAAATTTCATGACACACTCACTAAGGCTTTTAATTTTTCTTCTGCTGTGCATAATTTATGTGGCTCACATGGCAGTAGGCAAGGGAATATAATTGTGACATCCTGTTATTATCCTCTTACTGAAACTCAGCCTCTCCTTACAAAGTAATTGTATAGGTTGTGGCCCAGGTACCCCTTCTCTGTGTGCTGCGGCTTCCCAGTCATAACAGCAGCAAAGAGGGGAACAAATGGGGCAGGGAGCACTTACCCAGGCAGCTCAGGGTCCTCCTCTTGCAGTTCTTCCTTCCCAAGCCGTTCTCTGCTACCTTTCCAAAGCAAAGTCCCCGCACAACTAGCTCAGGCAGTCACTGGCCTTTCTGGGGGCTGACACTAGCATTAGAGACTGGCTGTAGTGCAGGACCATCATCATTTCCTCTTCCTCCAGTCTAGGAAAAAAAATAATCAGGCTGCTCACACAGAAAACCGCATCACAAAGGACTGTGGGCTCTGTCCCCTGTTCTGTGAAGTGCATCGATTGAACTTGCCAGATTCCTGTTTGCCACCCTTGGAAGAGCTGGAGAGTAGCTGCTAAC
Organism: Pardalotus punctatus; assembly: GCA_013400915.1. Taxonomy (NCBI): domain Eukaryota; kingdom Metazoa; phylum Chordata; class Aves; order Passeriformes; family Pardalotidae; genus Pardalotus; species Pardalotus punctatus. The sequence goes on from VZTX01012711.1 coordinate 479,999, forward strand.
GCCCAGGATGGGCTTCCCGGGCCTTGCTGCCCTTCAGCAATCAGCTGGCTCAGGATGGGTGTGCAGCTCTCCCGGCCATCTCTGTTACTGCTCTGCCCACGTGTGAAGTGTCCCTGCCTGGGATCACACATGGTGTAAAGGACACGGGTGCACCCCGAGGTGAGACCTGCCCAGGAGCTGCTTTTACTGGTCTTACAGAGGGATCTGTTCGAGGCGCGGATTTCTTTCCTAATTGCTCACCTTCGTAAATTTTGTCTGTTCCCTGGTGCTATGCTAAAACGAGGAGAATACATTGAAGGACCTATGGGCATCACTGTGGGTGATTCACAAGTCTTCAGGAGCCCATTCACAGCTCTGGTGGGGGTGGAATCAGGGCTGGGGAAGAGAATCAGGCCAAGGTGGATTAGGAGCATCCCATGTCCTCACATGGACTGGGAGACTGTTTGACAATCTATTCATCTTGTCCCAGTTAATCATCTCCTACATGATTGGAACCTCAGTTTGGTAAATTCTGCAGGCTCTGGTTGTTTTCTGTCACAGTGTGCTCCCTCCATCTACTGGCCATTTGTCACCACACTGGAGGATCATCATTCCTTCCAGTTAAATGAGCAACATCCAGATGACATCAAATATAAAGTTTGCCAAATTCAGCATAAAAATCCTTTTCAGATAGGAAAAAAAAAAAAAAGCCTTGCAATGCATTTCATCTATGACAAGTCTGTGTTTGAATATGAAAGCCAGTGAACAAAAAGCAGAGATTAACATGTTTTGTTAGGCTGCTATGTAGACAAACTCTGGGCCTCTAGCATCCATTCCTCTGAAAAACCCTCTCTTAACATTTGAATATATGACTGCAAAGTATGTCTCTCTGGTCGTTTGACACTGCACTCTTTAAAAGTAGTTTTGCAATTGCCAGCAATTGTTTAAAATTATGATAGGATCCAGAAATAATATTGTTATTCTTTGTTGGCTCAGCATTAGCACAGCAAAGAAATAAATGGCTTGTCAGAACAGATATAATTAAATGTCTCTTTGTGGTAGGCCATTACCTCATTATCCATGCAGCTGGGACTTATTTCTGTGCATCCTCTGATAGCAGCTTTGCAGTGGCTCCTTTTCACCCTGCCTATCTCATCCGAGAAGGATGCAGAGCCATTTCAGTAGGGAATAGCCCATAAACAACCTGGACACGCAGAAGCACTGGCTGAGCTGCGTTTTGCCTGCACAGGGTATCAGGCAGATGCAGACACTGCACTGCTGCAGGTGAAGAAAAGAAATGTTGTGCATACACATGTAACAAGTATGAATGTTGTGTGTTGGGGCGGTGAACCTTAAATGACCTATCAGCCACCTTCTGAAAGTCTTTATGCTACAGTTCTTTTAAAATGTTATTTAAATACAAGTGGTCCTCATGTATCTCATTATTGTTTCCTAGTTTATGAAAAAATCTGTGTATTACCTGTTGTACTTTTACTGATAAAGCACTTCTCAGTCTAGTTCCCACTTTCTCTGAGAAATCTATCTACCCTGTCCCTAGCCTAGCACAAGGGCTAGGTATCTAAAGTACTTTTAAATAGTACAGTAAAAATTAACAGAGCATTTTATTCTTTCTTCTCTGCTTTTGTTTATTGTCATATAAACTGGCAAAAAAATTTACAGGGTTTCAATAGTGTAATATAAAAGTGAGGACAATCTGGTTTTAATAGGTTATGATTAAGGCATTTACACAGAATAAACACTTTGCCTGGCACTATTTTATCTTTACTGCTTTGCTACTCAATGGATAGTTGGAATAAAACTGATTGTGAGGCTACTGACGTTTCACATCTGATGTGCTGCAGCTTCTCTAAGACATTGCAAACCTGTCACAGCTGAATGGATTGAACCAGTGTGCTTTACACCTGCTTTCTCTTCCCCTTCAGTTTACACAGTCAATAGAATATAGACTCCTGTTTAGGAGAAGCAGATCTCTCTTGCTTTATCTAATAATATTACAGCTGTTGCCATGTTCAACAAATACAACAGTTTAAAGAGTCCTGGCTGAATAAAATCATATATATTTAGAGGTACTGCTCAGTTTAAACTCTCCAGTCTCATCTGCCATAAGCTCCACTGGCTGGAGACAAAACTCTTAGGGCTGCTTTGAGTCAGCCCTTGCAAATACAGGAGCCACTAAATGTGTGCTCTAAGTGCAGAATATTTTTTCCTGTGTGTGCTCTGTCTCTGGCTTACCAGGGTCTGCGAGCCTGGGCAGAGCCACTCAGCCTCTGTGTCTGCTTCTCTCTCTACCTCATTAAAACACTTAATGCCCACAAAAAGGAAGCTGCCTGCCTTCCCTAGAGAGGCATTCCTGAATGGAGAGACCACTTTCTATGTCGGGGGCTGTTCAAAAGAAGAAACTCACTGATGGTATTAAAAGTGCTAGAAGTGCTTTGAGAGCCTCACAATGGAAGGTGCTCTGCATAGATAGGAAAGCCATTATCTTTTCCTTTATGCTGTGGGGTGCGGGATCACATTTCCATTTGCTCCAAAAGCTCTTATTTCAGCTGGCTGCACTGTCTCTGTATTTTCCTTTACACCATGAGCAAGATATTTACAGGGTTTCTTTCGGTGCATGCTGCTTTTTATCCTTTCTGATTAGCCAGGATCAAACCTATTCTACCAGTGAGTTGAATTGAGAAGCTTTCTGTAAAAGAGAAGGTCTGTGCAGTACAGCTTATCTTGTCAATGCTATGATTAGAAGGTAGACTACCTGCAAAACAATGTATTGTACATGACTGAAATTCAAGACACAATTCTGTGAAAGGTCCTGATGGGGCCTCTTTCCACAGAAGCCCATCAGAAATACTTTAAGGATCACAGTAGGTAGCACTCAGCCACTGGAGAGAGCACGGTGCAAGATGAATCTCACTGCAGGAGGAATGTGGTCTTTGGGTTTTTTTCTGAAGGCTGAGAAAGGCTTTTTATAAACAAAGAATAACTACATATTTTCACTCCTCAGATCAAACAGTCTGAACTTCAAGTGAGAAGGGATTTTTTTTTTATAGTATTGTTATTTGTGAAGAGGAGTTTAAAGAAAGCTGCTAGTGCCATACAGGGAAAAGATTCCAGCCAACCACAGACAATGTTACCTTCAGTGCATTCCAGGCTGGCCATCTCCCCACATACTGCGTTGCTGAATTCGATTACAAACTCACTGGGACATAAGCCACATTTTATCATACTTGTATTTAGCTCTGAGCAAACGACCAGATCGCAGCTAATAATGATTCTTGGCGTATCATTCTAACCATTGACAGTAACTGCAGAAACAGCCATTATCTGCTGTGCCAGCACTCAGTTCTTTTCTTCCAAGAATAGGTTTTTCTCAGTAAACAAAAGGTAAATCCCAGCACTGCTAAACTCTGCTTAGTTCCAGAGATCCGAGCTATATATTACCTGCCTTATGTGATGCATGGGCTTAGTCTTTTGAAATCGTTTACCAACAATTTCTGTCTAATGCACAGCTGTCTAGGCTGCCATGGATGATCCTGCTGCAGCACAGATACTGTTGCTAAGGCGGAAACATTCTTTTAAATTCACCACACTGGATTGAGATTTCTCTTTCTGCTTGGACTCTACACATGTTGCAACCTCAGAATAGTTTAAGTAGCACTGTCTGCTGGGACTGTGTCTGCTGATCGTAGCTCTTCTTGTAGAATGATTACCCTATTGTAGGGCGTCATAAAATTCAAAACTTGTGCCTAGTTCTTCACTGGAACCTCAGCTGCCAGTTAAAAATGAGTGGCCTAACTTGCCTTCATCCCGAGCTCCCTGTGGCAAGCAGAGCTGAACGACGTGGAGGAAAGCTGTGACCCTGGAGAGCAGAGCTCTGTTCCCTTCTGCAGGGGCACAAGAAACAGGTTGTGTTCCAGCAGTGAACAAAACTTCTCTCTTCCCCCATCTCCACTTTTGCCTGGCTACTACCTGTATCATTGTGAGAGCTATTTTTACGTTCTCAGCCAGAGACTGAAAATGAAGATTACAATAGGCAGAAATCTCAGGAAAAAAACCCCTCTAACAAACCACTAAACCAACATTTAAAAGCTCCTTGATTAATACTTTTGACAAGCATCTTCTAGAATTCTTACACTGTCACCACTCGTTATTACGCATTAAATCCCAGCAAGTGCTACATTATGATATTTCTAAACTTCATTCAGCTTTGCTTTCTCTTGGCAGATTTGCAGCCTGATGCGAGGCGGAATAGCAGAGAGGGGTGGGGTAAGAGTAGGACATCGGATTATCGAGATCAACGGGCAGAGTGTCGTGGCTACTGCTCATGAGAAGATAGTACAAGCATTGTCCAATTCAGTGGGAGAGGTAAGGAAACAAATTCTTTATCAAGGAAGTAAAATAGTTGGAAAAATGTGTTTCAGTTGAAAAATGTCCACACAGCATTAAAACCACCACTTCAGGAAAATGAGTTTGGCAGTAATAAGAAAAATTAATGAATTTTTTTTAACAATTAATGATGTACATTCAATGCATTTTTCCATTCATTTTCAAGAGTTCCCGGCATAATTCTGTACCTTCAACCTACTGTCTGAATTAAACCAAGTGGTTAGAGATAAAAATCACTCAGGCATGTTGGCTGTGAAAATGTCTCTTGGCTTATCACCACAGCATCTGCCATAGAAATGAATTAATATTCAAAGGTCTGAGAGATGCAAATTGATATATATTTTAATAATTTAATTTCCAACTTACCTTGGGAATACGTTAAGACACCTCTCTCCAGTACTTCTAGAGAAATTAGCAATGAATAAGCAAGATCCTCCCTCCAGTTTAACAAAATCCCTCCTGAATTTAATGGGAGTCTAATACAGAACTCTGGCCAGATCTCCCACTACTTCCTTTAACAAAAATCAAAGACAGCTGGTTTCCTTCTGGAAAATGATACTTGACAAATTACAATATATGTGCACTTTGTCAGGAGCAAAGCTGAAGATTCCAACAGCCCCTCCAGGCCTTTACGGGCCCTCTTTGCTGTGCAACTTCTCACGTACCAGAGGACAGCAGGAAACTTTTTTAAAGCATGAAGCCACCAAAGCAGCTGGTGAGGGTCTGTAGTATCAGTTAGTGAAGCTTCCCTTCCTTCCTCTTGTGTTGTCCAGCAGTACTGAGAGCTGTAAGTACAGTCCTGATTACCCGAGCCTTGGGCGCTGGTGTCTGTAAAATCCCTCTGGCACCGGGGACTGCAGTCCCAGTGCTCCTTGAGGAAGGAAGTGACGTGCAGCAGCCACGAGAGAAACTGTTCCACCAACATCTTGAGTGGCACTTAAACATCAGGTGGTAAAGTCCAAGTTCTGTGTTCAGAGGACCATACTCTAATGAGGTGAAAATACATATGGAATGACATTCCCACAGGGAAGGAAGATAGAATACAAATTGAAGTCCTGTTAATACCAGAACAGCAGAATGAATTTTCAGAGAGCTTTGTGCTACTTCTATTTAATGTCTGTAATTGGAGTAGAGTGTAACAATAGAAAGTGTTTAGGTGGCTTTTTAAACTATATGATGTCACATCACGTCATTGTCATTAATAAATAATTAAAAAACAAAACAAAAACAAAACAAAAAAAACCCAACCCATACAGAAAAAAGCATGACAGCAAACCATCGTCTTAAAACCAGAGAACTTTGAACTAGAAACTATAGTAACACATCTATAGAAGCCAGGACAAAACATGCACTTATACCACAGGGAGAAATGGATGGGGCCTTATGGATTATTTCAAACTAGTACCAGCTCTGTTAATTTCTGTGTAATCAATTGACAGATTCACATGAAGACTATGCCAGCTGCCATGTTCAGGCTTCTAACAGGTCAAGAGACCCCCCTGTACATCTAACATCCTCCATCCAAGCTGGAGCTGTCATAGCTGAAGAGAATTTTGTATTTTGTATGAATGAAAGGCTTGGAAGGTGACCTGAGGACTCCAGAACAAGGAACAGACAGGTGTCTCTGCCTTTTCTCTCCTTCCTTTCTATTTCTTTGACAAAAAGTGTTGAGAAGGATGGTCAAGGACAATAATCACTGACAAAAATCTTTGTAAACGTTTAAGTATTTTGAACATCTTCTAAACTCTTTTCTCATAGAACTTAAAACATATTTATTTGTAACCTTTATGTGGAGTGATGTATGTCTGTCTTGTTTGATAACACAGTGAATGTGAATATCTGATGAATGAAACTGCAGGAAATGGCAAAGAGAAGCAATTAGAGAAGGTTCTGGCTGCCTCAAGTTAAAAAAAAATCCCAGTCCCATAAAGTGGTCCAATACTGATGACTTTGCATAATTTTAAAACTGGTGCTGAATCGATGGTATTTCAGTGGAAAGGAATGTGTGCAGTTCAAACTTTTAGATTCTACTGTAAAGAAAACCACTGTAGTACTTGGTATTGTTATGACAAGTGTAACCTGTTTGGCAAGGTGTGAACATAAACATGTAACAAGTGTTTCATATGCTAAATAAAGAATAATTGCCACAAGATTAAAATCAAAATATTTATTTAGATACATATTTATTTTTAATGCTTGTGATTTTTATGATTTAACAGAGTTATTTCATGGATAACTTATTGCACAGGTTGTGTAATGTATGTGTTGGGCTGGGGTTTTTTTTTTCTTTAATTTTTGCATATTACCTTTTTGTTCATACTAGCTCAAAATGGGAAAGCCATGCTTACCTGTTTCTGTCTTTTATAAAGCATTCTTATTCCTAAGGCAATGTGTTCTGAATGTAAATTGTTTTGACAAATAACCTAGCACCATCAGCAGTATTAGAATGTGTGTAGATAAAAAACCTAGTAGTAAAGTTGTATTCCTTATGAGATAAATGTTAATCGGTGTAACTTTGTCTAATTTTTTTCTTTTGGCCAAGGCCTTGAAGAAAATACACTGTGACTTAAGAAGCCTTACCATGCAGTAACTAAAGAGCTTTAGATGACTGTACTTCAAGGAGTAGTGTGTTGCATGCAACTGACCTTAGGAAAGAATTAACCTATCACTAATAAATCTGAAATAAGAAAGGAAGCTTGCTTATTTTGTTTGTTGTGTAACTTTACATAGTAAAAAATTCTAAGTAGAAGATCATTTAATTCTTCATCTAAGTGCAGTTGCAAAGGTCACAGATTATTTTTTAAAAAAGGAAATATTCTCTTGAATTGGGAATTTGTGTATCATTATTATCTTGAGAGTAGAAACTTTCAATTAGCATACCTTGTTGCCACTGGATGTCACTGTAACTTCACATCAATGCAGAAGCATGCTATAATTAAAATACATTAAAATGGATGATTCTGTAAAACTTAAACTACCCATCTTCAGCTACATTCCTTTGTGACCTTTTCACAGGATGTCTGCCCAGCTCAGAGTGACACAAATGAAACCAGTATATGATTAAACCTCAAATGGAAACTAAGGCTACTGTCAAGCACTGCTGCAAAAAAATAAAAATTCCGAAACATCAACCTGTGGTAGGTTCTTTATGAGAACCTTCTGTTTAAGGCCTTTCCAATTTCCTCTGAGAGAGCCAGGATGAAGCTTGCACGGGAAGACGTTGCTGGCAGACCTGTGTTTATGCTGGTAATGAAATCAGTGTCAATATTTACTTTTTGATATTTTTTTAAAGATCAATGTTAAATAAATCATAAACACAGCAGAACCACAATAACATGTTTTAGTAATAAAATTGTCAAAACTATGAATTGGAGTAAACAATTCTTTTTGAAAACATTCAAGGCTCTGCTACGTAAAAATTCCTCTAATTTCCTATCAGTTGGCATTGGTAAAAAGTTTGTGAAAGATGCTTTTTGGAAATGCAGTATTTCAGTCTTCTTTCCTAATGCATCTTTTGGTCACACACTGCAGAGGACTTAAGCATCAGTTCTTGGTAGCTCATGCTACTGCAGGAATGAACTTGTGAGCATTCAGAACAAAGCAGGAATAAACCACACTGCAGCCAGTACTGGAGTTTAAAAGGGCACCATTGGGAGGGGGGAGCAGTTTTAATTGGACAGATCAATTAGTCTGGAATGAAAGACACCGGAAAAGTGGATTAGAAGCAGCGCTCGATGTGTGTATGGATCACCTTTACGTTTCTATCCAAATCAGTTGTTGAAAAAGCAAAGTCCAGAAATAGTTTTTATTAAAGCACTGACGATAGTTAAAACACTTTGAGGTACATTAAATAAATACAACTTTTAAGTTGTACAGCCAGTCTCTGGTGGGATTGCAATGGTTTTCAAGAAATGCTGGGCAGCATCGGTAGCATTTCTGTAAGTACAGTGAAATAAACGCATTTCTGGTTGGGAAAACACTTGTTATGACTTAACTAATAAATCAATAAAAATTTTGCAAAAATCAAGGCTGAAATTTACATTCAGAAAAACAGGCGTTCTCTTCCTGCTGTGGGGAAAAAAGTGGAATTCCAAAGGAAGACACTTTTTCCTTTTAAAGTCATCCGCTACTCGTGTTTGTCCCAGTCGTGGTTTCCTCCGTGCGTGTCTCTGCTGCAGTGACATACCTGTGAGCACGCTCAAAGGATGGTCTCCCGGCACACCGCGGGGAAGCTGTGCGGCCTCTCCCGGTCCGCAGCGCGGCCGAGCTGGGGCCGGCACACCAGGGCAGCGCGGGAGCTCAGGGCACCGCAGCTCTGCAGGTGAAGATCGTCCTGAAGCCGCTTTCTGCACGTGTTCACATTCTGCTGGGAACTCGTAATTACCTGCTCAAAAAGGCAGGAGGGGAAAAGGAAAACATGGGGAAAACATGGTAAGAAGGGCTCTCTCTCATTTAAAAGGTTCGGTCTCTGCATAATGTTTCATTGAAGCTGTTTTAACACTGAAAACTCTTTCACAGGACAGGCAGCCCTCCAGAATTCCTCCCCCTTCTGTCCATTCAGGGCTCAGGGCTGCCAACCGGAAAGCACAGACTGAACTGCAGTGTAAAATGCATTGCTGCCCAGTAAATACAAATTATGTCTTACTAAAGCTATGCTACTATAAAAGAACTTCTGCAGGAATTGTCTGAAGTATTTACACTGTAAAAACATTTAAATAACGTATTTGTCTGTGGAAGTTGGACCCATCTTTAGAACATCAATGGCCTACCTGGTCTATGATATTGGCACTGAAGATGGCTTCTTCCATGTGTCTCTCATCAGATTTAATGACTGAACGTATGCTGTTCACTACGTGACGTACTTCTGGAGGGAGATTACAGTTTGAATGTTCCAAAAACTTTGCCACTAAAATTTTAGTGTCTTTATAGGCCTTAAGGTCCACTAAGGAGTGTGGCCGCTCTTTTGAGACTGTGTGAAAAGCCTTTGGCTTTAGGTGCAGATCAATTTTCCTTGTATCCCTCTGTTTTCCAGTTGGTAGGAAACTGCTCAAAGAATGCTGGCAAGCAGAGGCAGCCATATGAGAACCAGAAACAGGAACTAAAAAAGGGGGGGAAGAATATCTTTAAAGTAATAGTTTAAAAAAAGAAAAAGAGAAAAGAAAAAAAAGGCAAAACAAATATTGTCACAAAGTTCTTACTTTGTCATGAAATGTCTGTTTTGTGTGAAGAGTAGCAAAAACATGGAGTCAAGGGAACACTACAAAATGGGTAGTTTTAACCAGGATTAGGAGTAAGACTTTCCCATGACCAAGGAGGACTGTTTTGAGAATGAGTAGGTGGGTAATTAAAGTAGTTCACAAATCAGACATTTTTGTTACCTCCACCTTCAAGGACTTCAGTGGACATTAATGATAAACAAAACCACCACTAATGACAAACAAAACCACAGTAACTTTACAAGTTACTGTGTTACATGTAACTTGTAAAGTTTTAGGCCCAGCCACTCCCCCCAATTTTCAGACTGAAGTTCTACCTATTTCTGGGCCTTGGAAATTATATGCAAGAGAGATTAGTGAGAAACACAGAGAGAGCAAAAATGCTGCTCTAAACCAGAGGACTTAATTCACAGCATTCATTGTCATTCAAGGCAGGTTCCATCAGCATTGTACATCATACATGATTGCTGTTAACTGCGTGGCTTTTCTGCCCCAGATTTTTAAAAGTTCATGTCTCTATCAGAAGCTTTGCATTATTTTTAAAAGAAAAGAAGGAAACCCATCTCCTGCTTTAGAAAACCAATTCTCACCTGTTTCTCCTGTAGCTGGAGATAATCCTGCATCTTGGCACTGGCTGCACACAGGAGTCCAGGCACAATTATCACCTTTAACCAAGGGCAGACAGAAAGAGCAAAGTCAACCCCTGCTGTCCTCAGCCCAAAGCAAGGAAAAATACACTGGCATCTTTTATTACCTCCTTTACAGAATGAAACTGCTCAGAAGAAATACTGCTTTCAAGATGTTCATTCATAAATAGAAGCTACTATACACAGAAATGCCCTAGGAGTTGTTACACAGATACAAACAGGAAGACAGAGCTCCTCTTTGATGGTTTCCTCTGTAATCCTAAATATTTCAGGCCTAAATGCTGAAGCTATGGAAAGCTCCCTATAGAGGCAGACCTCAGACTTTTTTCTGTATTTCCTGGGCGGACAGAGTTTATACTGGAAAATGGTAAAAACAAGAAAGATCAATCCCTCCTCTCATTTCTACAAAACCAGCATTTTATTCAATATTTCTACTCCTTTTAAAAATAGATTCTCATTATTTTCAGTGCAAATGTAATACACACTGTTTAAATTACCGGGTGGGTGAGCACGGTGGTACCTGATGAGCCAATCAGTAAGGAGTGCTTATGCAGCACCTACAAACAGCTCTGGACACAGCTGCCATCTAATGACAGTTCTGGGATTCCAGCACAAGGATCAATGACGATGAGATCACACTGTACAGTAACTACCACTGCACTGCTTCTTCATTCGTGGCAAGATGGAACAAACCCTCACATTTGGTTGTTTACATCTGTTTCCGAGACTGAAAATAGTTTTGAACTTCTAGGTAGCTTAGGAGGTTTTCTTCCATAAAAAGAAGACAGTTCTCCAGGGACACATCTGTGCTAAAAGCTGGCATAATCCTCTCTGGTAGAATGAATAACTAAATGAAGGAAACAAACATAAGACGCTACAAATATAGAAAATCTGTAAGAAATTAAGAGAGACAGCTTCTATTCTGTCTTTAATTTGCTCTATTATGCTGAAGTACTGCAGCACATGAATCATGGCATGGTTATTAAGAGGAGACACTTCAGAGGTTCTGTCTTCCCATCCATTACTAAACTGTTTAATGTACTTGCAACAAGTCAAAACTACACCACTGGACATGACCCTGAATTATCTGGAACACAAACACTACAATAATCACTCAGGCACTTAACTGATAGAGCTACATAGTCTATCATAGCTGATTAGAAATGAAGTTTATTGTAATAAAACATCTGTGCTAGAAGCTGATTTTGTCTGCCTTTGCCCAGATAAACTTCACAGGGAAAAGACAGAAAAAATCTGTAAACTATTAACTTTTAAGTAATTTTTTTTTAAGGAGGGGAACTATGTCCAACAGCAGTATGTGAACCCACCATTTTTATGTTATCCAGGGAGTACACAGTGACTATAAAGATACCTATTAAATTAAACCTTCATTTATAATTTCTCCATTAGGAATGACAGCTATTTCAAAACAAATAGACAAGTTCACTTTCAGCAATAAAGGTTCAATGGGAGAATTATTTGACTATACCATATAGATCCCATCAGGTCAAGATGTGCTTGAAGCACATGAACTGGGTTTTACTGGCCTAAAAGTCTGTTAATTTATTAGATCTCATTGCTGTTGTGTCACTGTCCTGTTGCACATATGGAACATCCTCATGTCAAATAATTTATGTTCCAAACTGCAGGCAGTGCAATCACAGTAACATTCAAAACCCATTTCACAAAAATCTACACAGTAAATGTCAAGGTTGTGCTTCTAAATCTCTTCACATTGGCTTGTACAGGGTCAGAAGATAAATTAGTAATTTTTTCTTACAGTAGAAAGACAGGGTCTTTAGACAAACCCAAGCCCCAGCTACAATCTGACCACTGTATTTTCCCTTTTATGAACATGGCTAAAGCTCCTCCAGCCTCAGCTCCCCAAAATTCACAGCTATAAGTATTAACAATATGTAGTTACAGCTCTGTCTTTCTTACAGTCAAGTCTACTTGACCAGTTCTTTTACTTGAGGACAATTTTAAAAAGTAGGTATATGTTACTGAAAAAACCCAAAGTCCTTTTTCTTGTCTGTTGGTTGAGGGACCTCAGTTGGTTCCCTTTATCTTTGCCTATTATTCAACTCTGTGGATATATTTGAAAATTCTGCAGTGAATATCAACAGTCAGTCATGAAAAATCCACATCAAATGCCTCTTTAAATTTACAAAGACTGTAAAGAACTTCAACCATTTGTCACAGCTTGGGAAAAATATGCTTCAGGGCTGCTACAAACAGCCAGAACGTGTTACTAGAATTGGGCTGCTTCTAACCTACGGATGATTTTCAAATCGGGTTCAATAAAAAGCAGAGGAAGGGGATGCAAAAGTAAAATTTTGCAACCTAGTTTGCCAAACACAGACATGAAAGAAATCCATCTAGACTCAACTAGAGACTCAACTCAACCCTTCCCTTAAGGATTTCATTATGAAGAGTCTTCTGAAGGCAGCAAAAAAGGTCCAAGTAGGCCAGCACCCAGCTCCTCCCAGTTACTGCTCTTGCTCCCCCTCCCTGGGGTCAGTATCTCGGGACCCTTCTGTGCCTCTATTCCAGCCTTTGCTAAGCCCAGTTACATCTCAGTAATGTCCAACTCGTGCCCCTCAATGCCACTTTTCCAGAAGAGATGACGGATGTATTTAGGACACGTTAAAAAAGAAGGCAGAGCATCTGCTCCACCAGGTGTCCAGAGCCAGCTGGAACACGTGGATACGGCTGCCCACGGCAAACGCTGCTCAAGGAGCATATGGAGCACCGTTCTGGGAAGCTGCAGAGCCTGATCCAGAAGAGGAAGGGTTGTCCTTCTTGTCTTTCACACAGCAGAAAGGATTCAGAAATTCCTACTTACTGTCTGCATGGCAACGTCCTAGCAGAGTAAATGTCATAAAATAAATGCAGACTTCTAGATTAAAGATTCACTTTTCCTGGCCCAGATGCAGAGGCTACTTTTCTGAAGGCAAAGGACATTCAGTCATTGAGCTATGAGGTGTCTGAAATTCATTGTAGAGTAAAGATGCAAGAAGTGGAATAGAACCAACACATCATCCTAAATGAAACCAATTATTTCTACATTTTGTCTCCTTTTGCTCTGAGCTAGTCACATGATTCTTCCCTCTAGATCCCCTAGAAAGCCTGGTGAACATCTTGTAGCAGCACAATCCATGACATCTTAAAAAGCTTTTAATCTTTACTTTCAAGCTGCTTCTCTGGGTTACTCTTCTGAATCTCTCTGAACAGCTTAGATCCTTTTGTAAAACCTCCCTTTTCAAATGGTTTAGACAGTTCTACATTCCAGCTATTATCCTCTACTAAATCAACCCTTTTCACTAACAAGCAGATTTTTATGAAGTTACACTGTTCAGCTAACCTCTCCTCTTGTCTTCCCTACTTTTTTAAAAGGAGAGTCATAGCAGAAGACACTTATCCACGACAGCCGAAAGCTTTCCTTTTCATTTATCATTTTGCCATGTGCCTCATGTTAATTTCTTTGTCCTTCAGAATTTTTCACCGTACACCCCGAGTTGCCACTAGTCACAGTGACTGCCTCTGACATGCCCCAATACTGTCAATGTCAGCGTCACCTTGAGGAAACACAACCTGCTGTACAACAAGCATGACAGCTCTAGTAATAGTTTCCTAAATAAACCTCAGCTATCATTGCACTTCTTAGTTTAGCATCTCAGTAGAACAGTAATAGAGAGGTGGAAACAGCTACTCAACACATGATTTTCTGAGCAGTGCAGAAAGAATGGTAAAATTTAGAAAAGCCGAAATTAATTTCACTCTGTCAATTTTCCCATTTCCATTCTCAAAAATTTTCAAACTTAGAAAATATGCATGGAGCTAAAGCCTTCACACCTAAGACAAACCACTTTGGAATGCTGCATATAATTTCCAGCAGCACCAATTGTTGCATAAATCAGTATCAGTAATTTGCTCCACGTTTGCTGCCCTGTGGTCCCACACCTACCTTCAGTGGCAGACGAACAGGACACAGGGGCACTGCTTGATCGGACGATGTTTGAGACTGGGTGTTTTGTACTGTTCTGCTGCCGGACAGCAGCCTCGTGGCCACTTGCACAGGATGAAGTATTTGCAGGCCCAAAACAGGGAGAGGTCTGGAAGGGGGCAGGAGGTTGGCTAAAGCCCACACAGCAGGTTTTCTTTTGCTTCAAATGCAGCGTGGCACTGCTCTCTTGAGAACTCTGCAGTTCTCTTTCTGAGGGGCTGTAATTCCCTGAGGAACAATCCAAGGACCTGCCATGGGCACAGTTCTTTTCCTGTCCTTGAGACTTCTCTGTAGAGGCTCGGCTGTGGGAACTGTCACCCTCATCAGGAAAGCCCTCTGAGCGAGTTCTGTGAAATCTGCAGTGAGTGTGGCAATCCAGGGTGCTGCAGCTCTGGTCTGCAGCCCCCTTGGGGGTTATACAGTAGGGGGAAAGATCTGCAGAGTGGAGAGATCCTTGGACTTCCAGCGAACAAAGATCTTCAGAGGAGTAGCTACCATCTGGGATATCAACAGCCTCAGAGACCATCAAAGAGGTGCTCTCAACAGAAACTGCAAAACAGGAGATTGAGAGAAAAACAAAACCTTCTTGACCCGCTCCCAGTCCTCCCCCTCCCCACGTTTTGTATACTGATTTAAATTCAGTAATCCACAAGTATACAAATAATTACTCAAAACCTCTCAGATGACAGAATGCCAAAGCAAAAAACACTGAAGTAATTTACTTCCTTCTAGTGTCCTTCAGTAAAGACATTTTTGAGCTGTTCTTGATACTGACTTTTCAGCTTTAAAGGAGTGGGCTCTGTACTGCTGCTCATCTACTTGCATTCCCAACATGTGTGCTTCAGGCAGCGAGCTTCCTATCCAGCCTCCTGGAAGCCATGCAGGAAACTACTCTTTGGAGGAGGCCAGTGGGGACTGTCAGGAAGCCACCCATGGTTGCTGACAATGAGAAACAAACTGCAAGGTGTGTGCAGGACTCTTAACAGAGAAACAACAGTTGCCAGATCCACCTCAAAGGGCTTACAGAGCTTACTGTGTCCAGCAAAACTCTCCTGTGCATTTCCAGCCACAGCCTCTGACTGTGAAAAGGGTCTTCTTGCTGCGAATAACCTGAAAGCAAATGCTTCTTTCTCCATTAGGACGGGCAGAAGAGAAGGAAAGTCCACTCAAAACTCCTACTCCACCTCTAAGGAGACAAATGCAAAGCCACAATCACCTTGTGTGCTGAAGTCCGGGGTCATGTTCCTCTCCCTCAGGCTCGATCCAGACACTTGCTGAGCGGCACCAGTGACCTAAATGAACATTTGAAATGAAAGAGCTCATTAACCTGCAATTCACCAAAACAAAGGGTAGTTAGTGCTCAGGATCTGAGGGATACACCTGACAATGCTGAGTAACTTTCATATGAGCTCCTATTCAGATTGAAAGCTATTTAAAGAGAAAGTATTTTACAGCATCTTTGGGTCAGGAGCAAATGCAGGGTAAAGGAATGTGCTTAATGCATTTTTTCATTTTTCCAGAATGTAAGAGGCAAATTGGTCTTGAATTCACAGGCACTTGGGGCTGCAGGCTCACATTACTAAACTTAATATCTGCAATGCTTAAAACCAATGGTATTAGTACAAGCAATCTCTGTTTATACAGTCTGCATACTATACCTTTTATTTTTCTGTTCACCACATCGTATCACCCTAAAATAGGAGAGTGAAAACCAGAAGCCATAAAAACAAGCACAAGAGCAGTATTTTCCTTTGGTTATTTGTGAGGATGTTCACACCTAATGTATTTTAAAGCCCGAAAACATCATTGCCAGCCAGGCGCTCTCCAGCCTGATTGCTGAATGGAGATAGGATTAGCACTCATCTTTTTTCTGAGGGGATGGATCTAAGTGGGCAACTTCACTTTTGAGAATAATGTGAAAAAAATATAGAATCATCCCTGCTGGAAAGACTGGATCCCTAAACACCCGGAGTTTAGGAAATTTCCTTTCTACTGATTTGAATAGACTTTGAATTGGTACTTGTTGCCACTATCAATAGATTTTTAGCAGTTCTTTGGGAACGTGATTATTAAAAAAATTATTCCAATAAATAGCAGTTAACAATAAATGAAAAAGATATAAAAAGGTTTGAAAGGAATGAGATTGATACCATCTCGAGCAGAAAGCATTGTATCTGCTTCTGTCTGTAGGGCCACAATTAACTAGTAGAGCTTCTTATGGCTGGTGACAGTCTGGAAAGCAGCATCAGTCACCTCTGTGCAAACCTTTTTGTCAAGTGCTTAATCTGTGTCTGGCCTTGTAAAAATTGGATGTGACACAATTAGTCTGAAGCTATTAGGGAGAGAGCTTCCATTTCACATGCCAGTGTAGATTAAAGCACACATATATGTGCATAACTTACTGTGCTCAATGCTTTATTTTTTTTGCATCTATCTATCCACAGCTTACTATGATCAAGCGACCAGGAAACTTTTTCTGATAAAAATTTAGTTTTTAAAAAATGTTTTAAGTGTTAGCAAATACAACTCCAAACAAAGCACATTACCAGAAATACTTTAACGCAGCAAGAGATGGATAGAGAACTGGCAAGCCAAAGTGAAATCGCTCATATTTTTAAAAAATTCCCTTGGAAATTTCTGAATGGATCTTTCTTTATTGTAACAGAGCATCACATCTGTGGTAAAAAGTAAAATGTGGTGTCACTCTAAGTCGGCAGATTGTTCCTGGGATCTAACTGTGGAAGTTCTGCAAACTAACTAGAAAAGTAAGCAATGTTCTCAAATGCTCTTTATTGTTGTAGAAAAGGCAGACTGACTACATTTTGGAAGAAATAGTATAGTGTTTTAAGGGTGTTAATTTCTTTTTAAAAATCATGGGATTCTAGGGGCTTTCATAAATTCTTAATCTAGATGCTTTCATAATCACTGACTTAATTTCTTAATCACTGACTGGAAAATATCTGATGAACATTTGTGCTGCAACATGTATTGACACTCTACATTGTCTCTGAATAATTGCTGAATGTATTTTATACGCATTTGGAATTGATTAACCTTCTTGCTTGAGGGAAGGAGAAGCAGGGTTTTAATTGTAGGAGGTAACACTGACAATTCTGAAGCCAGGTCAGAGTTTTGGTTCACACAGGGACAGCACATGGTTTCATGCAGGCTCCTGCACAGCCAAGGGGAACAAAACCTTATTGACTTCCACATCCTCAGACAGGCACTAAGCCACCGAGAGGAAAAAGAAAAAACCTGTGCTTTTAACAAGCCTGCACAGCCTACAGGTTAGAAAACCTTATTAGAAACAGTCATTGATTTAGTTCACCCAGAACCCTGATCTGTTTGTTCTCATCTTTTCTATATCCCACTCAATACTTTGCACGGAAAACAGTGTGAAAACCACTTTTTAATCATCATGAAATAGCAATTCCTAATCAGTACAGATGACAACAGCAATTTTTACATGGATGCAACCACTTAAATTAGCACTGACATTTTTTGCCCATAAAATGCATGAAATATCGAGCCTAATTTGATACAATTTAATAAAATTCTAAGGACCTCAATCCATTTAAAAACAAATAAAACCTACTGCTTGATGCTCAGTAAAAGGTTTTACAATTATGACATTATTACATAATGGTTCCCAGAAGCACTTTTGTAGCTAAATCCCTGCTACGATTTCCATTGCCAAGCCTGCCTTTGAGGGATTTATAAATCTCATTATTTCAGTTCATACCGTACAGTGCTCTATGGGAGCATTTGCATCATGTAAGAACTCAGGTCTCCATTTTGTTCTTGCAGACCCAAAACTTAGGCTTTGGCTCCATTCTCCATTTACAGCTCAACTGGGGCACTGAGTGCAAAAAATATGTGAAGGCTTTTGTTGTCAAGAAAAGGCTACAGTGTCACTGTAGGCTCTGGTCATCCCTGCCAGTGAACTTCAGTGCTGACCCACAGAACCTGTTGTTGGTTTGCTCCTGCGAGCTCTCTGAACCAGCAACTAGCAATATAAACTCACTCCAGGTAAGAAACTATATCATTATCACCATTAGAAATGAAAAGTCACCGCTCATTTTCACCTGTGATTAGAACAGACACCTCGGGAACTCAGGTGGCCAAAGGTGAACAGGCAAGGTGCTGAAACTGACCCCAGATGCCAAAAATTAACAGTGAATACATCCACTTATTAAAGCCAAGCTCTTCTTGCAAGAGCGTGACTTTGCAGCTTTATGTCACATCTTGTTAAATTATATTTCTGTTACATGCTGGTGCTATTGTGCTGCTGCATGTTGATATCATACCAAGAGTAGTCCCAATTACAAGAGTGCTCAAAATGATTTTGTGCTTTACTAAAAATAGATGCTTTACTAATCCTTACTTAGTACCATACATGAATTCTTATCACAGAGAGAAGCCTTCTCTTTCCCCCCAAACCATTCATGATTCATATCACTGTTGCCCATGTTTTTTATCACTGGAAAATATCAACTTCTCCAAGGCTTGCAGGTTCATCTGAGTTACTGCAAAAGGAAAAAGGATGGAACTTGGACAAAAAATGTTCTAGAAGGAGATGGCCTTGAAAACTCTGATTTTGCTGTTCAGCAAGGAACTTAACTCACGAGCAGTTTATACGGATTCATTTTATTATAGCCAAATAGCTCAAAAGTAATGCAATGTTTGGCCTGTTTGCTGTGTCAGGTGGAGGGTACAGTGCTAGGCAAGGATTAGAAGAGCTGTCAGAGGCTGCTTTGTCAGTCACAGGAACTGCAAAGATAGGCATATCTTGGACAAATTTAATTGCATTTTTGTTGGAGGCTTTACATTTCAAAGTTCTATTTTCTCAGACATTTGTCTTATTAAGTATCTTAATAATCTCTTTGAGTATAATAGCAATTTCAGTGCTGTATTTTGGGGAAAGGCAAAGAAGCCCCTTCTGTACTGTGGGTGCAATTTGGCAACCTGAACACATGTATTTCCAGTGTGCTGTTAACAACTGATACACAACACCTAGAATGTTTGACTCCTGGAGATTTTACTGAAGCCTGCAAGAAATTAGAGCTTCTAAAAGCAATTGTGAGTATTTTCCCTTTATGACAGCTGATTCAATTACCACAAATCCCTTCAAGCAAATGCTCGAATTAGCTTTGGCTGTACATGCAGATACATTATAATTCCAGTTTTGGCTGAGTCGATACTGTACAGTACGGAAAAAGGCAAAAAGCATAATGTAAATATTTGTCTCAAGTACACTGGATCCTTTCTGTAAGTTCAGGATAAAGGTGTTCTGCACTCTCAGGAGTAACAGTTTCTTGCCATGTAACAGCAGAAGCTGATTACTGAAAACTGTAACAAGCAGAAGGTTAAGCAATAGAGAACTACTCGCTGCTATTTCATAGGAAGTAAAATTTGTTAGTTAAACCCTTATAAAGAAAATGGTCTGGAAAATGTTTTTAAAGAATACAAATATTTTCTAATGGTTATTCCTCAAAGTTTTATCTAGAATTGATTGTTTTCCACCATAAAGATTTGAAGACTACATAAAGAATTTCCTTTGGCTTTCCTTACCTGACTGGCAGGCATCTCTCCAATCACTGCCTCGTAAGGAGGAGGCAGCTCACTTGGATACAGCATTCCTGGGCTATTAATGGTTACTTCATATAAAGCACCGAATGGGGAATGAGGGAAGTCCAAATGGAGACCTCTATATAAAAACATAAACAAGCAAACAATTAAGAAATGGCACTTGATTTATTACCGACAGCACAGTGATGTAAAGCCTTCTCTGAGTTCAAAGCCAATACACTACAAAAATTACATTCTAGATATTAGACATCCAAAATGAAACCCTGATTCACAGGGTAGCTTTAACAACTGCTTTTTATTTAGGAGCAACCTGTTTATCTTTACCAGCCTGTTTTGTCATCATTTATGTCATTCACTACTCCAAATTAATACATATTAATTGCAATGATTTCCATAAAAAATCAAATCTCATACTCAACTTCAAATGTATAATGTTAACAACTGTGAAAGGATCCCTTATAAAGGGATCTCTGCTCTAAGTTCAGATATTGTATCCTTGTCTTAACTAAGTTCAATCATTTCTCTATGGCAGCAGCGCCTTAACACAAAAATTTCCAGATGTAGCCTAACAAATTTGCAAAAAAATGGGATGTAATCTCTCTAGAAAAGAAGTACCTAATGTAAGGGAAGGCCATTATTTGGCTTTGTATTCTTTGAAAGAGCTGCTTAGAGCACAGCTCAGAGCTGAGTGCAACCCCAGGGAAGGGGAATCACCTCTGTGCCTCCACCACGGGGGTGCAGGTGTATTCCGGAGGGTAGTAGGGTGGAGGGGGGATTGGTGGGATGAACTCATCAAAATCCAGGGTTTGGTGCAGGACAGTTCCGTGTGGAGTCATGCAGTCAGGATTGGCAGAATGGGGCCTCTGTGGCAGAAACTGAAAATGAACAGGTAAAGTTCCTTCAGACGGCAGAAACATCACCACCAATATTAACGACTTTAATAAAAGGTCAAGAGTAGCAACCCTGACCAATAGAAATGCATTAATATCCAAACTGAAATGATAAAGGCTCTTCTGGGAGCATACGAATACTTGTGATCAGTGACGGGGGTGAGTCAGATTGCCAAAATACAACACACAGCTTTGATACACACAGAGAGGCCCTGGGCCTCCAAGTCAGTCACTCTTAAGATGCAGGACATAGACCTTTAAAATTAAATGGCTTTTCAGGAAATATTTCTACATTGTATATTGTTTTATTATAGCCCCACATAATCAGCTGTATTTCAGTAACTGATGAAAAATAGATATAACTACTAAAATAACTATTTGGATGTTTTTGTTTCCAATCTGAACTGCCTTGCACTTACAGAGAAAAAAGCCAATGCCAACCCCCAAAACAACCCCAAATAAAACTAACTAGAGGAAGGCTACTACACAGTCATTAAGTTTTGAACAAAACAACTGCAAATATCCCATCTATCTTTCACTTCCAATGAAGGGGCCATTTATAACTACTCTATTATTCTTGCAAAATAAATTATTTTTAATAGCTGTTTGTGGTTTGGTGATACAGAAACTGCACTTTTCAACGTGGTTTAAAGGTTCTAAGTACTGGTACAAAAGTAAGAAAAACATTTATTCCATATACACATCTCAAAACCCAAAAGTAAGTAACTACACTGCATGATGAAAAGTAATAATACTGAGAACTAAATCAACATTTGTGACAGGAACCTCATTGTAGCAGAGCAGGGATTTAAAGAAGCCATTCCAATACCACTGATATCAGAAATACTAACAAGTGTTCTGGGAAAGGCCTAAAATAATTAAAGATCAAATGTGGGCCATCCTGCAGATCCCAGAGCTCGTCCTGCCTCTGTGTGGCCCCCATGGATAAAAAGGGACTAAAAGACAATCCAAAACCACAGAGTTTTTTCTTCTCCAGGCAGGCTTCTGCTGTCATATCACTTTTCTTGGATCAGTAGATGACTTGATCTTTAGCTCCTGCCTTTTAAAACAAGTCAGCTAAGAAACTTTGCTGAAGGCACATTTCTTTATTACTATGGAACAAGACAACGTATGTTTTTGTACTGTTGGCTTATTACATTTTTGTTTGTTTAAATCCATGATAAAGATTTGGAAAGCAGTAAAATAAAAGGGAAAATGTTTATGCTTAGGTGATCCAGCAAATAGAAAGTAAATTACCTTCATTTTTAATATCACAGTTTTATATTTTTCACTTTTTCAAGTTTAGCTTGGTGTAGTTCTGCTGAATTTACATTAGCACAGAAATGAAGTAGTAATGTAAATGTCTTTGATGTTTTAAAGCTAAAGTTACATCTTAGTTCTATTAAACTCACTCTCTGTATGCTGTTTCAAAGGTCAGAGCTGCAATAATACAGCACAACAGAGGGTCAGGAGGACCAATATCAACTGTTTGTGAAAATGAAGTATTAGCTGCTCACTGATCAGCTCCCCAGAGATAATTCCACATGTAACTATTAATAAAGAACCTCCCCTGCAGAATGTTTTATTTCATTACATCCTACAGCCAACCAAGGACTTGAAGCCATTGTGTCCTAGTCATGGTAATTATATAAACAAAGCCATGGCATCTGTTTGATTTCTCTTCGTTATGTGAAATGTCTGATGCTCTTTCATCCTCCATGTGAGGTGGGATGCTGTTATCCCAAGTACTATCAGACATTTCTCTATTTGGGTTACAGAAAGAAACAAAACTTTCCTAAAGTCATTTAGTCTAAACTCATCTGATTTTTCAACAGCCATTTCCCAGAGTGTTACATTACATTAAGATTAACCATTAAACTCCAAATTTCTGCCCTAAGCGATGCAATCATCAGCAATCATCAGTCTGCTACCATCTCAAATACATGGAAGAATGTTTCAGGAAAAAAGGAAGCAAGACAAACGTCAACATAATTACCTAAAAGGTGTAAACATTTATTGTAATGCAGACAAATCTCTGAATACTCTGGGTCACATTTTGTACACTATTTGATTCCACTAAACTCAGGACTGCGCTCATTTTCCTAAAAAAGTTGATAATTTAGGTAATTTTTACAGTCTGAAAATGAAACTATTTTAATTTACAGCTTCCTTGACCTTCTTCCAGACTGTTTCCACATACTGTCACAGACCCCGAGCTTTGGTTTGCACCAGAGAATTTTAGCTCCATCCCTTCAGTTCTGGAGTTCCCTGGAGCTGGATCCACTGAGTCACACCCTGGAGTGATGCTCTTACCCCAGTCAGAACAGGGCAATCAAACACACAGCACTTTTACAGCAAGAGAACCATCAGCACACATTCTGTGGGACAAGACAGAAGGGAGAGGTTTCACACAGGGCAGAGGGGTTGTGGCTCCAGAAGGAAAAGGCCTGATGTTTGGATGCAGCTCAGTTGAACAGCAGAATTACCTGCATCCCTTTCAAGATCTGGGAATACAAATCATGGCAACAAACTGTGACCAACACTTGACAACGAGCAGCAGAATGGACACGAAAAGAAACATGTTTGGGGGTGTTCATAAACAACAGTTTACCTGTGTGATATCATCCTGCTGGAAGGCACAGAAATTAAAGTGAAAAAGGCTGTAAGAGGGAAACTAGCAGGAAATGAAACAATAGCAAATATAAGGGATTACCACAAAGAACAGACATCCTTGAGAAAACAACTGAAAGCTACTAAGTGGGAATTAAGTCACATTTTATTCCATACTACGCTATCTACTGATCTCTGCTAGCCTGCAAAAGCTTATTCTTTCTATAGGAAAATGTATTTTAAAAATCTTCAAGAGTTCGTCTCAAATAGTGAAGTCTGGCAGGGTTTCAGCAAAGGCTTAATACAAATTTCATAGGTTAAAAAGAAGACAGTAATAAAATGCAAACCGCTGAGAAAGCTGGACTAGGTGAAGAAACAGTGACAAACACTTTTACACAGAAGCACGTTTCTGGTATTAGAAGACAGCTGTTATCAAATAATCAGTCTCAGGATGCTGATGGCAAATAGGACAGGCAACAAGAACTGCCAAGCAGAAAATGGGGGTGGCCTGCTCAGTCACCAGGACAAACAAGATCAAGTTGCACTCAATGTAATTTCAAAAACTACAGCTCACACCATGAAACAATTCACACACTGGATCTCCCAGCCAGCCTTGGGATTAAACTAATGGCCCCTGCCAAAGCAACAGATAGAAAAGGGTTGCAGACAAAGATAAAAAGCATATGGCATCACTGGTGAATGCTAAATACCCAACTGCATTAAAAGCTTAGCAAAAGTTTATAGCTATCAAGAGATACCTCAAATATATTTAACAGAAACAGAAACCCACAGCTCTGGAAATCCAAGACTCAACATTCCTGTTGTGCTCCTGGAGCTGCTGGATGCTGGGAGTTTTCAGAAATCTGACAGGCAATGAAATACCGGATCTGGAATTCATGCCCTTCTTTTAGGAAACAGCTAACCTTATGTTTGAAGCTTGGCATTCAAACTAGTACACTCATAGAGGTGTTTTCTCATCCCGGGCCTTACTTCAGTGTCTGAAACACGTCTGATGCCTAATGGGCATTACACAGATCAGTGCAGGTGCTAAAGGGATGTGCAACACAGTGCACAACCAACTTGCTGTGTTTTCTCTGGGTCCATCTGGCTTGGACAGAGGTGAACAGCCTGATTCAAACAGCCCTCATACTCAGGACTACTTAATTTTTTATTTTGTCTGCAGTTATAAGGGAAGAGTAAGACACTGGTTTTGTACCCACTCCTTGGACCTGCACTCAATACAGAAGTTTGCCATGGCAGCAGCAGTAAGTTGTTAGGAAGCAGAGAATCAGACGCACAAATGCTGGAAGTACCCCACTTCCAGAAGAGGCAGAAATTTTTAAAAATGCAGCTATGCTTAAGGGTGCATTGCCATAGCACCGAGAACTCCACAGAGGCAACAACGGGGCTGGACACCAGTGACCTCCTCTGCCAGCTCCCAGCCTGCAGACAGACATGGCAGCTATCCCTGCCCTGTGACAAATAACACTGCCCTTTTCTCAGTGTTTAACTTTTCCAGGTGAAATAAACACCATTTGACAGATACGCGTAAGATTGTAAAACTCATTCTTTGTCAGACCAAATTTCCAGCTCTTCACTGAAAGATCATCTAAGGTTGGTCACTGAAGAGATCAGAGAGGTTAGAGGGTATTATTTGTGTTCTGAATATTTTGAGCACACTGCGGTAGAAGCTGATGGAGGAGGCCCAGTTAAGGAACTGAAGAAACAGCAGGTAAGACCTGTCAATACAATTCTGTATTGAAACAGTTCCTGATGTGACACCATCTTTCTGCCCTTCTGCCCAAAATATGTGAGAACAAAAGCTCTGCACCAGTATTTCCAGATGTGGGGCCTTCCCACTAAACACCAGCAAAGACATCCTCCAGTCTGTCTATCCTGCAGCTGCTCAGCACTGCTGACCCCACGGAAATGCCACTGCTGGGAGTCACTGCTCAGCAATTAGGGCTTATCTCAACCACAAGTGCCATAGATCAGAATGTGACTGGGGCTCTAAGGGAAACTTATCTGGAGTTTTTCCCATATCTGCATGTAATTACCTCTGTCTTCCATATCACATTTACTAAATGTACTGTATAACTTCGAAATCAGCCCTTTGGAGACTCCAGGGTTCATTATTCTCATTTTAGTCATTTATAAAAATCTGCTAGTTTTTGAGAATGGGAAATAAAAATTTCTAATTGCATATAATTAAATATTGGCATGTTATTCTGAGTAAAAGCTCTGTGCAATACACTCAAGTCTATAATTCTGTCTTCAATTAACTGCCCTCCTGGACAGGTTGCTGTTTTCCTTTTCTGAAACACTGGAATCAGTTATCAGCTGAAGGGAAATGCAGACTCTAATTGTCTGCAAGAACAGAAGGACCATGGTTGACTCTTCTAATTTGTCCCTGATCTTAAAGGGAAATTATGAGACAGAAGGTATTTTGACAAGGAAAACACATTCAGATTTTTCTGTTTGGTTGTTTCCAGTTGCTGTTCATACAATCACGACAAGCCATTAGCTCTGTAGCATCATGGGCATTGCTCTGTGATATCTTTTTTTAAGTACTGACTGTATTTTGGTCTTAAATGTTAAATATTCTTACTCTACCAATAAAATGTTTAATGGAAAAAAGTGCATTTGTTAAAAATGTCAGAATATTTCCTGAACCAAAGGTTTACATTTGTGGTGGGTGGGAGGGGAGTATTTATGCAATCCATATTTACATTTAGGATCTTTCTATGGATATATGTCATTCCCAATGCATATTTCTAAAAGGACTGTCATGTGGGTTTTACAGTACCTGTAAGTGAACTTTGTGCCCAAAAAAGTAATATTTTGGTTTTGATGTAATTAGATTAAATAATAAATGATATGTAATAACATAAGATCAATTCTCACTTAAGCTTCACCCTGCAGGGTTTTTTTATTACTATTTCACCGGGATATGGGGTTAAACAATGCCAGCAAGATATTATCCTCATACAGAGATGCATTATGTGAGGTGCTTGAGTAGAAATATTAACTACAGCCTATTAAGATAATGACAGGCTGAATTATCATTATGGCTGATGAAAACAGTAATTAAACGTTACAGCTTGCATGTGTCATCATTACCTTATTTTCTTTACAAAATACCAGATGGTTTTTAGGTATCACATAACATGAACAGCTACTAACAGTGATGGTGATAAAATCAGAACACACTCAATGGTATCAGTGCCAGCACTTCTAGAAGTACTGCATGAACACATTTGGAGTGGAATAGGTGAACTTCACACTTTAGCTTGGCCATAGTGGGTGTCATTTCTTATATTTCTTAGTTTAATGCAGGCAGCTACCTTCTGAAAAAAACAGGGTGTCTTTTTGCAGTAGCCATTCATCAGACAAGATGCAAACTGAAATTGCCTCAGGGAACAAATGAAATATCATGGAAGTGACAGTTTGGTTATTAAGAGGGGTTTCTTCACATTACAGAGCCTTGATATGATCTGATTTGATTCACATTAATCTCCTAGAGGGGCGTGTACACAGAAAGAACAATTCTGGGAAGGTCTGTAATGCAGTGCAGCCTTAAATACTCCAGTGAAACACAACAAACGCCTTTTCAATCTTTAATTTTGGTATCACTTACTCTTGCAGCTTTAGTACAATTGGTAGGGTTTCTTTGCCTGAGCAAATGCATCTACTTAACACAGTGAGAAAGGCTAAAGTGAAATAAAAATTTTGGGGTACTTTCTGCAATAGTCAACTCAAATAAGGAACAATATAGGAAAAAAAAATAAAAAAAAATACTTTGAAGTATTTTTGCAGTATTTTTTTTGCTTAACACTTAAAATAAAATGTTTGTTAGGTAGGACTATGTTTAAACAAAAAAATCCTCTTCAAATTCACTGGAAAATTTAAACCGTGCTTACTACTGGACAGCTTGTGTTTATGTTTTTAGGACTTTTTTCCTAAAGACTGGGAAGTCAGAAGACAGCAGTTTCCAGTAAAATACCGTCAGTTTGCTTGGATGAATCATACTCGCTGTTCAAAAGTCATCAACAAAGCACATAATCACAGAATCATTGCTGCAGATTTTCTTGAGACTGTTACACCTACTTTATGTTGCTAAGCAATAAATTGGAATTCTTCAAATTTGCAAAAATTACCATTCTAACTGATAAATTTCTGAGGTAAGAACACTAACACAGCATAGGAATCACAGAACTTATGCTCTAACGATAACCTAATGATATCCAAGGAGGGTGCTCCCTATTGCCTCTTCTTGCTACAGGAGAGACTACATGGCTCCTGAATACTGTGGAACAGAGTAAAACAATCAGCAGAATAATGAAAACCTTTTCAGCTCTGAGGAGCGGTATCTCTTGCTGCTGCTGTCAAACTTCCAACATGGTACAACCCAGCTAAGAGAAGATGCACATATCAGTGAAAAGGAAAAGGAAAATGCACAAATCCAGCATTAACAAGCAAGAGAAAAGGAAGTTAATCAGATTTCTGGGTGTAGTAGAGCAAAGGGGAACTGCAGATCATGGGACAATAGGCTGAAAGCAGTGAAAGAAAAAGAAATCCTCAGGTCAGAGTTCAGCTGGTCTAAGTCAGCGTAGCCCCAGGCAAGTTACGCTCACTTAGGCCCGGTAGGAATCTGGCTCAGCAACCTGAAAAAAGAAAGGGAAAAACTGATAAACAAGAAAAGACTGGGATTGAGCAGAAATATATATAATATTTCCCTTCTTCCGTGGAGAGGGAAGAAAATTCTTGTCGATGGAGCTGAAAGGGTGGGAGAACGGACAAGTAAGCAGGAAGACAGAAAGCTGGGAACACAAAGCATAGGAAGCAAAAAGAAATTAACAGAATGGCAGCATTGCCAGGTGGCAAAGATAGAATCTTAAAGACATCCAAAATGAGGTGGCAGAGAGAAAAATTATGTGCTTTTAAGGAACTTGACTTCCTATTGAGGTCACTGCTTCTTGCATATGCCCATCAGAAGCCCTTTAATATTGTTCTTGGTTCACTGTTATCTACACATTTTTATTTCTCTTACACTGCTAAATACCATTAAGTGTAGATTAAGATTCTTGGAATATATACAGTTCTGGATCACTGCTACTATTTTTCCACTAGACAGAAAGGTTTTTTAAGGTGTGGTAATCTCTTCATCTCCCCATCATCACTGCAAGGTGAAAAATGTCTTTAGTCAATGGGCATTCTTGTAGCAAATATGGAGGGGGAGAGTGTGTGAACAGGAAGAATACCCAGAATACGATAAAAATCCTTTAACATTTAAAATACAAGTGTCATCAGCTGAAATGATTATTTCTGTTGTTTCACATCCATAATAAGTTATTAAATAAGCACTATTTCCAAGCCTGCACAATATGCACGCACAGAGCCCTACAGCAAAAACGTTGTCTATGTACTATTTGTAGTTATTACCTAAACATGTGAGCCTAACTTACTGAACCCATTACTCTGTGAAACAAACACCAGAGCCCAGACTGAAGATATTCTCTAACTGAGTTTGAAACCCAGTGACTGGAACACTTGGCTAGAAAGGACAGCCTTATCTCTGTAATTCATGCACTTAAATCAATATCCACGGCACACAGGTTATTTCTAGTTATTTATTTATTTATTTTTAAAACAACCATATGCCTGCATGGCAGGTTATACAACATTTCTGTGTTGTTTAAATGGTTTGCAGCTAACTTGCTGGGCCAGTCTTCCATCTATACAAACTTTTCCAATACAAGATGTACAAACAACTGGCACTGGATTTGTGTGTTTGCCCTCCCTTATTAAACAGGGGAGATTTCCTAGATTAATCAGCAATAGAGCAAGGTTACAAGCAGTACAGCTGGCCTGCAAAACACAAAGGTTTTTAAATTTTTCTTTTTTTTTTTGTCTCAACATGACATGGAAACCTTGTGAATCCCAGCGCTCATTTGGAATAGGAAAGCTTTGTCCAATGAAAACAAGACAGCATCCTGTGATGCAGTTGACTGTGCAGGAGACTAATGATCCTGTTCCCTCTTGTTTTGAGCACAAATGTTACTCTGAAGCTAAACATGTTTTCCTTATGAAAACACAGTTATTGGCATGGAGCTATGAAAAGTTCCCGTTTTGAGTTTATACTTCTCGTAATCCATAGTTCTCATTCCAAAGCAGTAGGGAAAACTGGGATCTCAAAGCTGAGCAATTGCTCTGGAGAGTGTGGAAACTGGATATAATATACAAGTGATGACAGCAAATGTAACGTGCATATGTAACTGAACCTGGTTAATAACCTTGTTAACAAAAATAACACATTCCCAACTGCAAAATCCTGATTATAACACTGTGATATAATACATAAACATTTAAAACACAGCAGCTCCTCATACTGCATACATCTAAATTCTATATTTATATAGATGTATGCAGATACAAAAACACACCCATGTACACACACATTCTAACACTACACAAAGACACACAGATAGGCTTAAGTTCATAAGCAAAGAGTAGGTGCAAATGAATATCCACAGAGCAGGACACTATGTTATGCTGGACAACACCCTGTGCTGTCACTGAAACATACTCACCATTTGCAGAAGATCAGAAGAAACCATCTGCATGCAACACATTGCTGTTGCCAAAGCACAGACAATGGTGGAGATGATATTGAGAGCGCACACACTGAACAACAGGTCCTGCGAAGAGACATCATCAGAATATCATCTCTTATCTTGGGGACACAAAGGACAGGAAATGCTCGAGGAATTTCATAACAAACACTGTCACTGCTATCAATTAATATAGTCTCAAGTAACTGGGTAGAACTCATATAGCTTTATATTTTTCTTGTAGCAAGCCACAAAGGTAGCAATCACAGAAATAAACATCTTCCCTTTCCCTCTTCTCACAACACAACTGCTATTAGATATTTCTTCAGAAATTTTGATATTCAAATTTTCCGGTTCCCCAAAAACACAAATTACTCTTTCACAGTGGACTCCAAGCTACAGCTATTGCAAGAAAGATACTATAAAAGACACTTTTGATTAAAAACAACATCATGCAGAAATATTATTACTTTCAGGAGTTGAAATCTACAACTCAGGGTTGTGTGTTAAAAAAACTCAATGGAAATTCTAGTATGGAATAGAGACTTCTTCTGTGTCAGAAACGATGTATCTGAAGTACTTTTATACATGAGAGAAAAGCAGTGATTACACACCCAGGCATTTCACCTTCTACTGATGAATTGAGTGCATATGGTTATATTGTTGGCCTGTTGTTTTTAAAGAAAAAGAAGTTTAAAATAGAACACAAAGTATTGGTTTAACAAGTAGAATAAAAGAAAATGTTTGAATTAAAATGGAAACATTTTTATAGCAGTGGTGTAATTAACAATAAAGCATCCATCTTCCTTCCAGTCACTGGATGTGTATTTACTTTCCCCCCAGCCAGCAAAAGGAAACACTGATTCAGGGTGCTGGCGACGTTTCCAAACTGCTGCAGTCCTTGTACAGCAGCTGCATGGCTGCCGTGGCAGTTGTGTGGTGCAGCATTCTGAACAGCCAGTAAATGCATTTGAGAAAAAGCAGCAGAGAGAACAGATGAAAATAAAATCAAAATTGCTACAATACCGTGAGTAAAAAACACTCACTGTGTAAGAACATTTCATAGGATCTCAATTTAAAGCAGTATTTCATTCACTGCCAGTGCATGAAATAACTTCCACGCTATAAATCGCTTTGTTTTTCCCCACAGTACTGAAAAAAATGATAGAAAGGTGCAGATTTACTCCTCCACTGTAATTGCATGCACCTCAAGTGACCTTCATTTGAAGATGGAAATGCCAGCCATGGGAACCAGGCAGACAATAAATGGGCCAACAAGTTTTAGTCATTTGATAACTTCCACTGAGCCAGATTTGCTCTTGCTGCTCTGGTCAGTAGTTTTCTGTCTTCTTGGCCAGCCCCTCAGCCCGGGGATAATGAATCAGCAGCATCAACAGCAAAATACTGAAGGGCCGATCTCTAACTCACGGAAGGTGATACAGAGGACTCACTCAAATAAAAAGCCACACAGACCCACTTAGAGCATTCAAATGGAGGTAAACAGGCAAAGGGGTCCTTGGAGATTCCATCAATTAACAGCGGCACAAAAAGAGATTGAGATCCTGCAGGTTCCCTTTCCATATGCAAACCCAGGTAAAGAGCACGAAGGCACAGACAAGATCTAGGGTAGGAACAGGACAATTTCCTAGCAGGAATAAACTTCATTCATTGCTTACTACGGCCATTTAAATACAAAAGACTTAGCTAATCTGAGTGCATAACTTGATACCACTTATGCTAAATAGTAAAATCAAAGTTCTAAATTAGGATACAAAGTGTCTCCAAGACCCTCATACAACTTTACATGCCTCAGGACAGACTTAACTGTGCCTCTAAGTCCCATGACAGATGTTTCTTTGATCTGTTCCTCAAGATCCCACAGCTTCATCCCACTATTCCAGTGTTTATTTTTACCATCAGTGTCCTGGTTATGTCCATCCCACAGATGAAACCCATGGCTTCTTTTCTTCCATAGCTTTTGAGAACAGGCTATTACACAGCAGACTTTTATACCTTTGAACCCTATTATCACTCTTGAAGCCTTTTCCACCTTTACTGCATGACATATTAACTCCATTTTCTCCAATCCTCAACTGAAATCAACTTTCTAGGCCTCTGATCATTTCCATTAATTTAATTTGTTTCACCTCACCTTGGTCCACATTTTTCCTTAAATGCAGAAGCCTGAACTAGGCACAACTAAGGCCTTGCAAACACTGATTACAGCATGAGGGTTATTTCCTGTGCCTTGCAGGCTGCACTCATCCCTACACATCCTGAGGCTTTCCCTTGGCACACTGGGATTCAGCATTACAGGTTGGATGCAGGGCAGGGATTAGTGCCCACAGGAGCAGCAGCCTCTGTCCACACACTCCATTCCAGGCCAAGCACACAACAGTTACTGCTCCTGCTACAATCTTTTTGAAGGTGAGGGTACAACTAGAAAATTCCAAATGCAGTGATGCAGAGTTTTTATGTATTTCATAAAGATCAATAAGGACCAGACATCTATCAGCCAGAAAATGTAAAAAGGCAGCAAAGCTAAGCAAAGAGATGGAAAAGATTTTAAGTTTAAAATTTTAACAGAGACAGTAATAACTGAGCAATGATGTGGAGTCCTCACCATCACTAGATATTTCTTAAAGCAAGACTGCTTCTTCATTTGTTTTGGCTTTTTTATCCTAAAGTCTGTTTCAACTCAAACAGGAATCAGCTCACAACCCACCCGCTCCACCCACACCCCCAAACATTTATCAGCCTCAGACAATTTACCATTTTCAGGAAATTCACTCCCTGTGTCCAGTAAAAAAAATAATTGGGTAATTCTTGACTCTCATTCATTCAGCTATAGATAATAAGTGAGCAGGAGCTAAAGCTCTCCATGGCCAAACATGCTACCAGGACAGGGCAGGTGCTGACAGACTGCAGCTGGAACAAACACAATGACAATTAAGATGTCCTTTAGGAAATGTCTGTGAAAAAGCAGTAACCACAACAGGGCCAATGTAAGTCCCCACAGCCCCAGCCACAGACAGCTACATTTATAGGTATCTAAAGGAGCAGAAAATCTGTATTAAATACAAAATCAAGGAGCATTAGTGACAGACTTTTAGTTGACATCTACGAGAATGCTGATCAGAAAACACAACATGTGAATTTCTAATGGTGTGAAATAGAATTCTCTGCTCCTCAGAAATGGCTCGATCAATATTCTCTTAAATGGTATCTTTGCCTTTTTAAGACAAAAATCTGATTCTTCAGCACGTTTATATGATAATTAATGCTCTGATAGGTATAACGTACTGGGTAGAATTATTCTTGTAGAGGTTAATGTACAATTTTCTTGGTATACCTTAGCTCACCAACTGCAGAGGACACAAATCCCCTTCAGAGCAGGATCAGTTGTCAGAATTGCCTGGAACCACGCCCAGACCAATCCAGATACACACCCACAGCAGTCAGATAGCACTGTGAGCTCTTTCTCTGTGGCCACTTATTTTCCCAAGTAGGTCCCTCAGTAAATCTTAAAACATGAATTATAAAAATTTCATAGTGATAGTGAAAGAAGCAAGATTTCATGGTTGCAGTATTCCATTTATATTAGAGCTGAACAATTACCAAATTAACAGCGCCAGTACCTGCGTAACTGTCAGTCATGCTTTCCCTCCATAGCAGCAGACACCTCTGACTTACGCCGCGGCCCCAAAGGATACCTGTGCATTCCCACAGGACACCTGTGCATTCTCAAATCTTTTTCACACTGTCATTTTCCATATGTCTAACTTAAGGAAAGAATATCTATTTTTTCTTCTAATTCAAGCTGTTTTCGCTATTATTCTTTTGACAGTGTTTTTGTGCTACTGCACCTCAGAGCTCTTAACTTACTAGCACAATTAAAATAGTACATAAATACAAAAAAATGTGTATTTTCTAAATGTGTAGCCCAAAAGCCTACAGAACACATTAAAATAGGAGTTGTATTAAAAAAACAGTGTATTTTTTAAAATCTAAATGTTTAATTGCAATTAAAAATATTTTGTATTAAAAATGTAATTTTAGGATATAATTAATTGAGAACATCATATAAAAACCCATACTGCAATTTACTTAAAAAGCAGTTTGTCCTAAAATCTGATTTTCTTTGTTTTCCATCAAACTGCGGGGTGATAAAGTAGTCAGATGGTATCAAACTGGAATAAGTAAAAAATTGATGATTGTCACTTCGATAACTCAACTGTAGAAACAATCATTTAACAAAGCAATTTAGAACAGCTGTTAGCACATGCAATTACCTGACAGAAGCAAAGAGATGAGATAGAATCTAAAATGAAAAATGACAATGGCACGGATCCCATCACCCAGTGATGGGAGCACTGGCAGAGCTGGGTCCTTTATAACTAAAGAACACTCACTGCATGGGTGTTCACCCTGCTGAAATCTT
This sequence comes from Pardalotus punctatus, assembly GCA_013400915.1. NCBI lineage: Eukaryota > Metazoa > Chordata > Aves > Passeriformes > Pardalotidae > Pardalotus > Pardalotus punctatus. Next base: position 514,392 of record VZTX01012711.1, read on the forward strand.
GTCCTTCAAAAGGTAATTTGTACCTCCTATTACAGCAAATACAAAGCAAAACTGGAATAGTGTCATTTCACTCTAATGGTGGGCCATGCCCATAGAGTTCCTTCAGCTTAGAAACCAAGCTCCTAACTGAGTTTGTCTCTAGTAGCAGTTACCTTTCAAAACCATCAAGTAAGGCAGACTAAAACAGGGATGTCTGGACAGCTTCACAACTCAACTCAAATGCAGACTTTGGTAAATATTTAGTCACTCTCATGCCTCTTCCTATCATAGCAATGAACTGCACAGACAATTAAGTTACATGCACGAACATCAAACCAGAGAATCTGACATTCAATACAGACCATACCACACAGATGAAGCACCATTACCACAAAATACTCACTCTGTCAAGTATTAAACAGAAAATTAATCAGCTGTGCTGCTTTCACAGAATTGAGAAACTATACTTAAACCAATTTTGCTCTAGAAGGAAACAAAGTACATCCATTTCACTTCATGAGTTCCAGTCTGCTCAACAGTATTGAACTGGCAACTCTCTTTACAACATTTTGCTGCCTCAACAGATTATTTTCCTGTAGAAATAAAAGGTTTGTAGTCTTTGAGGTTCTTAAGTTCTTGGCACTTTTGAGACCTTAATCAATGTACGATAAAAGAGGCAAAACCAGCTTGCTGATGTGTAAAAAGAACACTGTAAGCAGCAGCCCTGAACACATGGATCTAAACATCCCCTCTGATCAATGGCTAAAAGAGCTCCACAGCTGCAGACCTGTGGAGATGATTTCTTTTCTCCTTGATTGACTTCAATTATGGCGCTTCATTTCTTATACTACTGCATCCTGAAAAGAGATCATGAGCAGTAAAGCTTTTTCACCCATGAAATTAGTGTCAATGTACCTCTTTTATTCAAGAATTCAAGGACAACAATGCTTTTAACTCAAAATATAACTTCAGTTGTTCTAACTGGATACATCTGAAAAACACTGGGACAAAATCTGCTCTGCAAGGAAGATTCAAGAATTAATTCTGAACCAAATGGATCTCAAACGCCCATTGAATTGTAAATGGAGATATGGCCAACACTTCATAAAACAGATTTAAGGTTTGAAAGTACAATATAATTCACTATTTTACATGCATCTAAAATATTTACTATCTTTGTAAGAAGCAATAGACAGCTGCTACTTAAGCTCAGAGGTCTTCTCTGCTTGCATGCAAGTTTGCATCCCCTTCAAGTCAGGTGTGTGCATCACATTTAGTACTGGGGATATGATAGTTAGAGATTCCTGAAAGAGGATTGGTTCATAAAATAACTGGACAAGGATGGAATAAACAGATTCCCACCATTCAAGGAGGCACCTTTTCAGCCATGAGAGAAGCTTACAACCACATTTGCTCATTGCCCAAGCTAGGACCAAAAAAGCTTACGAGGAACAAGAAGCAGCCCAACTATTCACACTACAAAGCCCACTCTGAACCGCTCTATTTTTGATGGTCTCTGGTGTGGTAAATGCACTCTCAATGTAGGGAATATTTTCAGCTACCTGTAAAGGAATATGAAACAAGTGCAGCATTTAAAAATCTGATATGGAATTACTTATTCTGTGTTGAGCTTTATCCAATTTTAAGTAGCTTATGAAGTCTTTCAGGTAAGTAATTCAGCAAAATTAATAATATTGCATTCGGTGTTACAACAAATCTGAGGAAAGGCTGTTCTCACAGCTCTAAAGAATGTGCTCAGAGCCATCCTCCTCTGTTTTGCAAGTGGAAGCACGTTCTTCTGAACAAAAAAAAAATTAAACATATGAGTAGACTTGGTCATCAGGAAACTCTAACAATAAATCAGGATTCAAAGGAGAGGAAAGATTTACATAAAAGACTGCAAAAGCCCCGAGCTACCTAAACCCCTAATAGAGATGCCTAATTTACAAGTAATGAATGGAATCAGAAACCTGAAAAAGCTGTTTAATATCTATATTATACTTGAATTTTAGCAGCTCCAAACCAAATAGTTATGCTGAAGAGAGAGGAGGGAATCAACTTCTCTCCTTGCCTGATAGTCACAAAACCATTTTACAGACGTACCTGAAGTAGGAAGCAATTATTTAAACAGCAAATCTATAAATTCACATACATGTCTGCAGGTATTCTGGACTGTGTAAGCTGTTAAAAGTAATTAAAAATACTCAATTGGATCATTATTAAACCAACGCAGCATAACATTCTCCTCATATATGCAGGTATCAGACAGCAATAATACATTACAAAATAATTCAAACTTTTAAATACCTAACTTCATCCCTTCAAAATATTCCATGTGCATCTTTAGTAAGTTTAGAATATTCTGAAATGATGTCAGGAAAATTCAGTCTTTGTACTTTAATTAACATTACAAGAAAAACTCAGTTCCTTAAAATTTCTTCCACAAACCAATACATTTACTGTGGAAAAAAAGATTAAGTCGATGCTACTGAAACTGCATCCTAAGTCCACCCCATCTGTGGCCATCATCTCATTTTTGGACACCTGATTCTCAGTAAACCTTTTAAACTCTTTAAACTAATTTTGTAAATACGTAGGATTTGGTAGAGCCTTTATTTGGCTTTAATTTAATCAAGTAACTTCCTAACATAGGACAGAGCTGTTCTAGAAGTGTGGTTATTATAAAAAAAAAAAAAAATTAAGACACTGAGACACTGACATCCTTTAGGAGCACAGATTATTGACCCTGAATATCCAGAGGAAAGCAAGGAACCTTCTTTTCAGGGCAGTTTAGGAGCTACTAGTGCAGGAAACTGTAAAAACATATCTTCTAGTGAAAAACAGAATCCAGGAAGTCTCTCCCGTGTAAAACAGGGCAGATCTCAATGGCAGCTCATCACATCATGCCACTGTGCTTTTTTCACTGAGGTGTGCAGACAAGACCACAAGTATGATTTCTTATAAACAAAACTCTAACCCCACCAAGTCATCATCCCTGAACGGGCTGAGTCCCCGTTACAACAAGTGAAATGGCAGAGTATTTCTGGCCATTTTACTGAAACATATCATTTTTTGCTGAAATGCCACTATTCTACTAATCTCAGAAATTAGCACTTATAGATCAGTCAGCATTTACAATCATTGCTCAAATCTATACATGTACACATGTGACCATACACTCTGCAGTGGTAATTCATGTGTCCCCATTAAAATGTTTGAGCAGTTTATTCAGGGCTTGAAATGAAGAAAGAAGGAAGATTGATTTACCAAAAAAGCACAGAGATGGTTCATAGCAGAAACAACAAGAAACTTAGAGATTTTTCAAAGCAGTTATAAAGCCCCTGCTCAACAGTATGCAAGGTACAGTCAACATACACAAGACCAGTAGCCACTGTTGGTTTTCCTTGTCCTGTTTGACTGGCATTTTCTCTCTGTCTGGCTCCTCAAACAATGAAAACGATTGAGCTTTTGGTGCTAAAACATCTGTATCTCTAAAATCACATTGTAGTTGTTAATTGCAATTAAAGGGGGTGAGCCTTATCACCATCAGCTGTTACTTAATGAGCTGTAGCTTTTTTTCTTATGGGCTTAGTAAAATGCTGTTCTTAAATTTACAGCCAGGAATCAGTTAAGCCAAATAGAAAGCAAATGTAGAATTAAAACTGAAAAAGATGTAAAAACCTTTCTGAAAAAGTTATTTTCCTAACTACCTTGTCTCAGATGAAAAGTTCTGAACGTGATTAAAACTGCACTCAGACTACACTTATGAGAACTGTTGTGTTTAAATCCATTCTCTTGTAGCATAAGTTGACATGTCAATTCCCTTTATAAATGATTGAGTCATATCTTAAATGGTATTTGGTGGTTGTATTCTGATTACTGTATTGGTTAGAAACCTTATCTTGATTTCTAGCATATGTCACTTCTACACACTTCATATGCTGACAATGTCCTCCACAGACAAACAGTTGTTTTCTCTCTCATGAAAGTTTACCTCACCGACATATTTACAGGAAGCAAACATATGCTCCGTCAATCTTCATTTTTATGGAATTAGCAAGGCAGCTTTTCCTGAATGGCAGGTTCATGTTTCTGCATCTGTCATATTTTGAGGAATGTCCTTCTCAGAAATTACCTTCTTGTAATACATTTCACTGCAGTTCGCTATGTTTTGACCGGCAATGTCAAGTTATGCTTCTTTTCCACTTACTAAACTCCTGCTACCCAGTAAGTTTTTGCTCCGTTACCTTTTTCATCCTCATTAAAACCTTAGGCAGAGTTCTCACTTAATTTTGGGGCCATAAAAAAATGTTTTAATTTCCACCAGATCCTTATTGCTTGGTGGTAGCATTTTTGCTTTTTCTTAACAAAGCTGAAGAACATTTAGGTATTTACTTCATACCTTGTAAAGGATTTCTATCCATGCTGAATTTTAAAATATGTCTTCAAATATCAATAAAACTTTTATAGCTTTTTCAGGACGCACCCTGTAATCTACCTCCCTAAGATCCTTCTCACAATTACTTTCTCTACTTTACTCCATTTTCTATTAGTTTTATTAAAATACATACTTTGAAATTGCGAGTCACAGATGCAGAGTTAGTTCTGTTGATCATTAAATTAAACCTAGAATGAATCAACATCTGCCTCCCAGGCTAGGGTTCCTTTTCCTGAGCAATTTTCAAAACAACATAGCTTCATGTCTTCTTCCCATTTGGGGACAACAATGTGAAGCAATGATGTCAGCAATGACACTGAGCTCTAACTCACTCATACAATATTCTTGGTATTTGCTCTCCACTTTTTATATGGTTACTGTAACACAAAACGCCACAAGATTTAAATTCTTACAATGTTGCAGGGAAGTTTAGAAGCATGTTTCCAGCGTTACCCAGAAAGAACACTTTTCTCTCCCCAAGTAATGTCCAGCTGCCTTCACCTTAGCAGTACCTCATGAAATACTTAATCATTCTGCAATACTTCATGTTTCTTTGCAGTTTTCCATAACACCAATAGACAGCACCACCTCGGAACAGCAACGTGAGAGAACCTGTTCCTACACCTTCCAGCCTCAGTCACAACCCGTTCTAACTTCTGTTTCTCGAAAAACCTCTGACAAAACAGTTACCCATACAAATGCTGATATTGTCTGGCTAAGTTAAAACGGCAATAAAGTGTTAATTCTCTCCTAACGCACCTTTAGGGTCAGCCTCACGGCATTGCACTCCTGCAGAGGGTTCAGTTTCAGTGTTTCTCCCAAGTTACTGCAGCCTGATGTTTGATGCTGCATTTCACAGCAAACACAGACACCGTCACTGTCGAATTTAATCTGTGGAGAAAAGAAAAGGTCAGAAAAAGTATAAATCAACAGAAACACACTTCCCAAAAATGGTGTTTGCAGCTACAGTAGTGACTACTAAAATGCAAAATGAAAATCTCTGTGCAGAACCCTCGGAGCAGAATGTTTTCCATTGGTTAATATAAGCTATAAAAAGTGGTAAAATACAGAAAGAGGGTTCAATATCAAGGAGTGTTACATTTTAAGCCCCTTTTAAAAAAAATTTGCTTTCCAGAGGCAGGTGAAAGCAGAGTACCTTAACTGAATAAATATAAAATCATACCAAATGTGGGAATATAAAAAATAATAGAAAAGGGTGATAAAATACACGAAGGAATCATGATCACAAATCAGTCCTTTATAAAGCAAAGACGGAAACACAGTGTCTGGGTGGTGAGATCTGAATCACCATGTTACTTACCCTTTTCCATTAAAAAAACCCCTGAAACTTCCAGACACAAATCCACAAAAAATTTCCTAATGTAAGTATGCTTTTGCTATTTTTAATTTAAATTCTCCCCAGTGTGTTGCCAATTTCCTGAACAAGAACAGGTAACTGCATTCCTTGTAGAGCTGCATCGCACAGCCCTATACATAGAATCATTTCAACAGAATATTTACTTACTGCTTAGACCTCAAAGAATGTTTAAATTTTTCATATGATCTTAGAAGTTGTATGTTTAAATATATGTATTTTTCAGTGCTACCCCTATCAGGCTTATGCAGCACTCTCTCCTTACATGCTGGTGACCAGGACAGCAGATGGAATAGTGAAAATAAGAGTCAATTAAAAGAACATAATAAACTCCTCCAGATGAGGTACAGATGAGGGAATGCTTGCTTACAGAGATGAAAGCATCCTCATGGCAGGAGTGATCTCAGGGGACTTCAGCTCCTGAGACTCCAGATTGCCCTCTAGCCAGCACAATTTGTAAAAGGCTTTAGAAAAAACTGGGTATGTAAATGACGCCATTTCCCATATCCTCCAAGGCAACAATGGAAATAATTGTCTATGGCAACTCACAGAGCCTGCTCATACCCTCTGCCATAGACACTGCAAAGAAATAAAGAAAAATATACAGTTTGCTCACCTCTATGATAGTTGTGGGTTTTATTTCTCATTAGCCTACAATTTAACTTTACAAAGTAGCTTTAACCATTTCAGACTGGTTTTTTTCCAATTTCTGCAATCTTTTAATTCTTTCCTTTAAAAAGTGAAAGATCCAAGCCAAATCCAGCTAAATGGTTTACGATCAGATGCCCTCAGCTTTTCCAGCCGATGTAAGATCAAAGCACTGGATGTCACTGGGGAAGTCTTGCTCCAGAACCTCTCCGGAAATGGTTCAGCGATTGGGAAACGCTGCCGAGCAAGTTTGGAACTCACACTTTGAGTTTAGAGCTGTGCCAAGGCCAGGGGCCAGAAGGCTGCACCAGGCAAATCAATACAGGCTTCAGCTGCTAAAAAGTTTTTATAATGAGGAAAATGGACTTCAGACAAAGCTTTCTACTGCAAGATCATCTGTTCTGAACCTTGCTGGCCCTGTTCAGACAGGCCCTGACTCATGGTATGGATCTGGCATTTCTAATATGAAATACAGACCCCAGGGCTACTTTATCACATGTCATGAACACGTGCCACAAAAATAAGGCTGAAAAGGCTCGGTCAAGGTTCCCCATTTATGACAGATTCTTTATTCATTCTGAAAGCTGTTCCATAGCTTCGTACTGCCCAGTAGCTCTTCTTTTAATTTAATTATTAAAATGAGTTAAAAGCTAATTGTTTACATGAAAGTCCTTGCAAAACACAGGGGACATCTTAAGAATCACAGCATATTCAAAATCATCTAAGATTCGCTACCAGATTGGAAGCATATTAATTTTGGAGAATTTTTATCAATTTGCCTTATTGTGCACTTTTTCCTTTAATGTTTGTGAAGCGACCTCTTTGCTAAGCTGTGTTTTTGTAATGGGGAGCAGGACAAAAGGCTGAAGGTGTCATTGCATCTGTGTTCTCAACAATACAGAGGCTCAGAGCACTCTGGAGCCCCCTGCCCCAGAACGCCCCTCCCTGCCCTGCTGCTGTCTCACACTTGCACACACAGGATCAAGAGTTCATACAGCTATTCTGTGACCTAAACAGTGCCAAAATTAACTTTTTTTTTTTTCTTTTGGGGAGGAAGGAGGAGAAGTGGGTTATTTTTAGCCCAGATCACATCTCAAATACCACTCTCTGTGTGCCTTCATAAGCAGAGACAGTAGCACTGCCAAAAAGCTGCACTGGTACAGGGAGAAGGAGCTGGGATTACTCCTCCAGCTGCTGGGCTGGTGTTTGCCAACCTCGCACACAGTTACATCGCAGTGCCTCCAACACTGTCTGTGTTTTAATCTCTTCTTGGCTGGCAGAGCTCAAGAATAAAGCATCATTCACATCATCCCCTGCACATACCCCCACCATCTCATATATATTTGTGTTCCACTTCGTGATTCTTACTCATGCTCGTCAGTAATCACAGCAGAGTTTGTGTACTTTCATATTTATGACAGTTGCACAGTACACCCTCATCCAAACCATATTTAACATTTCAAACTTCAGCCAGAACTGCCTATATGCATAAGTTGTCTTGTAAGTTCATTTTATTTTGTCAAAAAGCAGTGCTGTTACTTCCAAAGTCATACAACCCATTAAAACCTGAATTTTATGTAGCAGAGGATCAAAAAAGGAAAAGGACCTTCCACATTTAATCCAAATACATGCACATACACTCTCACAGGCCTTATGCTACTTTTTTTCACCTGTATCCATTCATCAAATTCTGTCAACGCTGCTGAGAAGAAGCTTGTTTGCTTATTTGGCTGCTGAGTGCACACATTCTCCCCAAAAAGGGTAAGTTAGGAATTAGTTAACACCATTACTTGGCATTCTACAATCTCCTTATTACAAATATAAGCCTTCTAAGTAGAAGTAGAAAATTAATCTTCAGATTTTTTTATAGGGAACATAAAGCAGGCAAGGAAAGATTTCAAAATGAAGTATGAAAGTTCCAAAGTTGATAGCAAGTGAGGTACAAGAAAGCCCCACTGGAGTGCTCATGGGAAGGAACTTCAGTCAATTCTCGCACTTCACGCAAAGGGAAAGATCCGAGGATCCAGTAAGGATAAAGTTGCGTGGTAGGGAAATACCAAGATTAAAAACTGACAGATGAATATTCTTTTTCCTGGAATTTTAAAAATTGTTTTCCAACACACACAGAGCTGAATGCAGCTCCAGTGCAAAACGGAATACAAATAAACCTCAGTTCTGGACCTGGGCTCTGCCACTCAGCTCTTTGGGAACCTGCACTCGCTCCGCTTTTCCTTGCTCTCTACTCCAGCTAAAGACAATTCAGGGGAAAGAAGAGTTTTCCTTTACGTGTTACTATAACCACTGGCTAATTTCAGGAGTACAAAAAAAAAAAATAGAAAAGTAATCTTTCAATGGAGAGAGTGACACTATCACTACTTTTCTGAATAATAATCACCTGTAAATTTGATTAAAACTACAGCATTTATTTTTAAATAAACAAGATAGGTTGACTTAATAAAGACAAATATAGAAAATGAAATAGATTGTATTAATGTATTCTATCTTATGCAGTGATAGAATACAAATTAAAATATATTAATTGCTCTACCCATAGATGTTAAGCACGATTTTTAGAGATCCATTATTTGAAAAAGAAATTCCTATACAGAAATGTTTCTCCTACACACATTAATGAACAGCCTGAGTGTGTAACTGCTCTGTACACATCCTACTCTCACTGACTTAAAGCAGTATCTTGAGATTTTGGCTACAGGATCTGCAGCTAATAGTGGGAAAAAAATTCCAATTAATTTTCCGTAACAAGGCGTTAAAGCTACTGCCCTTTCTTCCCCTCTGTGTTGTATGTTGCTAAGCTGCAGGATGAAGAGCACAAATACCAACTTCACAAATTACACATTCAAAATGCTAACATATGGTGAGCACATTTCTCATATTCCCACAAAAATACATATTATGGAATCTACAATAAATCCTCAGTGTTTTAAGCAAAATAAGACCACTGTGTCTCGTTTTTTTTTCTTCAAATAGCTATCCTACATGTGAAACACTGCTGAATTTAAACTCCATAATACAGTAGATACTAGTATCACTTTTAAAACCATACACTCAGCACGAGTGAGTTTGACAGAAATACCACTGCTAAAACAGAATTTATTTTGAAATTGACTTTTCTACTGTACCATGCTTGGAAATTCACTGGTTCAGTTATATGGGATGTTAACTACATTTCAAACCACATGTCTGCAAAGGCTGGATCTTGACTCCTAGAGTGCATTTGCATCCTAGGAGGCAAGCGAAGGTTTGGATTTGATAATGTACACAAGTCACATAGTGCAGGATTGCACACATCTACAAGTCCAAACAGAGCCATCTAAGGAACCAAAACTGAATATACACTTAGAACAAGCTGTTAAGAAACTGGGATTTTTCTTTTTTGAGTGAAAAATGGTAATAAAGTAATTAAATATGCTCAGCACAATACATCACCACCTTCTGAGTCAAATTCCGTGCTTAATCATAAAGCAGTGCTGTTCACCACAGCGCATCCCTCCCAGAGGGTGGTCTATGAGAACAGAACTCTAGAATTCCATATACATGAGCACTGCAACATGGCAATGCCATATGTTCCTGTGCAAGTCCCCAACCTGACTGAAATGGGATTTTGAGCAAGGAAAACCTAAAAAGCAAGGTCTGTGTAGAAGAAAGTGTTGTTTTTTGGTTTTGTTTTGAAACCCTTCCGATATGATAAACAGCCACAACAAAATTAAATTGCCGTTCCAGAGTACACACTGTGGCAAAGCTACTTAGTACTTCACCATGCTCTGAAAATTGAAACTACAGTTTGAACATGTGTCATTTAAAGTCAAATATTTCAGCCATGAGTTTACTTCTGTAGATATCTTTGCAAGCTGAAGTCAGAAAATATGGTAGAATTCAATGTGTATGTACGTTTCTCCTGAGATAAAAACCTGAAGGCTTCAGGTAAACTGTACCTTCTAATAATTTAGAGCACGCCACATCATGATAATTTCTATTATTCTGTATTTTATTTGACACAAGCAACATTCATTTACTTTGGAAATTAAAAAGAAAAACCGCTTAGGTTGGCAAATAAAATATTAGCATACACATACCAAAACATTCCTGTCAGTGCATCTGGGGAACCCACAGCCTGTACAAGGAGCTCTTGGAATCCTGATCCTGCTGAGGTCAAGTGGTAACCACCACACTGCTCCCATGTGGCCTGTATTCCATCTATTCTGCTGAAGCATGATTTTTACCATGACACTAAGAGACAAGTCTTTATGATATTAAAAGTTACTTTTTGAGGTGGCAAAACACTAAATCCATTAACACTTTAACTCAAACTTTTCCCAAGAAAGTTTTTTCCAGTTGTACAGATTGCTCTACTAAACACACACTGTTTTGGAAATTAAAGGAATAGGTGTATAAAACCCTAACAAATGAAAACTAGAATCCTTGCCCTTTGTAAGAGACTTGTTTTCCATCACTCACCAGCTGACATCCTTCCAGGGACTTCACCAGCTGAGCATTTTGACAGGAGAGAATGGACCCAGCCAGGTTCAGCATCACACACACTGCAGAGAGCAGCATGAAGAAGGTGATCTGGAAAAAAACCCAAGCAGCCTATTATGACTTACTTCAAGAGGCAAACAAGGAAAAATGTAATTTAGATGTTCAAGAACTTCCAGCCTGTCACACAATTACATGGATGGCAACATTTTATGTATTTTAAAGAGAGTAGGGTACTTAATCTGACAACATCCTCGGTCTCGCACTGTAAGAGAAAACTAAATCAAAACTAGACATGACTAATATATGTTTTCCTCCAGCCATTTCAAGATAATCCATTTATCTCCCACTTTTATCATACACTCTGAAAATTTAATGGGTTTTATTACCTAGCATTACTAAAAAGTAAGATTTGAAAAATGTTTTCTTATAAACAGATGTAGTCTTGAAACAATTTAAATCCTTTTGATGGGGATATGGGTATCTTAAACAGGAAAAGAATTTTTGAGCATCATGTATCATGAGTTCCTACAGGTTGGGGGAAAAGGGTGAATAAAATTCTGAATATATATAACTATTTCGTTTTTAACAATTACAATTTAGGCAGCATCCTCCATATCAACTACTCATTGTGTTACTTACTCCTTTTTTCTCATCTCAAAATGTATCAAAACAATCATTAACTTGGTTCCATCAGCTTAATTATAATTTTATTGCTTTAAATGTAAAAAAACCTGGTCCGGTCTGGGCAGACAGAAATCTCAATATGTAGGGGAATGGCATAAGCAGTAAGAGGCCAAGAACAAACGTGTGCCCAGTGGGGGCCACCTTAAATATTGAGTGTTGACAGTGCCATAACTCAACAGGAGTATGAGTGTATTACATGAAATCAGTGAGAAATTCTGTTGTATCTCTTTTCCATATGCCTGCTCACAGTTTACAGCCCTTCACTCTTCTCACACGATGTTATCTTCTGTCAATGCATGTGCTATGAATGTTTTTGACAACCTTAAATCCAAAATGGCTGTATAATTTTTTCTAGTGCTTTTGGACAAAAGCCCCCATAACCTCCACAGTATTAAGGAAAAGACAGAAGCTGTGTTACAAATTTTAGTTGCCACCTTCAGATCCTTGCAAGCATCAGAGCTGACAACAAGGGCTCTAAAGTACGTCAGGTTTATCTGTCTTTGCAGTATTTCCTCCCTATCAGCACTCATTAATGAAGAAACCTCTATTGGTGTTTCCAAGGTAACCTCTTCCTCTTGTCACTGGCAAAGACAAGAGGGAAGGACCCAGCACTGTCAGAATCATGAAAAAGGCTCTAAGAATTCCTGTTCATCTCAGTGGGTCTGTCTCACATTCTGTTTAGAAGTCGCATTTCAAAGTGGCAGCCACTACATAATATCAAACACTGAAGTTCTCTGTCACACCTGTCTTCCCAATTTTGCTATTTTATATCTCACTTCTTAATGTCCCAGGCAAGGAACTACCTTGCCTGGACATGGAGCCAAAGGGAAAAATTCATGTCCTTTGCAAGTCTTTTGAAACTACTTTGCCTCTTGCAGAGCACAAAGATCCTAATAAAAGTAATTGAAGTATTTCCAATCTTCCTCCTTAATGCTTCTCAGCTAAATACCAAAAAAAGCCTTCTGCTGACGGAGTAGGATACACCTGGCACTGTGTTATCACAACTTCAGAGGTGAGGTCTGCCCCCATGCTGGAAGCCACAACAGAGAAATGGAGGCATAAAAGTATCAATTACATTTACAGGCATTAAAAGGTATGTTCAGTGCCCTTAATTTTTTAATCACCATTCAGTCTTTTCTAACACTGGCACAGATACAACAGTAAAAATAAACACATCTGCAACCTTTGAAAGAGTGGCCATTGTGGATTATGATGGAGATCCAACACTACACTGTGAAAAACTGCAGATGAAGTTAGATATACATTATTTACGAAGTCGAGTATGCCTAATTTCCACATTAAAATTTTCCCCAGAAAGAGAGCTACCAAATATTTGCTTTGAGAGCTCAGTGTGATGTACTTGCAGGAGCAGGATGAAACTATATGGAAAGAGCATAAGATGCAGTTAACCCAGTGATTGAGGACAAGAACTTACACTGAAGTAAACACAGAATTTTCAGATATTGAAGGGCTATGACAGTTTAATGTTGCTTTAAAATGACAATATTATGTTCTTCACCTTTCTGCTTACAACATATGAACAGGATGAAATATTCCTAGAAATCAGGAAGAAGCATTAATGCCACTGAACTCCAAAAGTCACCAAGAACTGAAACAGGAACCAAAAGCAAAGCCAATAGATTTATTATGCCATGGTGGTAGCAGAACTAACTGGAGAAGTCAAAGCTTCTATTCTGTACAAAGGACTCTCCAGAGGAAATGTTAATAGGACTTCCTACTTAAATGTTACCATGGTCCTAAACTAATTCTACAAAACTAAACAGCTTGGATGTAATGACTTAAAATTATACAACGACTCATTATTTGAGATGTCATCTTACACCTGGAATTATAAACTAGTTCAATACTCTAGTGGGACTAGGCTGTACCAGTCCCATGCTATGGCAGAAGACCTGAAGAAGAATTCCAGGAAATAAGAAAGGGCAGATCCACATGAGTCTCCCCTTTTTACTCCATTCCTGGGAACTACTTAAGTGTAAATATGCAGAGCATATCAAGGGTGAGTTTGCGTCTTTGCAGTCCCAACAGACCACACCATACAAATCTGCACAGAATTAAAAAATCAGTACTCCCCATGGCTTTGCAAGGGAGAGCCCAGAATAATTAACTTTCCATACTGAAAGAAAAATATAAATATTTAAACCCTAACCGGATACATTACCTTTCCACTAGAAAGAAAGTAGTTTGTAGTTCTCTCTTTAGTACGTGACCTTCTAGAAAATTATTAGTATTCTCAGATTATTTGTGAAAATTTTTCCTGCACATTTCTTAAATGTAGATACAACCATACACCTGCCTTCAGAATATCCCGAAGTAGATCATCTTAATTTTATGGATACCACCAAAAAAAATGAAAGGCATTTACAGAAGCTGATATATTCTCCACCTTCCATTCTTTTTCATCACTTTCATTTTTGCCTCTTAATATTTCTCTTTTCTTCACAACTAGCCTGAAGTAATTTATTCTCTTTTGTTTTTACCACAAGCTTTAGACTTTCTTTCATCTTATTTCCCAAAGGCACTGTTAAAACTGTATTACCTGAAAAACTGAAATCTTTAATCCTTGAGATAGCTGGCTCAAAGCACCTTCCTGCCCTTACTCTTACTGTGTCTTTCACAATTTGTTCTTGAATTGATAGGAGGTAAAAAGGGGAAAAAACAAATGAACCAACTTCAACTCACACTGTGGTTTGTGACTTGCAACACAAGACATTAACAATTTAGATTTTCTTTCAATATACAGCTTTCCTCCAAAAAATGCAGTGAGAGCAGCTCTGAGGAGGAGGACTTGGGGGTGCTGGTGGAGGAGAAGCACATGCCCTGACAGTGTGTGTTTGCAGCCCAGAAAGCCAGCTGCGTCCTGGGGTGCAGCACGAGCAGCGTGGCCAGCAGGTCAGGGGAGGGGATTGTCCTGCTCTGCTCCACCCGAGAGAGACCTGGAGTGCCGTGCCCAGCTCAGCTCCCAGCACAGGAAGGATGTGGACCTGCAGGAGCAAGGCCAGAGGAGGCCACAAAGATGCCCAGAGGGCTGGAGCAGCTCTGCTATGGAGACAGGCTGGGAGAGCTGGGNACTCAACCTATTCTATGATCCTGTGACTTTACTTTCACAAATTTATATTAAGTCCTGCTTTTTGCCAATACTTTTGATGGTGATTCCTCTAGTGACCCAAACCACCCACTCACTACTGCATTTATATACATCAAGAGCACAGTAAAAAGGAATAGCACGTATTAAATACAGTTTGAAGAATGGTTTTCACATGCAAAATAATTAAAGTCCTCCAAAAATGATGTAAACATTGTATCACGTGAAACCATATTTCTATAAAAGCAACATTTTATTTCTTTCCTCACACTTTCATTTTGGAGATATATATATGAAACAGGATTGCTTATTCATTGCTGGCATTTCAACCACTAATTCCCTGGTGGTTTTCAGTGGTTTGATAGTCAAGACATGAACACTTAGACAAAATGTTACCCTCTGTGCTGATGAAACGCATTACTCAACTCTCCTGTGCAGGGTACTTTGAATAAAACCAGGCATTGCCATGGTAAGCTGTAAACCTGCCAGTCCTCTGTACCTGAAATACTGTGCCTAGGTGTGTTTTCCTGCTAATTCCTGTCCCGCAGCTCCTGAAAGGTCAGAAAATCATTCTTGAATGAACTTTGTTTGACATTGAAATCGCTTGCAGAAAGCAATTTTTTTGAGACACTGTAGTTTGACACGAGGTACTACAGGCTTCTTTCCAATCACATTAAATATGTATGCATACATTCAATGGGATTTTAAATTTATACCTTTTAACACACACATTTATCATTTGTGAAGCAGCAAGAATAGCCAGAGGTAAATGTGCTTGTCTGTGTAAACCACTGTGTAAGTAGATTAAAAACTTGCCACAAGGTATTTTGTTCACAAAACTTTGTCTGACAGGGACTACAGGCAGTAACATTTATTGTCATTTGTGCTACAGAATTTATAGTTTCCCTGACAGAGATGCAGAAGGATAGCACCAGAAGCAAACCTGAAAATTTATGACCACCAAGAGCTCCAAAGGAGTGAGATCAGCAACTGTGCCAGGACTAAGTTAATGCAAGATTACATGGAGTCAGACAGAAGCTACTTGTTGGATCAGCCAGATGGGGATGGTCATTACATATTACAGGATTAAATAGAGAAAAGATATAATTTTTAAATGAGCCCACTTAAACTTACTAAACAGAAATGGAACTCAACCCAACATTCTTGACTCATGGTTTGCATGTGCACAAGAACAACAAAATTTATCTTCCCATTATTTGCCTCACAATAGATTTCTTTTTCATTATTAAATGATACCACTTTTAACATTATTTCTCAATGCCAAGAAGAGACAAGATGAAAAGTGCTGGCATTTCAGATCTGTTTAATTCAGTATTCTGTGTCGTTTGCCTAAATTAAAATATAGATTTGAACAAAAATATTTTCTCTAGGTCTGAAGCAATGTTCTATATTAAACAGGCAGAAATACTCCCTGCAGTGTGGCACAGCATTGGGCTAAATATTTTAATGTTTTTATGTGAAGAACCATAAATTATATTCAGTTTTATCCTAAATTATATAAGACTGTTCAATTCCAGTCATTATTAAATTAAATTACATTTTCTCCAGATTAAATTCCTTTTGACTAAGTCTACTGAGGCTATTTAACTTTTTTAAGGAAAACTGAAAGCTCAGTATAAATACTAAAATCCATGCAACTATTTCTAATTTCAGAGCTAAATAGCTCAGATGAAAACTTCTGAACTTGAACCTGGTGTATGTGATTTTACTGACCATGTTATGGTCCTGTGAACTTGTTTTCATTCAGACAGATCTTGGAATTGAATTAATTTATTATTAGTTGCTTGTTTGTGTCTTCATTTCTATATTTTTATTAAAATGTTCTGTGGAAAAGTCTAACTTCAAATATAAGATCTTCAAAGATGATTCTATTTAAGATTATAAACAATGCTACCGCTTTTGCTTCACAAGAAGAAATGATACCTCCCTCTGACTGTATTTTATTTATGGTCAGAGCAGCAATCAGCTCCCACCCAGAGTCAGCAAGTCATGTCTGAAGCAATGATGTGGATGTTGGAAACAGCCCAGCGTACAGCAGAGAGGGGCACTGCGAGTTTTCAGGAGAATTTGCATCACACCAAACACCAATTTAAAGATAAGAAAAAGCTGTCTGGTTTCCTCCTGTTTCACTGTGCAGCAAACAACAACAATATCAATGAAGTGAGGGACTTGGTAGTGGCTGCCGAGGCTTTTCAAGAACCCTGAAATCCAAAATGGAACCTTGGCTCTATACACAGGAGCACAGTGACAGACAAATGCAAAGATGCATTTATATCAAACAATTCTAGTATCTCATAGTAAGAGAGATTCAAGGGGCCTCCAAGAAATTCCCTGTCAGTAGAAGCCATGGCCATACAGATGATTTCCTCACGTGTATTCAGGTTAGAAAAGACAACAGGGCACTGTCGCTCTCTGCACACAGCAATAGGTGTTTGCTGTCTCTGCAATGCTGTGTTACAGCTCCAGCAATTGCACTACTCATGGCAGTACTTTTTAGGAAAGTGTAAGAGCAGGTCTGATTTAGTAATAAAGACCTTGTGCTCTCAGCTTAGGGACATTAAGCAGAAATTTCTCAAAAGCAGATATTTCAGCATCTACTATTTTTCTGCTGTTTTGATTCAGATTAACTCTTTTAGCATCTACACCTTTCTGAACCATGGAATATTCTGAGTTGGAAGGGATCCAAAAGGATCATCAAGTGGCCTGCAGACTACTGCCACATAAAAGAGGAATAAGAAGAGGAGCTACACTCTTTTTTTTCAGATAAAATTCAAGCTATCTCTTGAAGTATTCAAGTAATGCAACACACTTCTAACAGTAATTGTAACAAAAAAAGTTTGCAGGTAATTAGCTTCATAGCAGAGAACAAGCATCATTTTTGTCTAATACTCTATGAAAAGGACAATGGGGAGTAACCAGCTAATATGCTAAAGAGCCTAATTCAAAGTTTTCTACATGAAAATAAGCACTCAAAAGAATTCTTCAACGATCTGCAGCTACTACCACAACAAAAATAATTTTTTACTGTATGTGCATGCCGTAAAAAGAAGTAATTTTGACAATTTAAAAAGAAAATAGTAGTTGTATTATCTAATTTTTATCACTGGCATTTCCATTTATGTACCACTGCTCCCCTAAATAAAATTCCATGCACATGAAATTTAACTTAGTGTTATTTTGAAAGAGAAAGAAATCAAACAGCACTAACCTATTTTAATGCTACTCAAAATATTGTCAATTTGAAATGCTTCAAAAACAGCTGCTCCAGCGGTACAGTCAGGTGGAAAAAGAGGAGTTGATATCCAGTGTGATAATAAACACTTCAGACAGAATGCTTTCTGAATAGAATTTTGACCACATAAGGCAAATCTAAAATTTGAAACTACCTCACAGCCATACCAGTCTAATTTTCCTTCCAACATACTCTCCAAGGAAGTAAAAATTGAAACGTCTTAAAAATTAAGTAATAAGAACTATTTCTCAAAAATGTTCCATGACAACAGCAGAACAGGAAAAGAAAGCCTACACTTAGGGTCTTTAGACATTTAGGACGTTAGGAAAGACAACATTTTTCTAAATTAGCTTTGTATACAACAATCTATATTTAAACAAAACAGCCAGATAAATCAGTAAACAGAAATGAATATATATTTTTCAACAGTGTGAGTAGTCTAGTAATTTTTTTTAAAATCGACATAAGACTGAATTTACACTCCCATAGCAAGCACGTAATGGGTTCATCCACCTAAACAATACATTACTGTTTGCCAGTGTCACATTGTGGGAAGGATTCACCTCCATGCACGTGTCAGTGAAATGCTATTCCATATAAATTAACCTTCTATAACATCTGTAGCAGAATTCCCTGAGGAAATAAAGGCTCATGTTGTCCTGCTGACAAGGACAGGCATCAAAAGCTTCGCGAGCAGCCTTTCCTGGCAGAAGCATAATGAGACAGAAGCAGGATGTAAAGGTCACACACACAGATATTTTGCATCTGTCTTTCCCAAAATATTAATAGCAATTAACTACTCATGTGCAATTATTCTCATTAACTAACAATTGCACGGTCTCTCTGAGCCCTCGCACAGCAGAACACTGACTTTCATCACTGAGGAGGAAGAATTCTGCCAGGTGAGCGAGGTCAGGAGCCACGACTGCTGATCTCCAGCAGGAGCACATGAGCATTCTCAGTACCAGTTTCTGAGGCAAGGCTTCAATGGGGACAGCAGCTCTTTCCAATTTGATTCTAATGTAAGCTCAATATGGTTTTGGCCATCTCAAGAAAAAATGCACACACATCTCCAAGGATGGCTCACATGAATAATTTGATGGAGATGCCTCAGTAAATTAACTTTAAGATTTCAAAGATGTTTACTCATATATCTGAAGTTGAACTTAATCCATAATGCTATTGGAGGTTTTATAGTATCTGTAGTAAGGAAACTCAAACACTCAATCACAGACATGTCTAGTTCAGGACATAAACTGTGATTTACCTGGCAAGCAAATCCCACTGAAATCAAAGTATTTCTCTTTGACATGCACAGGATAATTAGATTCTCTTTGGGTAACTGCATTTCCTTCCATCTGTCACACAAATAAAACTAAAATCACACGAGTTTTGATTGTACAAAGAGTGAGGTATCCATTCCCAACTCCATCACACCCCAAAATACTTTATATTAGTTCATACAAATATTTATTGTACTTTTAAATAAAAACATTTTAAATGCAGCTCATCTGGTCTAGAATACATTTTTGAAGCTAGTGTTTCCTCACCATTTGAAGACAAAATAAAAAGTTTAACAAATAGTTTCCATGTTGCCCAACTAGCCTGCCCCAGTGATACGTGACACAAGATTAATTTACCAAGGAGGAAGAAGAAATGCTGAAGGAAACCAGACTCACACCAAGAAAGAGCTGAAGAAATTAAGACTGTGCAAAGGCTGCCAAGAACTCCAGGAGCAGATGGGATGCAGCCTGCATTTCTAAAAGAAGGAGCAAATGAGATGAAAGAACCATCAGCAGATATATTTAGAAAGCATGTGAGAACAAGGGAATTACTGATGGACTGCAGAGGGGTGAGGGTAGCACCCACACCACACTCCTCACCACCAGCAGCAGCTCCGGGGCTGGAGCTGTGAGAGTTTCCTACGGCAGGAGCGGCGCCAGCGGGAGCTGCTGCCATGGCAACGCCATGGGATGGGAGCAGATGGGGAGGAGCAGGGGCTGTTTAAGGGGAATTACGGAGGCCTTGTTTAGGAAGGGGGAAGTGTCGTGCCCCAACACGGTTTGTCTGCGCCTCAGGAAAAGCTGCTCGGGGTCTTTTTAAGCTCTGCCCCTGGGGATAACTGATCAGCACATGGATGCTGAGCACAGGAGCCCAGATTCCCACGAGTGACAGCTGGTGGCAGCTGGGCCCGGGAACACGTGCCTTTGTCCAAAGGGTATCAGAGAGGCCAGACAGAGACACAGGCAAGAGAAAGCTTTAAGAAGTGTTAAGCTGTAAAAGAGGACACAGAATGTTCATTCTAAAGAAATGTTTCACCCTGTGACATCTTTTCTCCACCACTGCAAAGATTTCCCTGATTCACTTCTGTTTCCATCTCAAGTGCTGCTTCTTTCTCACCCAGTTCACAACTTTACTGGGTCATGCTCCATTTTCCCCCTCTTCTGTCAGGTATATTCTAATGAAAGGGCATTGGGAAAAGGTTTTTCTCTTGGTTATTTCATTGTATTAAAGAAGAAAGAAGGGAATCAGCAGTCTAAGTTAGAAAAAAACAGCAACAGGCAATACAGCACACTTTTTAAAAGCTCAATGTTTGTGTTAATCTACCTGCAAAAAAGAATTTGGAAAATGAACATAATTGGAGTTTACACAAACTCTAATTACAAGCTTTGAAGACCATACTTTTCAGATCTCCTACTCGATCCAACAAGAGACATTAGTTCATGGCCTAAACCAACAGCTCATGCATTGGGAAAAGACCTCTAAGAGCATCTGTTTGAAATAAATATGAAAGACATGCAGCTTCAATGAAACATAAATATATTATTACTCTGCTTTCAAACTGATGTAACCTGGAATACAACAAACCAATAAATACATTATCCTCATTTCTAGATCCTGTCTCACAGACTTTTAGCAAACCCCAGCCATGCTGACAGAGTGTGTGGAGACAGATGCAGCAGCGTGGTTACCAGAGCAGTACAGCCACATGAGTGCTTTACACAGCTAACCCTCAGTGAAGGCAGAACAGGAATGCAACAGGCAAAGAAATCTTAACCATGTCCCAAGTATGGGGAAATATTATTTACAGCCTACACTTTCTTCACTGACATCATTCAAACCTAAGATACAAATCTGTTGCGATTCAGTTATTCATGGTGCTTTTAGCCCTGAATCTCTGACACATCAGGGATTCCATTGTGTGATTTCTTATTGACATGGTTTTGGTTCACTTCTTTCTGATCATACTAGGTCCTGTTCTTCTCAAGAGCTTTTGATCTCTATCTTCCTCATGTTGCCGGACTCACATTTCAATTTCTCCTTCGTGTCCTAGTCCTCCACAATTCCCCCTGATTTAGCATTCATCTCCTCTGAATTTATTTTCCTTCCATGCTCCCAGAAAAGAGGTCAAAGAAAAACACTCTGCTCTCAATTTCAAATCCTGGGTTCACATCAGCTCTGAGCAAAATTTGCAGCTTTACATGAGAAGAGCTACTTTGCGAAAAACAGAAGTTATTACAGCTTTCCAAGTTTCTTTTTTGAAAGCAGCAATAGTCAGCATTCAGCCCCCTCCCAGTTTGTCAGAAACTCTGACAAACACTGGGACGTAAGATGCACTTGTTTTTACCCAGTGCTTTGTTCACCTTTAAACTAATGCTTCAGCCTCAAAGACAAGTGTTTGTCTAATAGCAGGGCTCCTAATGAACATTTTGATCAAGGAATTCAAAGAATACTCCTGCTGAAATGATACTGCAGAATGATCAAGGGATCTGTTAAGGCAGAGGGATGTTCTGCGTCTCCTCCCAACATCACACAAGTATCAAAGGCGGCAGTGACACACGAGGTGATGGGAGCCTTTAGACTCCACCGCTCTCCCATGCTGTGCATCCTTTCACTCGCTTTTCTCCTGCAGTCTTGACCTGTTTATGCTGACATTGTCTCTCCACTACACAGATCATCTTTTTATTCCAGGAACAAAATCCCAAACCTCTGCTTGGGGGTGNGATTTCATCTGAAAGGAAGCTGTAAATTCTCTCACAAGAATTTAAAAAGACTCGTCTCATCACTCATCACATACTCTAGGGGCTCAGGTTAAGCAGGAGGGGCAGGAACATGTCAACATTCCACCTCACTGAGAATATAGGAAGCTTACTCATTTCACTACTTCTATACATTTTATATTTCATCTGTTTCCTGAAGTTTGGTTATTCCTGCTGTACTCTGCAATGATATCTAGTGAGAGGAGATAATCAATGAGGAAAAACATTTGGACCAGTTTTACATATTCACGCATCTTATTGGGCAAGAATATATGTGGATGTATTTAAACTATTAGTAATTTCCTTTCTCAACACAGATCTTTTTCTAATGATTTTTACAGAAAAAATAAAATTATTTAAGTCTGAATTTCAAATAGTTCAAATTTTTCACTGTAATTCTAGAAAGAAAATCTCTCATTTTGCAACAAACTACCAAGCTGACCCAAAATTAATATTTTCTTACCACAGGTGCAGCCTGAGACCTTGCACAGCAGTTCATCCTTTTGCCTGATGTGCAGGTTGAACTGCAGCTATTTAGAGTGGCTTCTCTTTTATTTGTCTTAAATGAAGAAATCCTATGTGCTTATTTAAAAAAAAAAACCCTTTGGGTTTTTTAAAAAAAAAAAAAAAAAAAGGTTTGAAATAATGGTCCGTTTGAAGGGACAACATATTGAAACTGAGTTATATATGCACTGATTTGCGTGTTCACTGGTGCACAGATCTGGATCTGGAATGCACATTTCATACTAAATGCTTTTAAATAGCTATTCTGAGTAATCAAGATCATTTATTAATAAGTAGTATTATCTTGTGCTCACTGACATTCACAGACAATAAGAAACCCCACATTTCTGTTCATTGAAAAAAAAAAAATCTATCATTTTATTGTAAAAAATTTCAGTTAGAAATGTAAAAAAATATTTTTCTGGGGTCACCCAAATGCCAGATGGCAACAGAGAAGCTTTCAACTCAATTCAGAGGCTGAATTAATCTCCTTAGCACAAATAGATTTGCAATTACCATAGATTAGATTGTAACAGAAAAATAATCTGACTGCACAGTTTAAAGTTTTTTTACAAGGTAATTCAGCCTCAGGAGCTACACAAGCTCTTTCCCAATTTTCAGACACTTCCATAAACCATGAGGAAACCAATTCCTACTTTACCGCTGCATTTTAACATTAAGCAGTGGTAGTGACACAGCCAATGCTTGGTTTCCAAAACAGGGACTTTTGGGAGATTTCCCCAAAGCACTACCAATACTCTGAGATTTCATAGTTGAAAAGAGAGAAAGCTTAATGAGGAAACATCTGAAATGGAAAGTACTGTTCAAAATCAATGTGTAAGCAATTAAAATATTTCCTTTGCCTGCCTTTCCTCTGGTAAATGTAAATACTGGTTTGATAACAAATACTGATTCCTTGCATATATAAAGCATTTTGGCAACATAAGCAACTGATGGCTAGGAGGCGACCAAGTAAATTTAGATTTACTAAAAAACTAACAAAATCAGGTGAATTTTCCAAATAATTAAGATTTGCAAAGACACTTTAGCAGGAGAACTTCTAAATTTCTGCACGTTAATATTGCAGTAAAATGTTCTTAAGTACATACACATTTGCAAATCTTTGACTGAATGTATAATACAAAACAGCATTCATAATAATAGCTTATAAATACACAACTACTCTTGGTTTTGACTTTGGTTCCAAAGTGTTAAACTATGCAACAACACGCTCTTTTCTACACCAATTCTACATCACACATCTCTAGTATGACACAGCCAGGAATTAACGGTTGATGAACGATTTGTGTTTAATGCTTCTTCAACTTCCTCCTTTTGCCTGCAGAAAATAATACATTTGCAAAGAAAAGACATTGCATCTGTGGAAAAAGCCTCTACGATTACAGCGCTAAGCAAGGCACGTCCAGCTGTATGAGGGGCTGACCCTGGCCAGCAGGACTGGAAGAGAATTAGAAAAGCCCAAGTGAAAAAAACTTGTGGGTGGAGATAAAGATTGTTTAATAAGCAAAGGAAAGAGCAAGGAAAAAGCCAAAGCAAGTGATGCTATGTGGGAAAGCTAGAAAGCTTCAATACAGCACAAGTACTGCTCAGCAACAGTCAAAACACTGGTTATTATAAACCCTGCTCTAGTCACAAATCCAAGATATGCAGAAAACTGGCACCTTAATATATTATCACAGTTTCATCAGTTTTCAGGATGTCACAGATGGTGCATGGTTTAATTTTATATAACTTTATTCATGGCTTCAAATGATAAAGCTATCTATCTATCTTTCTGCTCTCACTCTGGGCAATGCCAGATTCTGTAACACATTGCAATGAAAAAGACATGTATTGTAATCGATTATCTACTTGCTTATAATACTATAAAATCGGTTAAAAGGTAATTATTGACCATATGTATTTGGCACATGTGTTGTATAACGAGATCATGAGAAACAAGACTCATTAGCCTGTTGGTGGTACTTTGTGCATGAGGTTACAGAATTATATATTATTGACCACTGATCAAAACAGTCACCCTGCACCCATGAGGTCCAGCTGCTCAAAGGGATTCACAGCTCAGCAAGGAAAACCAGACATTGTGTAGCTGCTGTAAAACTACTGCACACAGAAGTGAAAAACATCATCCCTGTCCCCATTCTCCCAGCTGATTATTGTATCACCACCAAGTGCCAACACAGAAGATCAGGATCTAACTCATGAGCACTAAGCTTACCCCTGGAAATAAATAATTTCCTAGAGCAGATTTTAGGAAGGTGAGCTGCTCTGCAAGCATTAATGTTGCCTTTTACTGTTTCCTCCCCTTCATCTTTATCTCCTTGAATTACACTGACCATGGCTGCCTATTTACATTTCACTGAATGAATCGATATTAGAAAGCCCAGATGAATTTACGGCATGCAAGTGAGTGTTAAGGAATCAAAGAAGCCAAGTCTCAACAGGCCTGGATAACATTTCTGATGTGTGAGTATTGTTTATTCCAACGATGTAAGCTCTATGCCTACCGTTTTAGTTCATAATACTGAAAGACACCTGAAGTTCTAATTAAGCTTATTCTTATTAGTACAAGACTTTTAATTTCATACTCTCCATTATATTCTTTATTCTGGGGACTGTCTTTAGTACTATGTTACAAATGTTTCATGTTACTATGTTACACATGCATACTTTTTCAAAGGCAATGTTTACCTGCTAACACATCCTTATCGACACAGTCATCACATGTTTTTAATAAGATTGATTTCCATCTAATATTGTTTTGCATTAATAGGTTCACTGAAATGCTATTAGCATGCACATGCAAAGAATGGATTACTGTTCATTATTAAGTAACTACATGAATCTCACAACAGAAATAATAATGTAGCTGAAAATCATTCTGGAGATGAACAGCTACTAATTTGGAATGGGCTTTCTTCCACCTACCTACCTGTTAAAAAGATATCTCTGCCGTGCATTTTTAAGCAAATTAAGTTAAATGCAAAGATACAAGCAGACCAATAGTCTGTTTGTGAGACAGAAAAAAAATACTGTTTTAACCCAAGTAGTTCATGCAATACAACTTCAAAGGGCCTTCACTTTTTGCACTGGGTGTTTATAAATATCAGGATACGTAACAGCTCTGGAACTCATCCCCACAGACTGTGAGGCTTCTCACAAGGACAAAAGCACGGGG
Organism: Pardalotus punctatus; assembly: GCA_013400915.1. Classification (NCBI taxonomy): domain Eukaryota; kingdom Metazoa; phylum Chordata; class Aves; order Passeriformes; family Pardalotidae; genus Pardalotus; species Pardalotus punctatus. The sequence goes on from VZTX01012711.1 coordinate 540,115, forward strand.
AGTTACTCACCACAAGGGACAGGGGCCTCTTCCACGAAACAACACCGATCAGTCCGGACAACAGCACCTGTAACAGAGGGCAGAGTTACTAAAGGGACACGAGCTTTATACCAGTGTCATCAGAAACACAGTCAGTAATAAGATGAAGCCTAATGCACAGTCATGACATGTATTTCCAGAATGCTGGAAACCAAATGCTAAAAATCCAATGCTTTCCTTTTATTGTCAATAAAAGTAAACAGAACTAGTACTAAACTGTTTGTAAACAAATTTCAATCCAGCTGTCAGATTCACTTAGTTCTCATCAGATCACAGTAAGCCTTAAAACATTTCTTCTCTCCCAGTCCCAAATGTTATCAACACTAAAGGAGAATAAATCTTTAGGGTAAATTTTCTTGTGGTCTCTTAGCACAATTGAAAATTAGCTTAAAAAGGAGGAGTAATGACAGGACAATCACAAAATCATCAAGGCTATTGAGATAAATTAGCAAAAGGGTTTTTTGGTTGTTTCACCCACACAAACAACATCTCCAATTGATCTTATATTTGAGAGAGGACCCACATATTCATTAAAACTTGTGTTTAGCATACAGATACATTACTCCCTATACTACACACAGAAAGCAAGCAGGATTCAGACCTCTATACACCTAAGCTGATCTTAGGTATTTTAAGATAACATGCAAGTTAGAGCTGACACACCATAAGCTTTACACATAGTTAAAAATTGAGAGAGAAATTGCAGCAGTGGGAGGAGGGATATTGACCCTGGTGTGGGAGAAAAAAAAGTGGGGAGGAACCTTTTCATTAGAACAATTACTTCAAAAAACAGTAAAGTAGAACACAAATAAAATGCAGGGAAAAGAATACAAAATGTATTTATTTCATGAGTCCGCAGCATCAGTGTTTCACCTCACCTTGTGCAAAGAGTTTGTGTAACAGTACCTTTACTTAGCTAGTCACCATTCCCACTTCATCCTGCTTTTCTAACCATCTCTTAGGTGTAAAAACAGTAAAGCATAATAAACAAAAATGCATCTGTGTCTAACCACTACAGAAGCAATGTACACTGTAGTGGAAACCAGGCTGGAAACAATCCAGTCCAGTGATGTTTGGTGTGAATGTGGGAGAAAGAGCTGCTGGTTATCTGGAGCAGCTGCATTATGGAGCACCCTGTTCAAGCTTTCACAAAGTCTACTCTGTGGATACTCACACTGTGAGCACGTTTCAAACACATTTCACACTCTGACAATATCTCCAGCTGCAGCAACTGTTGAAAACATTACTCAGAAAGACAACATGTGGAAAATGCATCTTTTGGTATTTTCTTCAGCAGCTATGCCGCTGATAAAAGACCCCTCAAATGAGGTTTTTAAGCAAAACCTCAGAATTATTTTCTAAGTGAAGTACAAACGCAACAGCTGAGAGATAAATGCACAGTAAAAATACACCAAGGCCAGGATATGGATATCAAGGACTGTCCAGATAATGCCTACATGCAAATGTGCATAGTCTGTATTCTGCAGCACTTCCTGCAGCATAGAAGGTACATACTTCTGGATGCTGGCCAAGTGAAGCAAAAGCTGAGAATTCCATCTTTGCAGTTAATTAAATGTGCTCACACAGCTATGTTAGCTTATTATTACTGTATGATAACTTGGCTCTGGGCTGATAGTCCTGTAATGCGAAACTCCACTTAGAAGGTAAAATGACAAGGTTAGCTAGTTTATCTGCAGGCTAGACAGCAACATGCTCTCAATTAAATAAATGGGCTGGCTGAAATGGCGAGGTTATTAAAAAAAATCCTTTAGGAAAAGTAAGAAATTGCATTCCAAACCAGGGCAGGTATTGATACATAAAATATTCGTACACAAGTCAGCATTTGTCAGTCACCAAGTCATATGGTTGGAGTCAAGGTACTGTAGTGCACCACCTATGAGCAGCAAATCTTTACTTTCATTTCCTGTGTGACCTCCCTTCCATGAGCTAAACCTCTACCCCTCTTGTCTGACTTATTTGTGGCATTACACAAGATGCAAAAACGGAGCTGATCCTTTTTGTTCAGCGGAACTACAACAGTGTTTGACCTTTCCAGAGGCCTTGTAAGATGAAAGAGGTACATGTGTTTTGGTTTGGTAAAGGAGAGCTTCGTGGCACTCACTGTACTGGCTCACCACGCAAAAGGTCAAGCACAGTCAGGCCAGTTGATAAATTTACACTGATAATAGAACAGGAACTCAGTGTTCCACCTGTGTCTTTAATTTTGTCATTGTAAGAGGTCACCCCAACAATGCTGTCATGTAATCTTCTAACCCCCATTAGTCCCCTGTGTCAGTCACTGGTTACCCAAAAAACTTACTTTGCTTTGAGATGCAGCTATTTCCAGTGCCAAGCACCTTTCACACATTAACCCACAGAGTGCACTACTATATAATTAGGAAAAAAGCAGAGAACATCACATACAGGCATTTACTTAGAATACACCAAATTACTATCAAAACAGAAAACTAAAGATTTATCTTGGTATTGAAGATGAGCAGGAATTTAAGAACAAAACCAAACCAAACAAACCTCCACAAACCCAAACAAATAAAAAAACCCCACAAAAAACCCCCCAAACCCAACAACCCTCCAGTCTTAATGTTTTGCTTTCTTTACAGCTTACACTTATTATAAATACAATGCTAACACTGAATACAGTGAGCAGAAACCCTGCTTTGTTTATATTCAAAAGTATCAATTATTTGAAAAGTAGTATGCAATTTACAGGCCCAAAAGATCTTACAATAAACACTCAGAATATTCAATAGCTCAACATTGCAATCTATATGGCTTCTCATGTTTTTCAAAAATCACTACCTCACATGTATGCTGTGCACAGGCTTTTTCTTTCTTAAATAAAAAGTAAATTGGAGTTTGATGATTTTAACAATCCCTTAACCTTGGCAATATGTTTTGATTTCAGACCCTGCATAGTACATTTCTCTATGACTTTGGACCCAACTTCTATCTGCTGAATTTTAGTGAACTACCCATTACATAATAATCAAAATAAATAAAAGCTACTAAAAACACCCAAAAACATAGTTTTGACAGATTTCTTAAGGAGAATTCCCACAGATATATGTGGATATATGGTCCTGCTGATTATGACAATGCTGATGCACAGAAGAAAAAGCAGAGGACATCAGTGCTGACTTGGGCAGCATTAGAAATGCACTAACTCAACATGCATATGAAAACTTCATTATCATTAATGCAAGTGGTGCTCATGCATGACAAAGATGCATTTACTTTAACAGGCACACACTGAGGCAGGACAAAACCAGACGGTAAAATTACTTTCCAGTACAGGGACTGCAAACAAAGGCTTAGCCCTTCATGGTGTCTTTTCCAGCATTTCCCCTCCACAGTCTGGTGAGTACCTGGAAATTCAGAGGGCTGACTTTGAATATGGGACAGATCAGATGATGCAGTGTGTCAATGTATCTTAAATCATCGGCTTTCCAAGACTCCAATTCCTAAAGAGATCTCGTATATAATACATCTTCCAGTGTGGTTCCTTTAAACTTCTTTTCTGAACTACATAAACCCTATATTAATATAAATATTAATTAAAACCACATTAAGTATAGTGAAACACTATCAAGGTACAAAAAAGTTATAGAAATATAAACTTCTTGATGTCTAAGTATTAGTTTGCTTAATAAAACAATTTTTTTTCCTCAGTTTGACTTGGGACCTAGCAATACTTTTCTAGTCTAATACAGAGCATGAGTTATAGAAAACTGCAAGTTTTATTCTCTATTCTTATTCCTGCTCCCTTCCTCAGTATATATCAAGTCATTTGGTCTTTTTCTACCAATTTATGGGTTACTCACTTTTTCAGCTTGTAAATACAAGATAAATTCTCTAATCAATGGATTCAGTTACATGAAAATAAGCATGCAAGTTCTTCACATTTGTTGAAGAAATTCCTTCTCAAGCCTCTTCTAAGAACTGAATGTATGTGTTTACAGATATCTGTGTATATGTTTTCAAAAATATGTGTTGTGAATGTATCTAGACAACCTGGAAACTGAACAGGCTGTTTGTAACAACACATTAGACAAACACCCATCAAGGTGGGCCAGGCAGAACAGGTCCAGCATCGAAGGCAGATGCTCAGGGCAGCTGAGTGGGGAGGGCAGGGCAGGACCGGGGCTGCCAAAGGGAAACAGCAGCACTCCCAGCCCCGGTGTCACCAGGGCTCTCTGTCAGTGAAGCACAACAGCAGCTGCTCCTCTGCACGAGTGCCTGAAACCACTGGCGCTTCCCAAGGTTCCCCTTTGCCAACTCAAATGTTCCCGCAAGGCTGAAGTTCAGTTGTACTTCAACAAATAATGTCCCCAGCTGTCTTCAGGTCTAGGTGTATCTCACAAGATCTAAATCAGCAGCTGCAATATCCTCAAGGATGCTGTTCCTGTGAAGTCTACCACAGCCCTTGTAAAAGGCAGGCAATTATTTAACAAAATGCAAGTATTAAATACTGTGCGAATAATGTCACCACTATCACATACTCAGAGACTATAAAAGCATGACACATTACTACCAGAGCATGAAATCTTCTTATAATAGCAGTCTGCAGCATCTGCAATCCATTAGTGCAAAATGCTGGTAAAGTTAAATACACACTATAGGAAAAAAACTGTGCTGCATTGGAATTAGCTGAAAAGGGACTGGAATAACCCACCAGTAATATTACTCTCCATTCCTGGAAAAACAGGAAGGATGAAAATCTCTTGGGGTGAGGGTGGTATGAATGTATTAACAGGTATCAGAAGAAGAAAAAAGGTTTATATATTTCTATATGCATAAACACACATAAGTGAAAACTGTATGGACCAACACAGAGCAGTGGCTTGGTTTTGGAATCGTATTCCAAAAAACGTCATCCTAAACAGTGGGTGCTGATAAAAATCATACCATTACACCACATTCGAGTCAGCAGTGCCATCAGTCATGGGCTAAAGATTTTTTAAAATAGTTAATATAAATATTTATTAGCAAATAGGCAAACTAAGTGCTCACCACACAGCTATCACCAGAACCCAGGGATTCTCATTTAAAGACTACATCTCTATGAACACAAAGAGCACAAATGCAACCAGACTGCAACCAGGAGCAAAAGATTTGAATGCTGAAAGATAAATACAAGCAAGTCAACAGCAACCAAAAACCCACAACGATTTAAGCACAGTTTTGGGCTATTTTATAAAAAGACTCAGTGCGTTCCTGACTTACAAACACTACATCATAGCTTAGTCGCTCTCATTTATCCACTGTGAACCTAAAACTAATCTAATTCTAATTGCCATGGAAACAGGAGCAGAGAAACAAAATCCCTTGGTGCCCCACAAGAACAGGACAGTAAAATTACCTATACATTGACACAGCTACCACAATGTATTAATGGCACACGATTTTGATCTCATTTTAAGCTCTAGGGTGAGCTTTTTTTGGTTTTATCTTTGTATTGCTATCAAATATTCTCCATAAGAAATCTGCTTGTTACACATCTGTAATTTGTTTCTAGAAGAAAAAATTTGACATTCAGAGTAAAAAAGGCACTGGTGGAACACATATTCACCAAAAAAATGTATTTTTCAATTATAAAGAAAATTTGTGTGTTCTGTATTTGTTACTCTTCTGAGTGGTTCAGAACTGCTATGCTCAACTTCACTAAAATATGCAAACTGTGTTAAAAGCTATGGACAGGGATTTAGATAAGATATTAAGCACAGAGCTGATATGTCAGTGACTCACCATACAGTCTTAATTCTAATCTGTTTTTTATTAAACATACTCACAGAACACACTATCACATTATCTTCTACGCCCCATAATGTAATCCATGAGCATTAATAAGGCACACAGCCATTAGCATAAGAGTATTTAAACAGAAAGGTAACTAAGCAGTTTGGAACCAATCCTCCAAGCTTTCAAATGTAATAGATAATTTATGAACAAACCTGAAATAAACAGATGACTGAAGAGCAAGCTCAGTACATGCTGTTTCATAGGGGAAGAGTTTGAACTCAGAATAAAGTCTATTGAGACATTGTAAGGGATAATATAAGAAGCTTTTGTGGCTCTTGGACAATTCTCTCAAATTAAAATGAAGCTCCCCTCAGAAATCAAGCAACTCCCTTCTCCAGAATGACCTAGGAATGAACCAAAAGAACACAGTGCTTTGAGTAACATCACCAGCAACACTGCTGCAGAAACAGCTGCTGTGTTTCACAGTGTTCAAAATGAAAGCCAGACCAAGCAATTCTTTCAAAAATAATTGACTGAAGAAATGTGCTGCCCATACATGATATTCAGCATCTCTACAGTAGCTCAGATCAAGTGTGGATAGCTTATCGATTCTTTGAAGCAGGAAGGGTTTACTGAGGCAGCACTCAAAAGCTTAATTAAAATGCACTGAACCAAAGAAATCAGTGAAATTAGAAGCAGTTTGTCCAATATGATAGATCTGTATGCAGGTGTTGTAAACTCAAGTGTAAACTCTTTCCTCATCTGAATATTTATTTTCTTGGTCTTTATGTGCATTCCATAGAATAGATTGCAAAGATGATTTCTAACAGTCACAAAACATCCACACCTGAAAATATATTGAATTTCCTTTCCAAAACTACTGATACATTTTTAATTATTTGTAATGAAAGAAATAATGCACTTGAAATCATTATAAAGCTATTATGAGTGTATAAAATAAATCACGCTTTATTTCTTTCATAATACTTACATTCCTTCAAGGGCTGAAAATGTGAAAACTTTATCTTAACTCTAGTAACAAAGGAGCCCGTATTTCTCCGTTACTAAGGCTAGGGTATCACCCAGCTATCAGGGCTTCACTTCCAGAATTTTCATTTTATGTTTCACTGGATTTTAAAAAAAATACATCCATAATGTCTCTATGAAAAAAAAAAACAACCAAAACTAAACCTGTGATAAATTTCTTTAGACATTCCCTAATCTGTTTTCACACCAATCTTGACTTGTATCATTGACTCAGTACAGAAAATTATTCTAGAAATATTGTTTCCCAGTAGCATTAGGAAATTACTAATCAGATTTTTGCTGCTTGACTCTTCCAATAATTATAAGAATGAAGACTGAGATTGTTTAGATAACTGAAATGAGACAATGGCTCTTTCAATTACTGACACAATTTCTCACGGGATGAAAGCTGAGGTGCTTTTTAAAGTGATCTAAATATCAATAACAAGAGCATTTTCTTTGCCTCGAACTCAGAAGAGCTTCCAAATGCACATAGAATGCAAAGCCTCTGCACATCACCAGGACAGAGTAAGCTCCAGCCCTCCAATTCCATAGATCTTTTGGGGCTATATTTTAAACTGCAGTGCCACAGGGCACATGCAGAGACATTTATCAAAAAGTAATAAAACTCATACTCTAATGAGCATGATTAGTGATTTGCTTCAAGGCCATATCAGATAAAGGAAAAGGTTAAGGATGCACAGGCGGCAATGGGAGAGAGAAGGGGACAGAGTAAATATTAAATGGGCAGATCAGATAAACACTGTCTCTATCCTCAACCTACTGACTGCTGTCACCACACTCTTGGTGAAAGCCACTTACACTACTGCATTTACCACCTTTTCTGAAAAAACCCTTCCCAGGCAGCTATAAGCATGACAGACTGCTGGTCACCACATCCAAAACAGGAATGCCGAGGGAAAGGACAAACTGTTGGATAAACACAGGTTTAACGTAAGGATGGATAGAGGCCTTCCAAACACACGGACAATTGAAGGGTTCTAAAGATGAATTTCATGGCAAGCTGAACACGAGTCAGCAGTGCCCTGAGGGCATCAGGCACAGCATGGCCAGCAGGGCCAGGGAGGGAACTGTCCCACTCTGCTCTTCTGCTCTGCACTGCGGCGGTCTTGCCTCGAGCGCTGGGGGCAGTTCTGGGCAACACAACGTAAAAAACCATTAAGCTGCTAGAAGGTGTCCAAAGGAGGGCACTGAAGATGGTGAAGGGTCTGAGGGGAAGTTGTACCAGGACTGGCTGAGATCACTTGGTCTGTTCAGCCAGGAGAGAAAGAGGCTGAGGGGAGACCTCGCTGCAGTCTACAACATCCTCACGAGGGGAAGAGGAGGGGCAAGCACTGATCTCATCACTGATAGGACTCGAAGCACCATGAGGCTGAGTCAGGAGAGGTTTAGGTTACAGATCAGGAAAGTTTTTCCCCCAGAGGGTGGTCGGGCACTGGTACAGGCTCCCCAGGGCAGTGGTCACAGCACCAGCCTGACAGAGTTCCAGAAGTGCTTGGACAATGCTCACAGGCACGTGGTGTGCTTTTAGGGTGCTCTGCACAGGGCCAGGAGTTGGACTTGATGATCCTGATGGTCCCTTCTCAACACCTGTCCCCCAACACCAAATCCATCTGAACCATTTTTCTACTGAGACAAGATCAGGGAAAATACCTGCCCTGGTCCTCTCTAGCCTCAGTGTCACAGAATGGAAATCCAGGTGCCATCAGCAGCCAGGAGCAACTGCACTGCACTTCAACCGTGTCCCTGCTCAGGATGCTCACAGGCCTGAACTCCAGACGCTTACAGCCTGCCAGCAGCAAAAGGCAAAAATGAAATCATGTTGATACAGAGTTAAAACAGACTGAACAAAGAACGTAATGTGTTTAGAATAGTTTAGAGCACTACCTCTATTCTCGATTATAATAATCTCATTAGTTACTATTGAAGACTTAAAATACATTATTTTAGGCATGCTGCATACAAGTCATAAGATAACTGTTTATGATAACCCTTGAGAACAACTTACAAAAACCTATAATTGGTTTGGAAAGAAAGAGCAAAGGACTTGGGCAAGTAGAAAATAGTGTACCACTCCAGCACCACAAACCAGCCATGAAGTTCTACAATGCACCCCCAAGAATATGAGCTTTCAATGCCATTCCGTGGAGCAATGAAAGTCATCAAGCTTTACAGAAGAGAAGGCACATACTGGAATGACCTGGGGAACAGACAGTTTTTCTCACACCAAGCTCTTGGGCAGCACGCTGACATGGACTTCAGCTTAAGACTGCAGAAAAACTTTGCAAAAGCACAGCTGCTTTCTAGTGAAATCTGATACATGATGTGCCCCCAAAATTCAAGCCAAACACTAGGCAAGAAGTAAAAGACAGCAACAAAACTCTGTAATTGAAATCCAATTCTGCCGTAGGGGCTTCTTAACCTGTCAGGAGGCAATAGGTTTGGGGAGCACATGACATGCTATTTCAGTAATTTTAATGCAATCGATTATTTGGGCAATAGTAGTCCAAACACTGAATGGATCAAAGTACAACCTTAGCTCCAAAATCAAAGCCCAGAGCTATTTTAAGCACAAAAGGAATGCAAAAGAGGGAATCCTACAAACATGACAGAGCAACTACAATGGTGTCTATTTTCTCTCCATAAGAGATTCAAAGAGATTACTGATGTATAACACTAAATTCATTTGCACAGCAAGTTGCAATTTATAATAAACAAGGTCAAAATACACAAACTCTGAAACATTACAGACAGAAAAACATCCTGTATAATACTGGTTACAAAGCCAAGCTAGATCATCGAATTGAAATGTTTTCCATATTGATTTTGGAAGTAAAGTGAGAATAAAACACCAATCTTCATATAAGACCTCATCTCACACCAGACACATTTGCCAGATCTTGGTGGTCTGCTTTGTACAATTATTTAATGGCCATTCAACCACAAACCACACTCACTCTACAAAAACCCTTTTCCCCACAGAAAAATTAAGCTCAAGAAGTCCAAAGGCTTTTTCCACCTAACTCTAAGGTCAGGACTTCTGGTAACTACAACAGGAAATTTGTGTCAAGATTAAGAGGAAAAATACCTTATACTCACAAAAGAGCAGTTACACATTTTTACATTACTGCTAGGTCAAAACACTTTACTCTAAAAATTTCTTCATGAGTTATGCAGAATCATTCATCATCAAAAGAACTCAGACCTGCAGAAATTTTGGTTCCTTACTGCACCACTAATGAGCAAACAAAAATTGCATTGGACAAGACACAGCTGTATTGTCACCTGTGGAGGAAGCAAAAATCCAGAAAAAGTGATTCCCATTGGCATGTGAAGCATGCTTGTCTAACAAGGATTACAGATTAACCAGCATTATGTCTGACCTTTAGTGGTGGATCCACCTCATGACCAAAAATTAGTTAAATTAATTTCACATGGTACAGCCATTCACATATGGGCATTAGACTGAACAGTGTTTTATTCTCTTTAAAACACCTTCTTAAGTACCTCCTGAGAAATTACTATAACTTTATCTAATATTAAATGAATTAAGCTCAAATGTGACCATTATCCTACTTCATCACACAGTCAGATGTCTTCATTTTTAAAAATTCCGCAGAGTCAAAGGCAAAGAAAACTGAGTAAGCAGTACATCAGACTCAATTATGTTTCAAAGACAGGGCCTCTTTGGTTTGTTCTACTTGTCTCTGATTGCCTGCAGAAAGATCACAAAGAAGCTTTGAAATTACCATCCCAGTACGATTCCCACACTCTCAATGTTTGTGTTACTGCAGCCTGGCTGACCACAGACTCAACAAAAGCATAACATATTGACTTTCATAAAAGCAGCTATATCCTTACTTCAGTTGTCTGGAGATACTTCATTCATTAAGACAGGGTAAACTAAAAACATGGCAGAGAGAGTAATGCTTACTTCCAAATTATTTAGGCCTATTACATTTTATACACACTAGCACAGCCTAAAAAGTTTTAACTTGTAATTTTGGCATTTAGATTCCATTTAATTAGATAATTTTGAAAATAAGCTCTCAAAACCCGAGACAGAATGGGATGGTATGCCAGGACATAAGGTGTCATTTGTATTTTTAAAAAACATGGTTTATTTTAGCAAAGTTAAGCCTATAATAGAATGGGATAGTAACTTTGCACACCATATCTGGTTTTGGAACCATTTTCTCGCTATCTTTCTACATTAACTGTTCAGAAGTATGATCTGAGAAGCAAAAGCTTTATTTTTAAGCTGAAGAATGCAGAGGGAGATGGACTTCTTCAAATGCTGCTCTGGACAGCGGCTTTCTTTTTGTACACATGGAGAAAGTCGACAGGAAAACAATGACAACGATGTTCTTCTGACACAAAACCTTCAAGTATCAAAAGCACTTAACAGAGAAACTTGGCTTTGTGGCAATATCAAACAGACCAAGGACCACACTGAAGCTTACTGATTAATGGATAGGAGAAATTCAAATTGAGCTCATCTCAAACACCAAGCTGGCAGCTGATGTGAAGAAAATCAGCCTCAGTACTTCGGTGCTGTCAAGGAAGACACTCTCAAGTTATTGCTATTGATGTGTAGGAACATGACGACCTGTGTCATCTTTCAAGGAGTCTCTGGTTAGGGGTACGTCAGCCACTGGTATCTTCACTGGGAAATATTCTCTACAGGACAATTTGTAATACTAATTACACCCTGTCTGGTACCACAGTGAACACCTCATGGCTGAACACAAAGACTGGGGAGAGGGGGCTGGTTTTTTTGTTTCAGGGTTGTGCTTTCCTCTTGTTATGGGCTTTTTCCTCCTTTCAATAGGAAAAAAAATCAATGCAAGCATCAAGGAAGCTGACAGAAAAGACAAGAAAGGAAGAGAAAATAGTATAGCAATAAAACCAATAGCTCTACACAAAAAAAAGGCACTAAAAAATGTGAGAGTCCCATTAATAGAAACGACATTATGCAAATAGTCTGTTATTCCTGATTCATTCATCAACTCGAGAAACGTTCTAGATGTTAGAAAGCATCCCGAATGCTACTGATTTTCATTAGACAAAAAGTCGAATAAAAGAGGCAAAGCTGGCTAAATGGGATTCAGTTTTCCTACCACTTCCACAGGTTTTCCATATACAGGAGTCTAGCAGATCCCAGCCCAGAACAGCCTCAGCCACCTGAGGTACTCACACACACCGTGTAGATCCGGAACCCAGGGCTGGGACTCTCCTGCTCTCCCCACACGAGCCCCAGCACAGGGTGAGCCTCAGACTCGTGCACCCCGTGTGCAGGAGCAGCGCACCGTGCATCCACACAGCACCGAGGAGACACAGCCACGGCACTCAGGCCACCAGAAATGAACAGCCTGTGCAGCCAGGACATCCTGTCTTCTCTTTCCTCTCCCGCATCAGCTGTTTGTAGGGTCAAGCAGCTCAAAGAAGATATGAATACAAACAACAGGACACACCATTAAGCGGGAAAAACTTGAATAAATTAAGCATGAAAATTAAAAGTTATGTTTTCCTGCAGTATGTACATTCTAAGCCAATAACCGATTCAAGCTTCCTAGTATTTAATTACCAATGAACAAGGGCAAAAGCACAGAACTACACCCAATTCCCTATACATTTTGCACTTTCAGAATAATTTATGGGTATTCTTCCTTATGACTTATAGAAAAACCATGGTTCTTCAAAGTTAAGAAGTGACTTTACAGCAATCGATTTAATCGAGTTTCTAAACCCAACCAAAACTGTGCTAATATTATTTCTATGCGGCTACACCTAGCCATCAGGTGCAGGGCAGTGATGCAAGCACAGCAGAAAACAAACTTTACTTTTATTTATCTGTTACTTCAAAGGTGTATGCACTATTACAAAAAACACATAGCAAATTTAAAATAGAAAAACAGCTGAAAATGGAATTTTTTTGTATCACTCTGCTTATATAAAAACAAGCAGAACTCATCAACAATGTCAAAGTAACTATTACTTTAGCATCTAATATGTACTGCAATCTGGTGTGCCTTCTTCAGTATTTATATCTTTTGCTAAAGTTTCTTGGAATCCTTTTTATTACAGAAATGGAAGTGACTCTTCTTTCAACATTCCACCAATAGCTTCACAGGTACTGGTTTTTCACCATTATTCTCCATGCTTGTCACAGCTCACTTGTTACTCGAGCTGTCTCATGCCTAAAGTGCAAACACAGGATTTAGAAGATCAGTTTAAGTGTCTGTCTCCTGTCACTGTGGTGTCAAAGTCAGCTGCTCCACACTCCAGGTCCTCTCCTATAAAGTGGGACAGCAGTTCAGAGTGTAGCAGCCATATTTTAAATAAGCACAAAAACCAAAACAGGCACTTGGGTCATTATCACACAAAACGTTTAGTACTGCTGTACAGAACTACTAAATTGGTAGAGCAGCAATATAAAAATCTTTCTGCAATAGAGAGGAACACAAGACAATGAGACCAGATTTGTCTGGGACAGAGCTCTAGTCTTTCTGCTTAAGAAAAAAAAAAGGCGCCAAACCCACAACAAAACAACAAAACAGCCACGTATTCTATGTGATTTCCCTTTAGAGATTAGTTACCAGCAAACTTTATCATCAATAGTGAGGAATTTCTCTAGTGACTACTTTTCCCCATAGGCAAAGGAACTCCTCAAACTAAGAACTGGTTTGTTTTCGTTTTTCCCCCTAGGAAAATTCCTCTCAAGTTTTCCCAAGACCCAAAGAAGAAGAGCAAAGCATATCCTGTTTAACTGATACACTTCAGTGACAGCTCCGAGTACAAATGCATTTGCTTTGTGTGCTTTCAGTCTGAAGAGCCTTTCTGCAGAGCCACCATGGATGGAACGAAAGAGAGTGCACAGGGTGTACAGAACAAAACACATCACTTCGTTTGCCTTTGAAACCATTTCTTAACTTTCTTCTCTCTCATGCTGCTAAGGAACAAAAGCATGAATATTTCTCCCTTAAACTTAGTACCAAAAAGTACTGTGAACTTCAGTACCGAAATGTTATTGAAGTTGCAAAAAGTGCTATGCAAGTGTACAAACAAGTGAGGCTTCTGCCTTCTGTCAGTGCCTTTATCTCCTCAAGCATCCAGAAGGAAAACTTCAGTAACATCATCTGTGAAAGTAACTATCAAAATGTTACCTCACAAAGAGGAGGAAGAATAACAATTCATGAAAGGAAAGGATTATTTCCTTAATATTAGATAATTCCTTTTAAATTATTCACATTTCAAAAGGAAAAGAAGCCTGAATTAGCCCTAGCACATGAAAGTTCATATTGCAGAAAAAAACAATGGATATAACAGATGCAGTCATAAACGTATTGTTCTACCTAAATGAAAGGATCCCTTTTTCTTGTTTCTGTCTAAAAATACAATCCAAACAATACTAAATAAAGTGAATTTGCAAGCCATCAAATACGGCCAAGATAGATTACCACTTGTACATCACAGCTGTTTAAAATTCTTAAAACCTTGCAAAAAAAAAATCTAATTATAATACTAAAAAAATGTTTTTACTTATTTTATGTAAACTTTAACAAAGGAAAAAAGCAATCTTTTATTTGACTGATTTTAGGGTAGCTTAGTAGTCCCAACAGAATGAATCTTTCAAAAATATTTTTCTCTAAAGAACACAGGTGACAACATTGTTTCTCACTGTGAAAGTAAACTCATTCACAACTACAATATTCTTTTCATAATGAAGTTAAACACCAAAACAAAGAACTTAACTAATACTCCCAGGTAAAAAAATTCTACACCAAAATAAAAAGTTACGACCAAATCTAAAACTAGAAAAACTTAGAAACAAGAGGAACTTCTGAGCTCAGGTCAGTAAAATTAAGTTCTTCACCTCATTAAAAACTTTTGCTGACTTTTTGCCAAGTTATAACTACTGTTATATTCCTTTCCAATTAAAAACAAAAACACAGATCTAATCTACAGAAAGGAGAGCAGAGATCCTAACAAACAGGAGCCATCAACGTCATCTGAGAGCCAGAAAATTAGTAACTTGCCCAGTATAACTCTCTGAGATATTTCCCCATTAGAACTCACTCTTATTTATACAGCACACTGTATAATTTGCAGTATAATAATACAGGGAAATTATCTTGGTACAGGAATGAAACACAGCACCTGTAAAGCGATCTGTAAATCAGTTTTTAAGAACTCATCCAGCTCTTAGGAAGTATCAAAATGAGGCTACAGAAAACTCCAATAAATGAGCCTCAAACCAGTCCATGGGCACACATGAATAATTTGGCATTTGTATTTAGTTTTTGTTAAGTGCATTTTGCAAAGCTGACAAGTGCTAAATTGGCCTGAATACAAGACAGTCCTGAATATCAAGTGACTCATTCTGCGAGAACAAATAACCAAAAGAGGAGTGAATTGCACCAAAGCTCTAGACTTGGCATATGTCAGTCTCGATGAAACACCCTGACAGAGCGCCAGGGGAACGTTAAGCCATTTTAAGTGTCTCAGTGCAGAACCAGTTTAAGGGACCCAGCACATTCCAGAGCAGCCCAAAGTGCAGCCCCTCGAGTCCCAGCTGAGAAGCGGGGTCAGAATGGACGGCACCTGCATGGATTCAGAGCTCTGTTGTCCTAAGCCAGTCCAGCAACATCAGCACTCAGCTGCAGGACTGGATACAAGATTAGCCCAGATAATGAGATCAGAATATTAAAGACCAAACAAAACAGACATTTGCTGATTCTGGAGTCAAAGGGATCAGTAGACGAGACCTGGGACACACAGAAAGAGAATTATCATGGAAATTAATTTTGATCTCCAAGCTGGCATGGACATCATCAATTAATCACAGCTTCTGCCTCACTAAATACTCCTTAAAGAAAGAAAGAAACTGAATAGGAAGGAATGATGAGGGCTGTCAAAAGACAATGATATCCAGCATTCAGTAAGTATAAACGTGGATTGGGAATCTTTTCCAGTTTAACATTTCTCTTGATAAATAATTCTCGTAAAAAACTTCAATTACTCTCTTAAAATTACCCTACTTTTGTTTCTTGGGGTAGAACAAAACCATCGTATTCTCAGTCATTTTTGTGTTTAAATAGATAAGGAACTTTCATCTACATTTTCTCATCCCACTTCCTTCAGAATTTTCTTCCTACTCATTGTAAAAGTGTTCCCAGACAGTACAGATCCTTCGTAACACCACAGAGCATTAAACCTTGTTTTAACCTGGTAATAACCATACCAGTACCCCACACGATAGTGCCATGTACTTTTTTTCATAAGGTTGCAAAGAGTCAGACACCTAATGACTGAAGACATCACCTGAGAAAAGTCTAATGACATGAAGAGAAAAAAAAAAAAAAAACAAAATCATAAAGAAAATACAAAGGAAAAAGCTGGAAAGCTTGGGTTTTTTTGCAAATAGTAGGTTTTCTGATTCTGGAAAGCACAAACCTTTGTCACTTAAGCAGGTCATCTCACCTTTCCATGCTTCAGACTCTGCCAATTAAGACAGCTCTTTGCTAATTCACTCTAATGCTGCAAAATCTAATGAACTGAAAACACTTTTTTTCTTATAAAGCATGTAAAATTCTGCTTGTAATATGTTGTAATAAACGAGTTCTACTGTACTTTTTCAACATAATTTCAGAAAACACACCTTTAGAAATTCATAATTCATCCCTGCTCTAGTTACCTCAGAATGCTCTTCAACTCTCTCCTTATATCCCTCCTCTGGAAACTGCCACAGAAATCTGGTGATGATAGAGGAACCCTCACTCATGTTCTCATTGTTTTCATTACCTTTCCACAATGTTAATAAGTGTTTAGAAGGACACCAGACTTCTTGATCCATAACAAGTGAAAAACACAGAGAAGCATCCCTCATTTTTTCAGTTTATTTTACAGAAAGACCTCAAACCAAACTTGTTCTAGAATTCCAATATGGCTTCATAAGAAACACTACCAAGGAATATTATTGAACATTTTGCAGAACAGCTGTGTTAGAGCACAAAAAAACTGCAGGAGAAGCAGCAAAATTGTTAATGCTGTTCATAAGAAGAAAAAAAGACAAAATCTGTCCCGTCCCTCCCCTCTAGATTTCCTATCCGACTCTTCATCTTGAGACACGGAAATCAGTAGCAGCATCAAGTGGATTATCAAGACAGGAGGTACAGAGCATTGTCAGTTCTCAGTGGGGTTTGGTTTTGTTTTGGTAGCTTTTTGTTTGTTTGATTTTAAATTCACACACGCACGCACAAAGAGTAAAAGCAGATAACTGCTAAAGAGAGAGCTCTGTAGCAGGCAGGGATGAGGGAAATGGGACATGAAAAAGAAAGGGCCAGAGCAGTGATGTCAAAAAACTTCAGCAGAAAAGTCAGAAAAATGTCATGAAAACCTGATTTAAAAACGTCATTAAAACTAAAAGCAGTACTACAACTATTAATGTAAGCGCAGCCAAATGCATAAGCTTTTTCTAGCAAGCGGCCATAAAAGAAATAATGCACTTGAGATATAAAAACAACTAGCAAAATTAAAAATATTCCACTTTGTATCTGAAAATTTATCCCCTTTAAAACTGAATATTTGACATGAAAGCTAAGCTATGTCTTCTGCAGAGATATTCTGAAAACTTCAGAAAATATGTCTGAATGATAGTGAAACGAGGGAGAAGCAACAGAGATGCTGCATGAGAGAATGCGCAATTCACAGAGGAGTAATTGATGCCAAGTGATGCAGACTGCAAAACTTTCTCCTTCCTGTTCCAGCTGTTCTGCAGACCATGCTCAGTCAAACGTTGCCCTGCTGCCTGCCCAATTAACATCTTATTTTATTGTCTCAGCAGAGAAAAAAAAGCATTGCATTGCTGCTCTTAAAACACAGAAAGCCCTTGGTATATCTCAAAATATGAAAAAGTGAAAACAGTTTGATACTCAGGTTATTACTAAATACAATAAAGGGCATTCTGAAACTTTATTTTACACATCAAAATGTTGAACCACTGCACATTCAAAGACAACAAGCCATTTTTTAATTTTTAGGGTGCTTTTGGCCCTTCCACTAACTACAGAGACCATAGGCTTAGAAACTGGTTATCGAAATTAAATCCCCAAACTGACAGAGTAGAGTTACATTGGGTATTAGGCAGAAATTGCTCCCTGTGAGGGTGGTGAGCCCCTGGTGCCAGCTGCCCACAGAAGCTGGGGCTGCCCCATCCCTCGAAGTGTCCAAGGCCAGGCTGGGCAGGGGTTGGAGCCACCTGGGATAGTGGAAGGCGTCCCTACCCATGGCAGGGGGGATGGAACGGGATGATCTTTAAGGTCCCTTCCAACCCAGGCCATTCTAATATTCCATTATGATTCCATTATATACGTTGTGCTCCAGAATCCATGATTTCTTACTATCCCACGGATAGCAAACTCATATAAAAAGTCATTGTTTAAAATATCTTCCTGAAATAAAAGAGAGTTAAAGGCCAGTATCTAGTACTCATGTTCCCATATCACAGTCACTCTTGTATTCGCTGAAGTTCTTGTCTCCCCTCCAGACAGAAAGGTTATGAGTACCTAAAAAAATTAACAAAATCATATGGAGAAATTTGAAATTGAACCTGCAATAAATTTCCTATTTAACAATCATAACCCAGGGAGACAAAAATGTAACAATGCTGGTTTACAAGTACTCAAAGAAAAAGCAGTTTGCCACATTCTTAAATACTCTCTAATCAATCAGCCAATTCTGTAAGTAGTAACAGAACTAAATTCCTTAAATCAGGTCTGGTAAGTTCACTCAAATTGATTTACATCCTGGGTAAGCCAAAGAAACCCAATCTTTTTCTACCTCAAAATCTCCATGACAGGTGATCAGCAAGAGTTTTCTCAAATCAGCCACCTCCACGATTTTATTTTCCCCAAATATACAACCCTTCAATCATATTTTTCCCCTAATTGCTCACCTTTTCTTACTTCTTTGCAGTCTGCAGGAAGTGCTTTTAGCAGTAAAGAAATCCTCAGCTCTAGCTAAGCCTTCACACCGAGTATTTTAGTGAGTC
This sequence comes from Pardalotus punctatus, assembly GCA_013400915.1. Taxonomy (NCBI): domain Eukaryota; kingdom Metazoa; phylum Chordata; class Aves; order Passeriformes; family Pardalotidae; genus Pardalotus; species Pardalotus punctatus. Next base: position 559,013 of record VZTX01012711.1, read on the forward strand.
AGTCTGTGCAGGACATCACGGTGTTTTCCTAGAACTCACTGTCAATATTTGGAAACTAAAAACATGTTTTTTATCACGCATTTAGTGATTCTTCAGGGAGGCAAGTAAATTGTCTTTCTGTATCCTGTTACGGCTTGTCATTTTTAAGCTATAAAATCCATCTCTATATTTTACATGAAAAAAAACACTAACACATCAAACCTTGATATTAGTTGGAATACAGTCATAGCCTAGAATTTTCAAAGAAGATGAAGTAAATAAGATTCAACACTGAAAGGAAACCACATAATTAAGACTTCTAAAGTACTTTGAAAATTTGAATCTTCATTTTTCCTTTGCCTGAAAATGACAAACTATACATTTATGATTTTACAATACCACTCACCCATCAGTAAAAGGCTGTAATTTGCTCTCTGTTGCACACCAAATACCTTTAAAATCAAAGCAGAAGACTTTTAACTGGAAAACTATTAAATATTCAAAGTAATTTTCTGCTATATCTCAAGTTAAACATGACTTGAGTTGCACAACACCAGCTTCCAATTTATAAAACCTTTTAGCAGTGTTATATAAACACAACAGAAAGTCATTTTCTCCAAGTATTTGTACAGTAATTCCTCTGAGGAACAATAAGAGAGAGAATAGAGCCAGAAAACACATGCAAGTGTTATTAACTGGCAGATTTACAAACATGAAACATCCTACATACTTATTAAAAAATCATTTCAATGACAGCTGTTACACCTACTACCAAAAGCAGCTCTAATGAACCAGAGACTGTCAAATTATTACAGGGTGGTAAGAGGATCATGTAGGGTCTTAAGCAGAAAGACAAAACTGGCTGAAGCGGAAGAGGGACAGGTAAAGCTTGTTCTAGCAACACAAAGTCAAAAGACTAACCCATTAGCTATTTGGAAAGCTTCTCTCATGAAAATTTTTCCAATCTTCTCCACAGAAAATACCTTTTGGGTTTTAAAAAAAAAATATAGTTCTGACCACTTATTCAATACTTTTAACAGTTTCAGGGTATTAATGCAAACAGAATTTATAAAAAAACTGTGATGAATTTGAGTCCTTTAACTAGGCATGGCCTACTGAAACACACAGAGCACCCCAGGGGCACCAAACCCACCCAAATCTGCAGCTATCCCCTAAGAGTTTCCACCCGTCAGCCTTGTTCTGTGAGATGAGCACAGGTAGCGTGTGCAGCTGACCAAAACAACACGTTTGTAACAACGGCGTCTGCACCCACAGGCAGGGAAGGCCAACGGGAACTGAGCTGCCGAGGGAACAGATGCTGTTGGGAAGGTGACATCCACACCATCCACATTTCTGGAGTAGTTTCTCTGGCAAGGTTTGTTTTGGTTGGTTGGCTGGTTGTGGGGGTTTGTTTGTTTGTTTGTTTGGGTTTTTTGTTTGCTTGTGTAATTTTGGTTTGGGTTTTTTGTGGTGCCGTGGGAGGGAGTTGATGGTTTTTTGGTTGTTTTTGGGGTGTTTTTTGGTTGTTTTGTTGAGTCTTTTAAAAACAAGATCTAGCCCATGTATTTAAATGCCCATCAGAGATGCTGTGGGAACACACATTCCAGTTTAGTGTTATCCACTCTGCAAGCTCAGAGACCTCCAGAAGATGAATCAAAGCACAGCGTGGAAACAATTGCATAATTCATTCTGAAAGTGCACATTGGAACCCGTACACTGCTGTGGAGGCACACATCCACACATGACCTGAACCTGGGAGACCTACTGGTACCACAGCCAACCTAAGAACACTGAGAAATGGAAAGCAAGTATTTCAAACAGGAAAATCAAAGATGTTTGCAAATGAGGAAGTTCTAACACTACTGAAAAGTAACACACTCAAGAGAAATAAGGTATTAATACTTCAGCGTGTAACGGGCCATAACTGTCAGAAAATGGGAAAACTGCAGCAAAAGGACTTGAGGATTAGTTTAAGAAGGAATCAAAGCATAAATAAGATAGTGACAGAGGAACACAGGGACACAGACAGGATCTGGGAACAAATTATCAGCAGTGTCATACATACAGACAGAACAGCACACATTCCGCTGCAATAAGCACTCCTGAAGATTCTCAGCAAGAATGCTCTGCCCAGCTTGTCATTAACTATACCCAACTACTGTAGAGAATCCAGGCCAGAAATAAGATGCCAAAAGATTTAGAAAATTACGTATAAGTGAAGTTAGAAAGTTCTATATGGCTTACACAAGTTAAAGAACAGTGTCATTTTTCTGGTAGGTTAAAAAACCTCAGCAAACAAATAGCAACAAAATCACTTGCCCTTGTGTCCACCACATATGCATCCAAAAATATCAGAAGCTTAACATGAAGAAAAAATTTACATTACATATTAGGATGTACACAGTTAATGTATGAGATTCACACTATCTCAGAAGTGGTTAAGTGCTGGAAGACTTAATAAAAGTTAGACAGTTTCCTTTATTACCTGACCTTAGGAACACCTAAGCAAACACTCAACTGGAGATGCTGCTGTTTATACATGGATCTCAGTGAAAATAGAGTAGATGAGCTGTTGAGACCCATGCCAGGCACATATTTCTATAGTTTTATGATTTCTGTAAAAAAATACATTCTATTTTAGTGTGTGTACACATATAAGCACAGAAATAGAATATGGTTGTAATACTAATTTATTTTTAAATCTACATGTATTAATAAATGTGCATATATGTATTGGACATTATTATTTCTTAATAAAACATAATTCTCAGAGAATACAGTTTACCACTCCTTTGGCACATTTAGGCAGCTTTGCCTAAATTGCACTTACAGTGAATTGGAAGCAAGGAAGGTTTCTTTGTACTCTCCATCACCAAGTGATTATAAACCCCACCACTTGGGGATTTACAGTTACTACCATGCCCTTCCTAAATCTTATATCAATGCCTACAGTTAAAAACTTCTGAGACTCCCAAATTCTTTATCAAACAATTTAACGGTGAAATCCACCCTCAGTTTACAAGTTAAAACACAATTATCAATTAATCTCTAAATATAGAAAGACTATTAAAGGACCAGCTGGCATTTTAAAATGATGAAAGCCAGCACTGTTCTTTGGCATCAGCATTAGCTGATGTTGCTAAGCTACTGCTGCTGCCCAGTTAGTTACACACCATCAGGTATTAAATTCATGCAGGCCACTGGGCTGTAGGAAAAGAAAAGAAAACCACTCAAAATGCATTCTTACACCAGTAAAACTCGAAAGTCAAGTCTTACCATCTGAGTCTATGACGTGCAATATAGCTTGTGTCCATGATGAAAGGATATACAGAGACAATCAGCCTTTGGTGCTATTGCCATCTTTACTTGCCCTGTCAAGTCACTTTGACCTGCTTTGCTATAACATAGCTAAGTTTTTATTGCTTTGCTATAATGTTGATAAGTTTTTATTGTTATGGGCCTGTGTTTTTGATGAGTGAATTTTGATTTTTGTCAAATAAATTTCTTGATAAGAATCAGGAGATTCTGTTTCTGTGGGCCAACAGGGACAAATGGAAAACACTGTCAGAAAGGATGATAATTTTTTTGGCAGTTAGATTAGAGCCTATGAAGATAATGTTATTTAGTATGTGATCACTGTTCAAAAAATTTCTTTCGAGTTTGTGGTAGTTTCTGTGAGATTACAGTAGCAGCCTTTTCCTAATCCTTTCATCACTGATCACACTTGTGACTTGCAGCTTTGAAATCCAAACCTGCACTTACTCTTCAGCAGCCTAGCCAGCCCAGGCAGCACCATTACACTATTTAACAAACTTGGAGAAGACTCCAAATACCTTCCTAATCACTAGCATCATCTCAACAATGCTTGCTCTCGAGCTTGATTCCATTTTTGTTTAGGACATTACTTTTAGGCCCTTGGCAAAGCTGTGCATTGTGGAAGTCAGGCTTTTATCTGTGCTGGTGCAGAAACAGATAATTCCATTGGTAGAAGACAACTTCGACCACTAAAGAATCCTGTCCTCTCCATCACACACTGTAAGCACAAACTTTATGACTCTGATGTTTCTTCCCTTCCACATATAATTAAACTAGGAAGAAGACTGTTAAGATCAATTACAAGTTCAGTGCTTTCTGGTTTGTTTTTTTTGGGTGGGTTTTGTTTTGGTTTTTTACCACTGGTGAATGCATAACCGGTTGAAAAACTATACAAAGAATCAGATTTAACCATTTTTTAATCTCAGTCAAGAATCACGTCGGATTCTGCAAACTTTCCTCTGATCAACGCTTTCTGCAAAGGAGCTGAGGGATGAAAGCGAGCAATGGAAGAGATCACAGGTCTACAGAACAGGACAGAAAGACAGTAGGTGTTTAATTTATTGATGGAAGGGACACTTGGTAGCGGCACTCAGACACAAAGATTACTGTGAGCTGGGAGCCAAGGCAACCTGACAAAAGCACCAGGGCACAGCTCCAGGCTGCTCAATACAGGAACTGGAGACCATTACTCCCACAGACAGAAAGGTTACTGTCAAAACTGTGATAATATTACCTCATCAAGCAAAAGAATTTTCTGTCTCTCTCTTTTTTTTTTTTTTTTTTTTTAACAACAAAATAATTGACCTTCATTTTGTAGGAAAACAAACAAACAAACCCCTACAGGCAGTATATTCTTGAAAGATCAGCTGTTGGCTTACCGTGTTCTAGTTTGTTTCAACACCATATTCTGAAACCCCCACTATATACATATATAAAAACCCCAACTCAAACAACAAAACGTAAAATCCCAGCAACAAAATAACCAGACCCAAAAAAAACTCCACTAAGCAAAAAAACCCCAAATTAACAAAAAAACCAAACCAAAACAACAACAAAAAGTAAATATATGTGCAGAATTTCCATTTATATTTAAGAGGGTTACTTCTATATGTTTGCTATTCCACAGGATTATAAACTGGGAATCTACACCTCTACTAATGCTACTATTATAATCCTAGATTTCTATGAAAATACTCCTTGCATTATGTGTTGGCACATTTCTTAAAGCCTTGCTACAGATCACTGGGTCAGTGAAATGACAAAACTCATTGTCCCTGCAACACGCTCAAGTTATTTTTAAAAAACATGGGCAGGTTAAGCTAGAAAAGTTTTAATTTCTCAGGCAAAGAAGGGCAAGAACTCATCACTATTATGTTTATTACAGTTCCCTCAGCATGTTTGTACAACCTTGTTATCCAACGGTAGGGCATATTTAGAGCTTGCTGAAGTAACAGATCATCACTTGTCAGATGTGGAAACACAGAAGGAACAGATAGCACACTTCTTAAGAAAGTTCTTTTGGGATTGAGGAGGTGTGAATCTTGTCTGAGAACACACTATTTGCTTATTCTCATCTTCCCACTCCTCAGGCATTTCAAATGGCTACTGGGGAAGCAAGCATTTCTCCCAGTTAAATGACCAAGGTATCCTTTAATAAAAAAATACACTGTTTTTTATACTAAAACACATTTTATTGCCTTACACTGAAGTTAGTGCCTGCTTCTGAGAAATCCAGTAAACCACACTCCATCCAGCTATAACTTTACTAACTAAAATAGCCATGTGAGGTATCTTTTCTCATGCCAGAGAAATGACCTTCTTTAATATACAAGCCTACCTTTTGTTTCTTAGGCTGTTCACTGGCCATTTAATTGGAAAAGAAGGGAGTCCTTTCTTTTGCAGATCTGTTTGTAAAATTATAAAATCATTTTTCATCTTCTTTGGGATGATCTCCTCAAAAAGTATTTTTTACTTAATCCAAAGTATCATTATATGTATTTATACCATCAAACCTCTCATTTCCTCAAGAGTCTCCTGATTAACGTAATCACTGTGCATTATTGTTAATCCACGGGCTTCTTGTGGGCAAATAACAAACACAATTACACCGACTGTTGAATTTTCTGCTTTCAGAAAACAGAACACTTCACAAAGCAGCATATTATTTTTAAATATAAGCCTTCCACATCCTATTCACCTTTGGCATGCTCTATGGTCTATGCTGTTAGTCAGAACTCCCCATCCATCTGCTTTGTTTTGTGCTGCAGAACTGCCTGTAAGGCAGGGCTCGGTGTAACTCCCGCACAGAGCCCACCCCGGGCTGCTCCTGCAAAGTAAGGAACAGGAGCGTGGCTGGACATGTCCCAGCTGAGGCTGTGAGACACTGCTGCAGCAGCTGGGCACTCCTGAGATGTTCCTGACCTTCACTCTTGGCTAAAGATGGAACTTACTGCCCAACTGGCCAGAACAGATCACAGTTCGCTGTACAGTGCTGTATTCTCTCATGTTTTACCCAAAAGCTTCTTGCAAAATGCTGCTCCTAACATTGGTCTCATTTACCTTCTCAAACTCTACAGAAGGATGACATCAATAACAGCTAAATTATCTAAAACTCTGATTCCTGAAGCACTTAGGCTGGAGGCAAAGGAAGTTAAAATGTCTTGGTCTAGTATTTTTGGCATTATATGGTTAACAGACACAAGATACCTGAAGTATTTTTAGACCTTTCTGAATCAGGGAAATATTGTTAAAAACATTGCTCTAATTTCTAAATGATCTAGTTTTCAAGAATTTGGGCTACAGCCCATTACTAGAGCATTCAATTTGACATCAGATTCCTTTACTTGATTAAGTCAATTACAGTAGATCCAAGGAAATATATTGTTTGGGGACTCTCACATAGTTCCTAAATTACTTAACTTTAAACAAAAAAAATCTCATTAGTTTTTATTTTCCAGGAGCTCTGAATTTTAGTACATGTAGAATTACTTTTCCATGGATAAAATTCTTCACAGACCTATCTTGTTTCATTGACGTTATATAAATCAAAGCAGACACTGATAAAGGGAAGAAATCTTCAGAATCCCAAAATAACCAACCTCCAAAAACAAAAAAATTGCTTGTTGCAGAAGCATTCAAGACTGAAAAGTAACTGTAACTCTCAAACTGACTCCTTTTTTGCCTGTTATTTCTCACATTAAGTAACAAGATAATTACTTGTACAGTTAGGAACCAAACCAGCTGATCGAGGCAAAACCTCAAGTTAACCCCAAAGGATTCATACTGGAAGGAAAGTTTTTAAATTGTCAGGACACAAGAACGAACTATCAAGTGGAAGGGCATTACAATCTGCCTGGTGATGAATTCTAGTCCCCCAAGCAAAACAGGCATTGCTGCAGGGGAAGGTACAAGGTCAGAAGTAGAAAATGGTTTTGCTTCCTTCTACCTTCCTACCTATTATTTTAGGTTCACAAAACAATGATGGGTATGATTGAACTCTTCAGACAATCCTCACCTAGAACTGACAGGAATTGTCACTGGGGACCACTTTTCCTAATGGCTGGTTTGCTATTTGCTCTTTCAGACACTTGATTCACAGGAAGGTAGGTTAAGGAAGATGAGCACATGGTCTCTGACGGACACCAAATGCCATTCTGATATTGGTTACACTTATTATCTGTATAACACTTCATTGTTTGCACTGTCATTATTGCTTTTACAGTAAAGGTTCTTCTCCACTCAAAAGGCAAATATTAAATACCAAGAGAAATGAGTCTGTCAAACCACAGTGTGAGTATTTGAAAAGCTCAAAGGAAAAGCTGCATTGAAGATTTAAACTACTTAGGTAGGAAAGAAAATATTTACTGAATAAACATGAACTTCAAAAGCAGATAGCAATGTTTTAGTATTGTTGCTAGTTATTACTTATTGTAATGATATTTCACAGCATCTCAAAGTATGGTCTGACAGTGAAGCTTTATTCCAAATTTCATCAAGGATGAAGGAAAATTTTCAAGGGAGGAAAGGAAGTAATTCTAAATTATTATAAATTCCTTAGGTGCAGAATAATAGATGTCACACAAGAATAAACAGGACAAGAGGAATATCGCTTAAGAACTCCTTAAAAAACTCAATGTCTTCTCTTGTACCAGAACAAGCATGAAGAATTGGTTATGTGAAGGACTGAAGTCTACACACTACGTCTGACTCCTACCCATCACATCAACATTACTTCCGTCCTTCTGAAGGGACAACCATTGCTGCTTTATGCATAAAAGGCAACACAGACAAGTTGCTAACCTTTTACCCAAAGTGTACAGCGTTATCAGGCAGAGAAAGTGCACGGCCACTCCATGTGCCCTGCCCTCACCGTTCTGCCCAGCTCCCTGCAGCAGGTGCTGCGCTGAAGAGTCAGAGATGCACCAGAGCAATGGCGTGGCCCAGCTGTGAGAGACTGCTACAGCCACAGACACAACGATAGTGTCTCAAGGACAGAAGCTCTTATTCTACACGTATTTTTCTTTCTTTGCTCTGCCCACCCCCCCACTCCAGTGGTGCTTTGTGGCTTGCTTTGTTCTGGTTTTAACGTTACTTTGAACATGAAAATTATTTATAACACTCTCACGTATTTAAATAAATCTCCACTCCCTAAGTCGACATTTTTCAAGTATCCTTTATAACTAAATATTTGTGACAAACTCTGAAACTTTCTTTTTTGATGCTCCCTTTTACTCTGTACACATAATGAAAATTTATTTCACGTGAAAACTCTATTATGTTTAAAACCACTGCAAATCTAATACTTCTTGAATTAACGCTGCCCTTTTGGAAATCGGTTTTCAAGGCAGAAGGGACTACAAGAGCATCCATTTGGTTTATTCCCATTTGCAATAGACACAAAACCTTTCAGATACAAATCATGTCCGTATAGGCAACCAAGAGGAAGCTCAACTATTTTTCATCTAAAGATACCACACTTCCATTAGGAGTTTTCTAAATGCATTTTTTACTTTTAGATCACGAACATAAAAACTGAAACTTGCCACAAGAATGTGTAAGTGGTTTTACACCCTGCAGAAAATTTCTGTTTAAGTAGGAACACGTAAAGAGTCAAGTCCATAGTTTGATACTCCAGATGACCTGAGAGAAACAAAACAGACTGAGCTCCCTTCACATCAACACAAATGCAGGACTGGAGCCTTTGCACTGGAGATTACAATTTTATTTTTTTTTAGCCATATATTTCACAAGTTTCCCAAAGGTTTTGTATTTAGCCTCTGGAAAGATAAAATTTGTTTGAACTAGAGCTACTCTGAATATATGACAAAACCACTTTCTACTAATGTTATTTTCAAAATGACATAGCAGTGTCACACATGTTCACAGCACCATCAAAGTTCTTGATGATTGTTTACAGGGTCAGAACTTGAAAATCTCTTATTTTAGTAGCATTAGTCAACACTTTCACTGCTGTAACAGAGGAATATCACCGAGTTCAACTTTTCTGATAGAACCACACTCACTAGAATGTGTAACAGTGAGATCACTGTGTTTACTGTTGATAAATTATATTGTCCCTTGGCTCTTTACATTGAATGCTGAATGCTTTTTTGGTTTGTTTTGGTTTGGGTTTTGCTTTTAAACTAAAGAGTAATCTTAATTTCTTGAGCAGGCAAAAAATGTATCACAAATCTGAAAAATAGCTGCATGCACAATTTTTCACCTAGATGAAAAAAAGTTTCTTCTCTGAAGAGAGCGAATACAAAAGTGACAGTCTAAAGCTACGTGTTTATTATGTCTCAGTGCCTCTGGATTAAGTGTCTTCATCTTAAAATCACCTGTTTTTATCTTGCCTGGCACTGAAGGCTTATCTAAAATCTTCAGATTAAGCCATGCTCTTTTCTGCTAAAACAGTAGGAAAAAAAAAGAATTCTCATAAGTACAGCATACCCCTCACATGAAAAATAATTCTGCTGAGACTGACTCTTTGTAAGTGACAGGAATAACAAGCCTGTACAGGACCCAATGAGGACATCATTTGCTTGTTGTTCAGAACAGAAATTACCCGTGATGATGGCTTCTAGAAAGGCAGAAAGTTCATATTCAAAACAAAAAGCAAGTTTGCAAAGTAAAGTAACTCCTACTTTGTGAATTTGACACAAAAGTTTAAAATTGTGCTGCTGTTTCAACTATCCATGTTTAAACAAAGCTGTTCTAAAGATTAGAAAACCAAGAGTTAAATTCAGTTTGCCTCCTTCAAGCAAAAAATACCGCTTACATTTTCTCATTTTTATCTGAATATGAAAATAATTAAACCAAGCAAGTCTGAACTTTTTAGAATATTGTAAAATTATTCCTTTGGTTTTTAAATCACAATCTATCAGAAAACAATGTCTCATTATAAGTGATGCAGCAGTAATTCCAACAAGTATTCCTCATTTACTGCAATTTAGCTCAAAATACTCCACCTACTCAAGACCCTTAGAAGCAGCACACAGAGCACTGGCATCTGCTCCTCAGAACTGGCTATTTTAATCTGCAGACCTGCATTAAATTACCAGTGCAGAAGTAACCAGGATGGAGTAAAATTCTGCCCAGCATAAAGCATTCCTAGTGGTTTGTAGGGAGTTCACTTCGTCTGCACAGTACAGGAGCTTCCAGATTGGCCTTACAGGTGTTACCTGAATTAGCAAAGAGTAAATGGAACATGAGCAAATCTGTCTGTAGAAAAATCTGGGCTTGAGAGCATCCACACCACACACCCTGGATGGGTCACTACTTCAGACAATCTCTAGTCTGGCCCAGAGACTTAATTCCTCCTAGCAGTCAGATTCCATTTACTGTGTTCTCACAGCTCATCTTTGGCTTCATTTATCCCCCAGGATTCAAGTCTGTGTGCTCTGAGAACGCTCCATGGGGGGCATGAACAGGGAGTGGGAGCACACACATGACCAGAAGTAAAACACTGATATGGACACATCCACAGACCATCAGAAATGATAAAATACACTGGGGACAGGACTGAAGTTTCAAACAGCACAAGCAAGGACTTCTGAAGGAATTATCAACATACTCTTCTTAAAAACAGATTGTAGTTCCTGTTTATGGGAGAGAGACTGTGATTCTGTGACTTTGCCAAAGATGGAAGGCTTAGCTTTAGAGCATTCCGATCTTAAAATGTTGATTGCATGTAAGTTAGGGTGCTCTAAATGTATAAACATTCCTCAATTATAAATTCCCTAGGTTCGTCACATTTGCATAACACTCCTTTTAAAGCAGTGTGGTTGCTCCCAAAGAGAAGAAGTAACGACCACACCACCTGCTTCTAGAAAGTAGCTTTCTTTAAATACATGACTGAAATAGTTATACTCCTGTAAATTACATATTTTCAGGCAATTCACACCTTACAGAGTCCCATTATCTGTGCTGCCCTTGGATCCCAGAAGGCACAGGAGTGAGCAGAAAAATGAATTGCAAAAGAATAGCTAATTAAACATGATAACTCACAACTCATTCCTCTAGTAAGTCGCAACATACAACTAAAATGAAGGTGTAATAAGTTCAGCAGCTGCACATAACTAGATTATTGACCTTGGAAATTCCCACTTCCACCAAGGTACTTAGCTCTTTCCGAGTTTCTCTCCAAGCAGACTTTACCTGTTCCTCACAGCTAGTTCTTGTAAGTTCCTGGGCAGTATTTGCTGTCTTTTACAGAAAATGCTCATACATTTCCAGCATAAAACAATGGCTGGAAAGGACAACGAGCATTCAGGAAAAATATTTCATTCCTAAAGAGACTGAGACATACACCCATGTTTCTACTAAAGATTAAAAACCCCACAAAACCAAAACCATAACAAACTAACTAAAAATGTATGCTGAAAAGAGGCTTACTCAAAATTATATTTTTATTCTGCAGTCTGGCTGCCTACAGAAAAATAAAGACTTCTGAACACTGGTCATTTATAATAGTATGGGATTTTTAAAAATGATGCTATTTCTTCCCTCCAGACTGGACACCTCCTGCTTCTTATCATAATTATCTTTGCTTTCTTCAACTACTACTTCCTGTAACACAGGAAGTTTTCAAATTAAACTGCTCTTAAGGCTCAGGCAGCAGAACATTCTCAGAAGTGATAAAAGCTGACGCGCCTCATGAAACAAATAATGTTGGCTTCCATGAGTCTCCTATTCCCCAGTGCACTGGAGATGAAAAATCTCAAGGCTGTATTTAGCCCCAGCTCCTCAGGGAGTTACAAATAGTTATTTAACCATGCATAGTTCAAAGAGTTGAAAAGGAACACTGCCATCTTTCTAACTGTTCCTCTGTCCAGCTGTCTGATTTGCCACCATTCCATAAGGTTATGGAAGCAACGTTTTCACCCATGAAAGCCCTTTTCCAAAGCCTTGCCTTACCACGGACTCCATAAAGCACAGAGGATGCTCCCAAGGCTTCTCAGATTCTATGTTCTGTGACATAGTATATGACCTCCTGTACACCAACGCCACAGGTTTTAACGGGCATCTACTAACAGCCTCATGGGTTTTCCGAGTTGGATGTTTTTGGGTCTTTTGTCTGTCACACAATATTGTCATGATGTACAAACCAAGAATGCTAAGAAAATTAAAAATGATCCATCACCTAGACAAGACACGTTGCAATCCTTGTGCATTTTATGAAGGCAAGAGGCAAGCCCATGCAGGTGACATTGATTTTTTTTTTATTTACACGGTGTACCAGCAACACATGTGCCTAGCAGGCTTCCTGAGACACAAAGTTCCAGACAGTTGACCTCCTTCCACAGATTGCTCACATTTCAAAGCCCTGACAAACTTGCAAATAAAAGGAAAGATGTGCTTGAGGTGTTAGCAAATCCAAAAAAAATCAGAAAAAACACAGGGATGGTAGTTAATAATGGATACAGCAGTAAAGAGCAACAGATAAAGTCTCAAAGAATCAAAGTTAGGGCAATTCTTTTGCAAGTATGTATAACTGAAGGTTCCACTATTTGTACCTGAAACTATGACTGCATCTTACAATTCATAACTGAGGAGTTAACAGTGTTCAGTCAAACATGATAATACTACTTTGTGAAATGTATCATCCAATTGAGCTGCTGTTATTTTGTGTCTGTCACACTGGCAAAAACCTACCATGAATTATTAGCCAGACTGTGAAGAGACACAAAATTAACAAGTCACTTGTAGGATTTTTGAAGAGATCAATTTCCTGGTCTTCTAAATTTCATCAAATTGAACAAAAAACATCAAAACAACTGTTCTAGTGTGTGGATGTACTGTCTTTCAGGAATGACATAAGATCTTCCAACAACCACATAGAGAAATCAGTTTCATTTGCTCCCTGGGCCCGACTATTTGATAATCTGCATTAGAGGTCTGGTAAGTCCCCTGAAAACTTTATCTGTGCAGGAATTTTCCTACACAATTCCCAAAATAGCAATACATACTACCTCCAAAAGAAGCCTGGAAGTGAATATTTAGAGATACAGAACGTTGTCTGAACCAGCAGCAAACTTCACAGAAAAACAAATTGTCTGCAGTAAGATAATCATCATGGCTATGAGTGTATGGATTAGAAATCTACTATCAGAACAATCACCTGCAGAGAAGGGATCTGGTCACATAATCTTACCCAAACAGTGCTTCCTCCAAGAAAGCTGTGGGTTGAGCTCTCAGGCTGCGTGTGTTAACCAGGAATATTCAACCAAACAACCTATACTGTGTATTCTCACAGAGTATCTAGAGCCCTCATAGAGCACAATCAGAAGTACAATGGACATTTTGTTCAAAACTACTTGATTAACCACAGAGTTAGAGTTTCATTTATACCTACAGCAGGCGGACAGGAGAGCTGCCCTTTAAGTCCTAGACATGAAATTATCACCTCCGAGACAAGTAAATAACAGGTGTTACAGGTTGTCCGAGGTCAGGGAACACCGTATCACACAACAGCAGCAGTAAGGTTACTTTCTCTCAAAGAGCTTAGCTTTGCTTTCCCAGCCACACTCTGCTGGCAAGAAGCTTCTCATGCAAACCAAAACTCATTGCCCCAAGCTACAACTATCACTCTATTCCTCCTGACAACCCACAGGCAATAATGGAAAACACCAAAAAAAGGACAAAAAAGGGGAAAGGAAGAAAGAAAAAACACCTGTAAAAAGGGAGATGAAGAGAAAACCACAATTGCTAACAAATCATCTTTATTGTCACCTCCCCTTCACTTCCACAATGATTCTGCATAGGAACATGACAGGACAACCCGCTGCATGTGAGGAACAGCCAGGGTCACAGACCAGGAGAAGTTTCTGAAAGTTAACTCCTCTAAGCATTGCCTGAGGTTTTTAAACCCATTTTGTACAATGTCATAGAAGAACACAGAAAAGGCTCCTGCACGCAGCTTTCTCAGTTAATAATGTAGACAAGTACATAATGTATTTCCCATTTTCCTTAAGAGAGAAGTTGGGTCTGAGTTCACACTGACAATCTCCCTATATATCTCTTTCCTTTTTTCAAAGAACACAAAAAAGCATGTATGTCATGAACTTTGAAAACATTCTATACTGAAGATGCTTTTAAGCCAGAAGAGTTGATCTGTTCTGAACATCGGATATGGATGAAAAGAGGCACAGTTGAGAAGAAACTTAATAAAAAGGAAAGGTAGCAGAAGATCTTCCTGCAACACATTTCTACACAAGAACACAATCACTGTCAAGTAACTATATATGAAAAAAGGAGATAGCACATACTTGCTGTGTATTCTTTTAAGATTTCTAGTGTCATTGAGTGATTTTAGAAACCTGGGTGATCTTATGATTTAATTTATTGTTTTATTAATACTTTGTTCTACTAGAGAGAATTCTAGTCTCTAACCAAGCCTGGTTATTTTCTCGAATTGCTGGGATCAAGATGGGGAGTAGCAGGATAAACACCTTTTTGCAAACGTCCAATTAATGTCAAGAAATGACTTCACAAAGTGAGATTTGCTTCTGCAGTCACACTACCCCAGCTCTATCAGCCTTTGCTGCTGTCCTAACACTGACAGGAGCCATAAACATGAGGCACACTTAGCAGAAGCATTTCCTTCAATCTGGGCATGTACAGAACCAATGCCCTACAAACTGGTGGATGTGTGGTTTACACTCTGAAGGGCAAAGGGGGACAAATATTTCCTCATATTCAAGCCACTGTGGACCTACAGGAGAGACAAATAACCTTGCCAATGCTTACATTTCCAGTGATCTACCAGAACAGCTGAATTTTGAGACCTATTCTTCCATGATTAAAATGAGGCTCATACTCTGTTCTTGATGCCCTTAACAGGATCAAAAACAGTTATGCTCATCTACCATATATGAAAAAACATCTCCTTTTACCCCACTGAAAGAACGTGAAGATGAAATCGCCGTTCTTTCAGGAGACTGCAATGGGAACAAGCTGCCAAGCATTTCAGCACACAGATTGCAAGGTCTTGCCAATGATTGCTGCCTATGCAGAGAATTAACCAGTACCTGCTTATCTGATCTCCAAACTTCCTTCTGCTCAGTGTGAGGTTGACTCTCATTAATTACCTTAAAAATGTCTTAATACAAAATACACGAAAATACTTTTTATCTTCCTAATATGATGTGATAAAAGATAAGTTAAACTGTTTAATGTATGGGATGATGCTTAAATAAGCTCTGAATTCTTCAAAGTTTTATGGAAATTATGGTGCTTTGTTCTTTAAATAAGATCTCACTTGTATGGTCACTTGATCTGATTTCAGAAAGAAAGGGAGAAATCAGAACCCTTCCTTGCATTTGATTACAGAACTTTCTGTGAGTCTAATATGAAGCCTGCTCTCTTTCTTAATTTTGTTTTCAACCAGCTAGACTGTTACAAACACTGGGAAATTATTTTCAGAGACATTTGAAAGACTTTTAATAAATTTTTGCAGCCTTCATTTATATTGACAGGGCATTTGGTGTCAAAAACTGCTGAAAAGTACCAATGCCAAGACTACTCTCTTTTAGGATGTGCATTTCTAATGAGTAAAAACTACAGCATATCACATGAACACCAAAAAAAAAAATAGATTCAGAATTGCTACTTGAACATCAAACAACTCAGTTATTTACTTCCAACAAGTGAGGGGGAAGTAGTGTGAAGGCAGTGAGTGTCTATGTCTGATTTTGGCACCAAGTAAAGAGGGATAGTTCCATTATTTTTCTCTCATGTCAGTTCAGAGCACCTGTAGTTACTTCTTTAATTGTATTTTACAGAAGCAAGCTAAAGACTGTCACTCTTCCACAGAAGCATTTTTCAGCTGTGAGCGATGACATATCTTGTGTTTGTTAAATTCACTAAATACCTCAAAGGGCTTTTAGAAAAGGCTGTGTAATCGACTAACTTAAGTCTGAAAAGTTCTTTAGGGCTCACCATGCTTCAAAACTGCTCTATTTTTATCTTAGTTCTTGAGACTTTGAGATAAGGCTAATAGGAGAAAACTAAGTTTATCCCAACGCTCAGATAGATAATTTATAAGGTAGAATTATTTCTTCAAAGAGTAAACTCTTAGTTTAGGAAACAAGGCACACCTGCCTCATGCTGATAACACAAGAAAATAAGACCTTCAAGTCAACAGTCTTCCAATTCCCTAAGGCTTCTACCCATTCTACCACAGGTTGGAATCACAGGTTTGGTGTCTGTGGTGAGCAAGTAACATGCGTGAAATCTAAGTGGGAAACACATTTTCTGTGAAATACACTGCACAGAGAGAAGAAAAGGAAGCATTGACAGTAAGAAAACCAGCCTGTCTTGGAGCATAATGATAACCACCAGAAGCATCTTTGCACACAGAATACAGAAGGTGGGGGAAAAGGTACTATTGAAAAAGTTGTGCTTAGTGGAATACAGAATCAGTTATGTGTATTCCTGCTCACTCTGTCGAGGTAAGAAACAAAGGCTGCCTAAGCCATGTTGGTTTAGTAGCACATTAATATGTAAGCAGCCAGATTCTGAACCTAAAATTCACACCTCATGACAACAAATAACTGCATATTATCTTACAGAGGATCACATTCAAAAGAAAAACTATTACAATATCAAGGCTATTAGTGTAAATTAGTATTTCTTTTCGAAGATTAGAACAAAATACAACAAAATCAAGAAAGATATTTAAATAATTAATCAAAAACTACTCTTTTGGTCTGAAAGACTCAGAAAAAAAAAGTAATATTCTGTAGAAGAGCATATTAAATAGCTGAAGGTTTTTTTTAAAATTACACCATTCCCGCCACATGCTCAGAACTAAATAACCTAAAATATTTTATCTAACAGTTCTGGTTTCTAACAAGCACATTTAAAGTTGAAAACTCTCTGGTCCGTTAAAAGAGCTGAAGACGCATAATTGAAACCAGTAACGCATTAAATTAAATGGAGCAAATCTTCACCAATAACACAGAGTCTGTTACCAGTGCCCTCAGAAATGCCTAATTCTTCATAAATGTCAAGCCCCATTTCACTGCTTATGAGAAAAACTTTCATGAAGCAGTATTATCCTAATGCCTCCGTGTGTGCACTGTGCCCACACACAGATGCAGCCATTCATGATCAGCACTAAGTGAGACCACCTGAGTCAGAGTAGCAACTCTATTTTTTTTTTTTTTGGTGTCCGGCTAGCACAAATTTTAAAAAAAAAAATGTAAAGTGAACAAGGATATCGCAAAGGAATCAGGAGAAGCCCGATTTGCGTTTAGAACAAACAAGCTTTTCCCTCAGAGCAGCAGCCTCGCCTGGGGCTCGCCTCCGCCTCGGTCAGGGCCGGACTCTCAGGTGCCCCGAGGGCACGGCCTTTCCAGCCCTCCCGGCGCACTGGCGCTCTCCTCGGCAGAACTCTTCGTGCCGTGTGTGTACCTTAAATCCCGCTCCTGCGGTGCTCGTCTCCTTTGGTCACCTCCAGCACCACACGGCTCGCGGCTGAATTTGCAACCGCGCCAGACCCTGAGCGGCGGCCGCGGCTCAAGGTGAGCCCACCTCAGCGCCGATGGAACGGGCGCCAGCGGCTGAAGCAACGCCAGGGGCTCATTTGTCATCCCAACTTTCACCCGACGCTGTTGCTGAAACCCAATCCACCTCGGCCAGCCCTTCCAAAGGGGACGTGGAAGTGCCACCGCGCTGCTGCCGGGCTGGGGACGCGCCGGAGCCGTGCTGAACACGGCGCAGCCGATCGAGGCGCTCACCTGCCCGCCTCAGCCCGGGGAGGGCACCGAGGCCCGAAATCGCCGCCCGCGTCCCACCTGTCGGGCGGCCGCGCGTCCCTGAAGCGCCGCCGGCGGTTCCGCCCGCCCCCTCCCGCGCCCCCCGACTCACCGAGAAGCCGGCCCAGAAGGGGCAGGAGTGGCGGACGCGGGCCGAGGTGGTGAGCGCCAGGGCGGCGAAGCTGACGGCCACGATGAGGCAGCCGAGCACCATCTGCGTGACCCCCAGGGCCAGCATGGCCCGCGAGCGGGCGCGCTGCTCGCGCAGGCGGGACAGGCTGCGGGACAGCGCGGTGGGGCTGAGGGAGCGCGCCCCGCCGGGGGCCCGTGCCGCCC
>VZTX01012711.1:577701-669114 GCA_013400915.1 Pardalotus punctatus
CCCGCACGGCGCCCCGGGGCCGGCCCGCTCCTGCCGCCAGGGCCCTGAGGGCAAAACCGCTCCCACCTGGGCTTTGTGCGGCAGCGGCACCTGGCAGCCTCCCCCCTTGCTCTGGGTGATCGCGTCCAGCGGCGGAGGAAGGGCAGGGGTGGGTCTCGGTTCTCTGCGAAAGGCATATTTTATTTTTAATTTTTTTCTCCCCCGCAGTAAACCATTACCAAGCCTCAGGTGCAGCACCCAGACTAGCAGAAACAGATCAAGCTTGTAATTATAAAAACTTCGCAGTCCTGCGGCTGCCAAACAGGGTCCAGCATGGTAAGGCTGCCCACAGCACCTGAAGCCACTTTTCTGCAGAAGGGAAATCACAGTGATTAGGTATCAACTGCAAACACCTTGGCCTACTCATGAAAAACACACAAACAGAACCCAAACCCCAGATAATCATCTAGCTATACTGCGGGATTGTTTAGGTAGTAAAACTGCCAAGGTTAACATATTTGTAAGCACCATAATCTGTTAGAACAGTATTTTTTTTCAAATACAGGAATTGGTACATGTAGTCTACATATCTGTAATTTGGTGATATTAATTTAAAAAACCCAACCCAAACATCACATGGGAACCAGGCTTAAATCTTTCTATTTGAGGCTCTTTTTCTTTCAAGAACTTTGCATTAAATAGCTTTCTGGGGAGGTAGTAGTGAGGAAGTGTGCCTAAAGGGTCAGAGAGTAGGCCCCCTCTTTTCATACAACATCCAAATGTTGTACTGTAACAGAAGAATACAGAAAAGCTTGCTGCTTTTAACTTAATTCACTGCCTGTGTCACAAAACACCTTAGCCTACAATGGTGCCACCCCAACATGGCTGAAATACTGTTCTAGCACAAGTCATAGTTTAATCAGATCCAAAAAGCACCTGATAGAACTCCACACTGGAGAGACAGCTGCTTTGCTAAAAGTTTTTAGTCTAATGAAAGAATTGTACTGACACTCATAAAAGAAGAGTTAGCTTACAATGACATATTTTCTCAGGGTGGGCCTGATAATAAATGTGCATCAGTTGGAAACAACACACCACCACACATTCCCAACTGGTATTCCCAAATTGAGTGCTGGCACAGGTGTGCTACCTCTGATCTGAAAGCCCTGGCAGAACAGCTAAATGAAGGCAGGTGGGAATATATGGGTACAGATCACACTGAATTTTTGCTTATACCAATTCACACTAAAAACTAACTTCCATTTGTACTTACTTTTTCCTCAAAATACTCCTTTCAAATTCAAGGAAGAGTCTGTGTTACAATATTCTGCCAGAGTGAAAGGTCCTAGCAAAAAGAAACAAAACCAAAGCCCACATGCAAACCTGTGCAGTCTCCATGATTAAGCAGCTCATTCTCCAACAAGGCAGAAATGCTTTAGGTTATCCAACAGCAGGACAATTAGAAACCTTAATAAATGCATTTAAACCTCTATCTGGGTGCTCTCATTCAGGAACAAGATGGCCCTAGGGCTTGGAGAAATTAGGACACATTACTCTTGGGTGTGAATTTACATCTCACTAACTCCCTGTGCTGATACTATTGTATGCATTACAAAGCAATTTACTTTCATTTCCAAGGACTTTCTAACTTGCACGTAAAAAAATTAAAAAACCCCAAACTTCACATTTGTGGTAATCCAGAGGAGGATCGAGCACTGCAAATCCACATGCTTATTTGCTGTCCATGAATCTCACATGTGGGTAAGCTCTCAGGTAAACAGTACTTCCACCGCTTCCCGTCTGGCAGACTAAGGCTACCAGAAAACAATTATTTTGGCTTCCAGTAGGAATCCATGGGACTTTAGATCCCACTTTTGAAGATCACATTTTGTTCACTTCAATATTCATGAGCATGCAGATGTAGATAGATATTGTTCAAGATCTGAATTAGCTCTGGATACATTTCTTATTTTTCTTTGAAGAGTCTTAGTTGCTAGATTTGTTTGAGAATTATTTGACAGCAATTTGGGAAATAGTATTGTCCTGAATGTAAAGTTATTTTGCTGAACAGATCTTTTTACAGTGCTTCCATTTGTATTTTTCAATGCCATATCACTGAGTGTAACTTAAAGCGGGATGTGGTACTAAAATTTCTTGCAGAACTGTGGGCACAAAAGATTTGGAATAACCATGTTTATATGTGAACATTATAATACACTCATTTTTAAATTTACCAAATGATTTGTTTCCTGAAGGCAGCCAGCAGGGCACTACATATCAGACCTTATTATTAGCCTATTAAACCCCATCAAAACTCAGAAGCAAGCACGATAATGATCCCACTTCTGTGGTAACTGTGTCAGTGCTGCCAGCCTTTACTGGCTCCCATCAGTTCAGAAAGCAGTTTCATACTCAGGACTGCCTCAGTGGACAGAAGTTTGTATTTATTCTACCTCATTTTGCAGTGCAGTGAATTTCATGCATCTGTCTCTTCTACTGTTATTTGGGATGAAGCAAATGGCACCTTCCAGTACGACAGAACTGGAAAAGGAGCAAAGAGAAGTAAATTCACAGTTACAGTAAAGCCTCACTTGCCATCAGGAAGGTGCCCTGTGGGGTATAGACACTGAACACATGTCCAAGGGCCCTGCCACTGTCACTTACATAGAGCCTGACTCAAATCTGCACAGCTCCCATCATCTCACCTGAAAAAGCTCCTCTATCTCTGCAGCTCTAAGGACTTATTAAGCACTAACAAACCAGGTTGTCCCACACAATGCACATCCTAAAGAGGCAGAGGAAATTGGTCAAATGAGGTGGTATCAGTCCTGAAAAATAAAATGTAAACTTCATCTACACATACACACAAAATGAGGAAACCCCACAAAATTTATTTCCTTACATATCGCACTTTCATCATGCATACTGATATCTCGACTTAATTTTTTAAAAATATTCTAATATTTAATAAGTAATTTCTCAGCCATTCAGATGTTGCATCCTTACAACACCATCAGTAGTAATTCCACTTCCTGTGTCTACCCTGTTGATTCATCCAAGGGAATCGATGGGAATCCAGACTACAACATCCAGGATAAGTTCAGTTGAAGCATCCCATAATTTCTTGGCACATATATTAAAAAATTAATTCTCTTTTTCCATTGCTACACTTTGTCCTGTTCTAAAAATAACTTGCAAGGCAGTCCAACATAATTTTATCTCAGGTTACCAGGAACCATACACGATATATCTAATTTTTACAGAAGCAATGAAGTTTGTTTATGGATAAAATTACCTAAATATAAAGTCTGTATCATTGGCAGAACTGAAGAGCAACATATTCTCACATGCCAACTTTTAAGCATGTAAGGATATTTGATTCCAAAGGCAACAGAAGCTGGTATTTCAGTACATTAAAAATGAAATTTACATTTTCTCGCACTTGACAGTCAATCTTCCTAAAGTTTATCTTCCAAAAAGTTGTAGTGGGCAAGGACAGAAAGGAGGGCAAGACAGCAAATAGTAAAAATTGCTTTATCTATATACCACATCCAATTGGACTCAACATCTTGCAGGAAGTATCCTGCTTTACTAGCTTTATGTTTTGAAAATATAAAAAACCCCTCATCGTAGCAGATAGCAAAATGTGTCAAAGACAACAGGAAAATACATGCCAGTGCCCACCAGTAGAAGAGTGATCATAGTTAAATCTGTAGCCTTAAACCCTTATGGTGGCACTGCTATCTTTGGCATTATTTTGCTTCCTGATGACTCAACATTTTTCTTAAAATAGGATAACTGTCTCTGACAGACTCGTAGTTAATCAATGAATCTCAAAAATAAAAACCCTCTTCCCACCTCCTTACTTTTATACTAATGAAAGTATCCACTGTGTTTTCACTTGGCAAACCAGATGTACGATGACACCCCCAGTCCCATCTTTTACAGCAATTTTTTCTGTGGAAGTGAATGAAGAGCTCACAAAGCACACTGATTCTGTGTACAAAATTATTATGAATACAAACATAAACAATTACTGTGAAGATCAGCCGACTTTGACTAAGCCCTGCTTCTGTGCTTGAAACCTAATTGCCTATTTATGAAAGCTTTTAAAAGGATATATTAAAAACATTAAGAGCATCCACCTCACAATCATCAAGAGCCCTGTAATAAGGCAATGCCTGGACAAAGTCTGCTTCCAAGAGGTAACACAAACAAGGGGAACTGCCCCATCTCCACTGCAGGTTGCAAAGTGCTATCCCTGGTGGGGTGATTGTGCCCAGAGGAACGAATCTCTCACTTGTGTCTTTAAGGACTTGAACTTACACATGGGTCCCTGAACTTCTCAGCTCTTTTCTGCACCATCTGCTACCTATGAATTGCTCTGATGCCCCAACCAGTGACAGACCTGCAGGGGGCAAAGAAAAGTAACTGCCATTACTTTACAGCCGTTATTGTGGTTTCTCATGTTTTTACACAGAGGATAATCACAGATTAGGTGGTTTCACAAAAATAGCATCCTTTAACAACATCATCTAAGCATACATTAAAACCATAGGATTTACTTCCATATGTAAACCAAAAGGGTTTTAACAAGAAAGCTTTGCAGATAAAAAATGAAAGAAACCTCAATTTTCATGCTTTTATCTGAAAATATTTGGAGTCTCTTTTGCAGAAATACCTACCTTGGAATTACTTCCTCCACATGAGTGTCCTGGACTGCTACAGACACCACTGAAATCAAGATAATTGCTCTGCAACTGCCTGAAAGTTCACATTGGGTACATGTGATTGGATCTGAAAAGCAAATTGCCCTGTGGTTTTACACAAGGCAAGCTAGAACTCAGATTTTTAAAAATGAGATTTCTTTCCCAGATGATTGCCCTTGGCCTGGCAGAAAATGTAATCACTACAAAAACAAAAGTTGCATAAACCAAAGTACCACCTGGTATTTATTCTCTGTTCAGGCCTTACAAAAAATAAAACTATTTTAATCAGGAGTTCAGTCTAAGAAATTGAAAGATAGAAAAATATATATCCAATATTATACAAGAAGTTTTAGACATAAGTTTTTTTTGGTGCATTAAACCATATCACTTTTCTTCTGTAAAACTTGAAAATGTGCAACACTTCTGTATATAAAGTAACAAGTAATAGTGATCAGATTCTTTACTGATCCCATTGCCAAGAATAAAAAAAAATGCGGTAGAATTAGCCAGTTTATGCTATCTTTTAAAATTATTAGATTTTACAGGGCCAGAATCTACTAGATAAAATATATTCTACTGTAGAAATTAAGCTGCTGAAATTCCCAAATAAAACTTAACAGAATCACTTTTAATAGTGCACAAAATCAACCTTTTAGCTAAGCCAATAAAATCCAGATTTAATTTTACATGAAGAATCGTTTTACATATTCGCAAGTAGGTTTTTATTTCCTTTACTGAAAGAAAAATCAGTTACATTTTTACAATTTTAAGTCAAATACTTAGTTTTATGAGAAAAACACCTCCAATTCTTACATGATTCATGAAATAAAA
Source organism: Pardalotus punctatus (assembly GCA_013400915.1). Lineage (NCBI taxonomy): Eukaryota > Metazoa > Chordata > Aves > Passeriformes > Pardalotidae > Pardalotus > Pardalotus punctatus. The sequence continues at coordinate 583,221 of VZTX01012711.1, forward strand.
TTTTCAAGAAATTAATTTGATGGCTTACAGGTAAGTAATTTAAATTATTTAGAATTAAAAAGGAAGAAGCCAATAGTCCCACCCCTAACCATCTTGCTGAAATTGTGGATTTTTTAGTAAAGCACATGGGATCTGCCTGTGGGATTCTACCTATTCTTCTTAGACATGTACATATTCCTGAGAAGACAAAGGAGAAAAACTAAAATATTTCCAATCACTATCAAGTAAAAATCCTCAAAATATTAGGAAAACCTTAGATACACTTTTTAGGAAACAGCTTATGAAAAGCACACAGGCTTTCCAGTTGTCATCTGTAGATGAGAAAAGCTGTAAACACGGGGCAAAAGGATCGTCCTTGGAGAATCAGGACTTGGTGTTTGGTGGCTGAGACATTCCAGTTTTCTTCAGAAGCATGGGGTAGGCAATCTAAATAATTTAGGGCCAGCTTAGCTGGCTCTTAGCAATTTAGTTAAAGCCTGATAGATGAACACAGCTTTTCTACTTTGGTTAATTGAAGGGACCAGAAAGACTATTCAGCATGGAAACTCAGGTAAGATGAAGTTAAGGATTATTAAAACAATTCTGGTTCTTGCATGAAATGAGAATTTGTAAAGAGCATTTATTTTATATGAAGTTGCTACTGAGATTTATGGAATCAGTCTCCAACATACTGGATAATTTTTTCAAGAACTTTCTTTGTGAAATGCAGCTGCAAAGCAGAAGGCAAGAATGGCTGTCTGGATGTATCTGAAACACATTGAAATTACCCCAAGGCATAGTTTAGTATTCTTTGCAATAACTGACCACACATGATTAGAGACATGAACTATGGCAGTTTTGCCCAGTGTGAACGGGTTAAACTGCACACTAGCACACCCAAAGGATTGCACGGTGCAGAAAGAACTCCCAGGTTGTGCAGTTGTGTCCCACGGGTGGAACACGTCCATGGACAAGCGCAAGAGCCCTCGGGGCTCGCCCTTGCCCAGCCGACAAGGGACTGAGCCCTGCAACGCCTCGGGGAGCCGCGTCCTCCTCCCCTGGGCACCGAAGCACCGCGGGCAGAAAGAAGCAGCCTTGCAGCCTTGCCCTGAGCCATCCCCTCCGCCCCCCTGTCCCCCTGTCCCCCTGCCGCACACAGGGAGCCGGGCAGGGCTGTTCTGCAGCTACAATGACACTGCTACCGTGTATTATACTGGGGTCATGGGCTTTACTCCATACCCTCTGCTGCAGTCCAGTATTTTCCACTGGCACAGCTGTATTTCCACGCACATTTACAGATTCTCCTCACTCTCCTTTTTGCTTACCTGCCCCCATGATCTTCTGCATTTCTCTAATCTTCCTAAATACCTCTGGCCTTCCCTAAATAACTCCCCATAGAGTTCTGAATTAGGTTTTCAGAGCAAGAACACGCAGAGTAAAAGGAAAAAAAATGACATAATTCTCTGGCAATCTATACTTGCAGAGTACACTGGAAGTTTTATTAGTCTGTCATAACCTTTCTGCTCTTTTTTTTTTTTTTCTGGTCAAGACAATTTTGAAAGCAGAAGACTTCAATAAAGAAAATGCTGCCATTTGTTTATCTGAGCATCACACACTACTGCAGCATCCATTTGTCATAACTGCTGATGAAACCCAGAATGTATTCAGGATCAAACACAATTTAGTTGTCCTAAATTGAGAAAGGATAAAAACCCCACTCCTCTGAGGACAGTCAACCAGATACACATTTCCCTTTGCAGAATGGTAGAGCTGATTCTGCTGCTGAGGATGACTAAGGACTGAAAAGTTTAGAGAACCGAATTTTGCATAGTTATTAAGGCCCCTTAAATCTCTGTTGAATTTTAATTGTTAGACCTCCTAAAAAAATATTTACATTTCCTACTTTCACATGTGCTCCAGATTTATTTTTTAAGTCAAACTTACTGTTGTTCATCTCTGTCCAGGCATTGCAGATAAACGCTTTCTAACTTCAACACACTGTCTGGAAAAGAGTGGATTTTTTCTGAGGTAGAACAGAATACTATTTCCTTAAAACAAGTATGTCTGAAGAGAAACTATTTCTTGTGAAATGCGTCAAATTCTATTCATGTAGAATATTACATCTGAATAAATTCCTGAGGTATGTGGAGTTCTTAGGCATTATCTGGACTTTTTTTTTGTAGCAGAATGGAAGAAATATATATTTACTGTAAAAAATTGACACATGTCTTACTGTACACTTTCTGAAAAAAAGCCTTCAGGAAGAGATAACTTCTGCATAATTATTTATTATATATTTATGGCTCAGGTACAATTAATATTCGGAAAAGGGTTTATAAACTTGTTATCCATATGTACCAAGAACCTTTAATTTTACTGTTGTAAGTCTAATTGGCTTATTTATGCACAAAACTATAACTTCCCTTTCAGCATAGAACATATGGAACAAGTAAAGAAATTACATTTGTTCTGTGAAAAGCTAGTATTAGCTGTCTACTTAAATCTGTATAAAAATGCACTATTCCATTTTTGACAGTGTTCTGACCATTGGGTGTGGGTTTTTTAACAGCATGCAAAGCTTTCTTTGCACTTCAAAGTGCTTTTAAAATAGGGCATTCTTTCAACACAGGTGGCACTCCTTAAAACAGTTTTTGTCTGGTCAGAAAGTAAATGGCTAAGTTTCTACCAAAATTAATACTTTTGTGTTGGAAGGTGCAAAAAAAAAGATCATGGGACCTGTGATTCAGCAGAGCTACAGTTCAGAAGGACCAGATCACTCCAAGCAGAACACCTAAAATACACAGGCTGGTTGTGGCCAAGCCAGTGGGACAGACTCTGGCTGATTATTTGGGCATTTAGAAGGTTCTGTCACTGTTCTTACAAACAGTAAATCCTACCCATGCACATGACTGCAGCCAGTAACACTTCTAGAAGATGGTTTTTTCAAAAGGAAAAGAATCTTTTCTATAATTTCCCACACAGTGTTTCTTCTAACTCAAAGACAGGTGCTTGTTCTTTTTAAAGGAATACTGCCTATGTATTTTCAAAAGTAGCTTACTGTCGGCCTGAGGGGAAATAAAAACAATCCCTGTGGAATATCAGTGCATAATGAGCAGTGTACTTTTGTGGCTGCCTAGGGAACAGTGCTGGCAGCATCCCTTGGCACTGTGGCCCGAGGTCTGTAGAAATGACAGCTGGAATGAAAGTCTCTCTTTGGTTTTGGCAATACCAAGATAAGAAGGATTTAATATGCTAAAGAATTGTATTCCATTGCCAATCTCTGTTTTTAATTTTTTAGTCTCTAAATGGAATATTTTAGGTGATAATTAAAAACAAACAAACAAAAAAAAACTTACACATCCCTCATATTATGGTGATTGTCAGAGACTAATACAGGGAAATCTGGCAAAAACTATACAGGTGGAATGTAAGCCAAGGATATAAAATGGTTTGGCAGAGAGGAAAATTCCCTGCAGGATTTATAATAAAAACAGTAATACAAAAACCCTGAATAGAGAGGTGTACATATAGAAAAAGTAATTACTCTAACAGACTATTAGTTACTATGACAAGCATTTGAAAAACAGTCTTATCTGAAGTGCCAAAAATAATTAAGCAGATTGTCTCACTACCCTTCAAACAAAAGAATTAGTGAGAAATTTCATTCAGGCTTTGTGCTTCTTTCTCTAAGAACCAGGAAAATTAACAAGGTCAGCTTGAGTACAGCTAGGATTACTCTTCAGCCAGTATTTTAGCACAATTCTTAATACTTTCTTTTTTTTTTTTAAATCTCCCTCTTGTTAAAGCATTTCTTCCCAAGGGGCCATTTGATGGTTTGCCAGACTGCTCAGTGCCCTCTCGTTCACCCTGCAGCAAAAAGCATCGCTCCCCCTGGCACCACCAGAGCCAGCACCAGCCTTGCCCCCTGCTCAAACCCCATTTCACACCCATCTCCTGCAATCAAGTGACACAGCTCAAAGGGCACTGGGGCCTGAGGAAGCAAGAGCAATTTGGAGGCAGTTGCTCCATTGCACTGAACGGGAGACTAACTGGATTATTATTTCAAGTTGTTCTCCGAGTATTTCAGGCCCCTGGGTAGGAATCTGTGTTGTACTATGGAACTGAATAATTCAGAAGGGAGTCCCTTAGGAGAACAGCTGTTAGGTAAACACTTCAAGAAAAACCAAGTTTAGCAAAGGCCTTTAAATTATATTTTTCTTTCCCCACTGAAAGCCTAATTATCTCTTAGTAGTTCAGAAGATTTTGTTTCAACCTAACAACCGCTTAATGCTCCCTGTTCTCCTCACGTTACTGCCTGAGCAGTTTCTGAGTAGTATCACAGTCTCTAATCATTATCAGGGTGAAATGTTCCTGGGGTTGGAAAAGTAAATTTAAAAGCTTCAATAATTGAGAAACAATGTGGGGAAATCTGCTATTTTGCTTTTGCTTCTTATCCTGATGAATTCTCACAGCATAAGCCATTCAAACAGTTCTGAAGGCTGCAGGTACTTTTCAGTCCTTTTTCTTTAGGGTTGCTTGGCATTAGCAGCTACGGAGGCTGACACCTGTTGGAAAGTCTGGCCTTTGACTCACACCAGACGTGCAGACCCTGTCAATAAAGTACATCCCCAGGAATTTTGCTGCACTGGGTCACACACTCAGCATCCTCAGACGGTGCCTAATGTGCTTCCTGTCGGGGGGCTATGGCTGTGCTCAAGTTTTAGGGGTTTTTGTTTTTAAGAAAAGCATTACTGTAAGTGTTCCGCTGCTATTAAAGATAAGGAACATTTTCACTTTCAATATAGAGATAGAAACTGATAAAATAACATATTGTTCACATAAGGCAGGACTGAAATAAAAACATTCTAGAATATAAATATTAAATAATGTTTCCAAAATGATCTGTGCAACTGAAGGACAATTATAGCTCCCCACTCCCTCTCCCAGATAAAGCTACTGGTGCTATCCTGGAGGAACATAAGCTCTAAATAAATCTAAAATCTGCACTAGTCACACAAAGTTCTCCAAAACAGATACCTAACTCTATGTAATTCAGAACTTGGGTAAATTCCAAGTCTTCCCTTTGGTTATCAGACTGCAAAGGGAAGGATGTCTGTCAGGGTACTCTCGAAGAGTCTACCACAGTATTTTTCCTACAGAAACCCATTAAAATTGCTTCTTTGATCAAACTCTCAGGAAACATTCCAATTTATAGAACTAGAGAACTGTGACTTAACAAGTTTTGCACTCTTTTAAAGAATTACTTCACCTTGCCTGCTTCCTCTTGCCATTTTCCTCTATGAAAATTATTCTAACCTCATTCTTTTTTCTCTGCCTCTTATCGGCTCCATGATAAATAGACTTAATAGGCCTTGCAAATCACAAATAGACAGGTGGTGCAATGATGGACTTGCCATTAGCTGCATTAGCACAATGTGTTTTTGGAATTTCAAGAAGGTATAAGCACATTGAGCTATTACAGACTATTTCCATAAATCACAAAGCATTTTATTTAATTAAGTCCCTTTTAATAGCAATATCAAAGGTACAGACAGAAGTGTCATTAGTACAAACAGGTTTGATATAAAAAAAACAACTTGGGCTTTTTAATGTTTTCTATCCCATAAAAATCACATTTTATAATCCAATAGAAGTAGGACTTGATTTTTTGATTCACAATGTAAAATGCTATGATTGGTAGCCTGGACTTGAGGCTTGACAGCTTCCATTCCTTCACCTGCTGTGATTCATCTTCCAAATCTTAGGGCATTAAAACCATTGAGGAATAATAGTAATTAGCACAGCACAGGCAGCACTACAGGCATCAGAGTTTTCTGTGCAAGAGGAAATGCCATAACTGAAGAGAACAGCTTTGAAGGAATGAGGATAATTTTGCTTTACCAAAACAGGGATATAGATGAGGATAAAGTAAATACTCAGAGTATTAGTCAACAATGAGAGTATTACCTTCTCAGTACTTTTTTCAAATCTTTTATTTTTACTATGAGGGTATTCAAACACTGGAACAGGTTCCCTGAAGTGGTGATCTCCATTCCATAACAGGAGATGGACTGATCATTATTTTAATTATTCAGAGAAAGGTGGAGGATGAACAAACTTAACCCTATAATAAAGTTCTGGGCTGTCACTCACCAAAACACCGTACAAACCGGTATTTTTAACACCCTAGGAACTGGTCTTATTATGGTACCCATCAAGTTACCCCTCCTTAATCTGAACTGTTTCTAACTATGGTTAGTCTGTTAGTAAGTAGCTGCCTGCTTACAAAGTATGCTGCCTGGTGAAGGCCAGGTACACAAAAGCTACCATTTACCCAACTGCATAAGCTATTTTAACAAATCCTCTAGGCCAGAGAGCAATCTCACTTCAGTACAGCACAGCCGCTCCAGTCCTCCTCAACACAAGTTCAGGACTTCTTAAAAACTCTTCTTCACAGATGGGAAGGTTCCCAACAGAGCAGTCTCCTGATCATCTCCACATGAAAGGATATATTCAAAGATACTCTAATGAACAACTTAAAACCAAATTAATCGCTACCACAAAGTGCAGATTTGCTGGCCTTTGTTATTGAGGTCTGTTTCCCTATATGTCCTTCAGATGCAGCAGTTATTAGACACAGCAGGTTTGCAGAGTTAATGGGCTCTACACAGACTACTGGACACTGGAGTTCTTTGACAGACAGTTTAACCAATTTCCTGTTTGTAATTTTTACATTTGGTAATGATGTCATTAGCCTTTTGAGGCAACTGCTGACATTCCTATACATATTAAAAGGCACATAAAAAAACATTAGTCTCTCCCAGAAGTTGCTATCTTCAGATTTGGTGTCTTCATAATTCTCTGTGGAAGGGCAGATTCACTAGCAGGGGAAGATTCAGCAAAAAAAGATGTTTGAAACCCTTTAGAAGCAATACTTAAACAATAAATAGCAGTGCTTCACCACTGATATCTGCCACAGTAATTTATAGCTCATTTCTCCCCTCCCGTGGTACCTTACAGCAAACTGAAGTTCTAAGCATGATTTGCTGTTTCCCACAGCATTCCTCAGCAGCCAGAGCAGCAGTGACACAGAAGTGCTGGGAGGCGGGGCTGTGTGTGCCAGGCACAAGGGAGAGCAACACAAGTACTTCACCAACTGCATGGCTTATTAGGCAATAGCTTATTTGCACCCATCCATCATTCCTCTCATAAGCAATCTCTACCCAGGCAGAACGACTTGATTACACAGCTCTTGCCATATGTGCCCGTAACACGGCATTTCAGGCCTGCTTAACTCACATGCAATATACGGTAATACTTTTATCCGTGTCAGTCTGGCATTTTACAGTCTGTCGCCTTCACTGTCCTTGTCTCTTGAGTAAGTGTGGCTCATTTGTGGTATTTCCAAAAAAGTCTGTAGTTTTAGAATTGCTGAAAATTTCAACAACTGCAGTGTCAAATTAAGAGCAGATTTTAAAAAGGCTTAAGTAGAAGCCAGACAAGTAAAGAGTTGTTAAATTCAGGAGATACAGCTATTGTTTCCGACCTGTTCCTAATGTATATGCCAGGTCCACAACAGACTTTGCTGTGATCTCTGAGTAAAGTAAAGCTAGTTTCTGCTGTAGAAATCTGAGGCTGGAAAGTGCGAAAGAAGTATGATTTTCTTTCGGCATGTCCAGCTGATAAAGTACTACTTTGACTTATTATGTTGACATTACTATTGCTTCTAATCCCTTACCTGTAGTCATTCTGATAGCATCCCAGTGTCTGTGTTATGTTCATAACACAACACTCCTGTGATCACTAGGAAAAAATCCAAAGCCTGATTTTCCTTTCTTTTACTGAAAACCATGTCTCCTTACACATCATGTAAATTTTACACCACTCTTAATGCCAGTACACAAAGGCTGGATTAGCCTTATGAGCACACATTTTAAATTGCTGGCTGCTGCCTTTCTCTGCTTCAACAGAGGATCACATTAACAATTATTAGTCAGACACAGTGGGCAGCCTATTACATGTTAGGAAAGATCTGTCATTTAACTGGAGTGATGGCTACAAACACACACTTATGGCACTCGTTAGCCCTAAACTTCCATCCCAAGTGCTGGAGAACAGTAAAAAGGAAAACGAAAGTCATTTCCTAAGTCAGAGTGAAAACAATTTCTTAGAAAGCTGCAAATAAAATCCAACTTCGGTCATCACTTGAAGCCGAACAGTCCACAGTTGTGACCTCACACAAAAACTGAAGCGACAAATAAAATCTTAACTGTGTATAACTGGGAAAAGTTACTACTACTCTGGAGGCCTATGTAAAAAAAGGTTGCTTCAGCATCCAACAGCTGGCCTGGCAGCTTTTGCACTGCAAGCAAAGTGCGAATTAATGTCCCTGACAGGGACAGTTCATAAATAAAGCAATATTCTAGAAGCTAAAATCATTTTTGTCATGTGCAGAATCTTAGATGTACTACATCAAAACACTCTAATGTCTGAATTCTCTAACCTTTTCCTGTTGAATTATAAAACATGGGCTGTAAATATTTAACTGAGACAAAGGACGCTCTAGTTTCCAGTAAGAATAAAGTGTTACCTTCTCCATTAGCCTCATTCTATTTTCAAAGGTATTCTGAGGTTCACTAGGTGGCAAGAACAGATTTTATTGTCAAACATGAAACCTTCCTGGGAATGTTCACTGAGAAACTATTCAGGTGAGAAAAGAACAATGGAACAGAGATCAGAGCTGTAGCTTCAACCTTGAAGTTACACAGAACGGAGCAGATGAAGACCTGCATGACCCCCAGAGTTCTGTTCATGCCTGTCCCCCAGCCCCTGACATGTCACAGTGCCCTTGCTGCTTGCAGGCACCAAACACAGAGATTTCCAAGGCAGACAGAGGCAGCTGCAGTGTATCCAGCTGAAAAAAACTAATTAGGCAGCAAAGTGCTACTACTGCTGCAAACACCAGATTGCTTCTAGTATTAGAAGCTTTTAATACCTCTTGACATCGGACAGTAAATACAAGTGAGTTTACTTACCTTCTAAATATGGCAAATACTGTGTAAATAGGGAAAGCTTTACAGCATTAATGTCTTCAGAGTGAAAATTTCACAGTATTACATGATAAGATCACATAATAGGATAAAAGTACTACCAGCAACATCCATACTATACTGTGGCAACTTTGCAGCCATTTCATTCAGGAAGCCTCACTGAACATAAACAATTTAGCTAGATTAAAGCAGAGCTATGGACAGCTACAAGTGCATTTTGTTCAATTAACAGCAAAAATATGCAACCCACAAATAGAGATTTTGAGCTAGAACTGTTATATTTATTTGCTTCCAATCTTCTTCCATAAACAACAGTATGACAGCAGAGCAGAGAAGGAGTAACAGCAACTGAGCAATTTCCTTAACCAATTTTTAAGGCACATTGGTGTCTCAGAGAAGAGCCTTTATGAAGTATGGCATTTTTATCACCACTTTTTTTTGACACAATCAGATTCTCCATAAATTAGCTGGCCAGAGCAGTTCATTGATTAAAACTCACCTAGACTCTTAAAAATGAGGGAACAGCTTCACTGGGATTGGTATGAAAGTTATGCTAGCTGGTCAGAAGAATCATAGGATGGTTAAGATTGGAAGGGACCTCCAGAGGTCACCCTGTCCAGCCCTCACTGCTCAAGCAGGGTCACCCAGAGCCAGGTGGCTTTTGAATAACGCAAAGGACAGAGTCCAAGATGTCAAGGGCAATCTCATAGCAAACAAGTGGTTTGTGATGTTCAGAAGGAACCCTGTGGGTTCCATTCTGTGCCCTCAGTCTCTCTTATGCCTCTGGGCACTGCTGAGAAGAGCCTGGCTCCACCTTCATTGCATTGCACCCACCCTTGTGGAAATTGGTTTCTATATCCATTAAAAATAAAAGGTCCCCGTAAGCCTTCTCCCCTGCAGGCTAAACTATCCCAGCTCTCACTCACAGGAAAGCTGCCCCACTCCTTTCACCATCCCTGTGGCTCTAGGCTCCACTCTCTCCAGTACATCCACAACTCCTGTACTGAGGAGCCAGGACCGAACAGAGCTCTCCAGTTGGGGCTTCACCAGTGCTGAGCCCAGGGAAAGGATCCCCTCCTCGAGCAGCTGCCTAATGCAGCCCAGGAAAGCACTGCAGATGCCTTTGCTGCAAGGGCACACCGCCAGAATGTGAGCTGAATCTCAGTGAATCGCAGTGTTCCCTGCCAAGACCTTCAGAAGGTGCTCTGATGGTGACACACAGCAGAGCAGGGAGCTTTCCTTATGCCATGGCACAGCCCCGAAGAGTGAAGACATTTCATGAGGCCATGTACCCACAGCGCAACGTCTTCTTACCACAGCAATTTGCCTTCTGTTAGTGCTGAGGAAAACATCACTTCCACATTAGAACCACAAACAACGTGCACTATAAAAAAATACAGATGTAGAATAAAGGTTATGTATTGCAACTCCTATTACTGGGATTGAAAATAAAATGAACCTGGTTTCACTTCTGCTCTTAACTCCATCAGCTCTGCATTCAGCTACACTGCAGCTGAGCAGCACTACTGCTCCACAAGAGCTGGGACAAGATCCACTTTTGATCCACCTCTTTTCAATTTGCTTTTCCTTTCCCAAATACATTGAGAAGATTCTTTGAAGTGTATTTGAACTGACACTGAAGAAGAAAACCCTGAGCAGCTACTACATGTGAGATCTGGACTCTTGTGGAGGTTTTGGAGGCAACTTTGCTGTGGAATTGTTTTCTTACACTCACTTTTAGTTCTATGTCAAGTGATTGACCTAGGAAAACTTGTCCACAAATGTAACACTTTACTACAAAGAATGACCTTGTATTTATGTTCATTATTTACCAAGACATACAGAATGAAAGAAATGACTTACACCACCTTTCTTCTGGGTCTCTCTGCTTACTCACTGGTCCCAAAATGGCAGTTCTCAGTACAAAATAAACATCCAAACAAAATTACTTAGCAAATGCCATAGCCATGAACACAGGGACATAACATTCTGGAATTCTGCACACAGCATAAGCAAATACTACTCTTCCTAGTTATATTTATCTTTATATAACTCTGCACCAGAACCCCAGCATCCTTTCCCAAATATTTTTAGAACTTTACATTTGCTAAGAATAAAATGATACACAGATGAATCCCTGGCTTGCATTGCCTCACTAAACACTTTAAATATCTGTTCATTCTAGTCAAGAGCAGAAACATTTTTGGAACACCAATTTTTCGCTTCACAGAAAGCTTTCTTACTCAGCTGTGATTGCTGCAAGAAATATCTGATCTCATCACCCAAAATTAGTACATTTTGACAGAAAACTAGAGATAAGTAAGTCTTTGATCTTCTTGGATTAAAATATTCTTTCTTCAAAAAAAGGTATTACTACTATTTTCTTTTAAATTTAATGTAGATTTTTCCAAGGCCTATGAAACTACATAAAGGCATTCATGGAATATTTGGTATTTAACTTCTATTTTGTTAATAGAAAAATAATCATCTATATTCCAAATAACTATTTTCTTACAACAATTAAGAAAACAAGGAGTTGAAAAGGGCTTAAGAATGAATCATCCATTTAAAGCTAAAGTCTCAATGCTGAGAAGGCCTTTAACAATTTCATTTTCTTAACTCCATATACATAATTACCCAACAGTCTAAACATGAATTTTGTTACATATTCCCATGGCACAAAAGTCACCTACTTCTCCTGAAGAAAAAAGGTTCGGGGAAAAAAAAGGAAGCAGAAAAACCTTTTATTTTAGAATTTGATCCTGATTACACCATTCAGACTGTTATACAGACATGATATTACTATGAAAAAAACATTCTGACCTAGTAAAAAAACCCTAGCAGTACACTTTACACAGACTGTTCTTTAGGAAATTACTCTGTACTACACTGAATTCTTTCCTAAGGCTTGTTTGCAATTTGGTTTGAAAGAGATAACAGTTTATGCAAAGAGAACATGAAAAATGAATTAACTGTAGACTAAAGAAGTCTATAAAAGTTCATAATCTCTTGCTGGGTATATTACATCAGAGCATCCTTCAGGCATTTCCCCTGTCAGTTTATTAGCCCATAAAGAAAACCCACAGTCCTGGAAAAATGACAAAGGCAGAAAATACTGTGCTGTAGCAAAGTGAGATGGCACAACCACAACTCGCCCAGTGAGTTTGAGATTACTGTTGTTGTGCTGTCTCTTCCTTTCCCTTCATAGCTTACTAAACAGAAACATCTGTTTTGTAACTACAAAAACAGCCTTCAAGCAACCACTGTTTTCTGCAAGAGGCAGCTAGTCTCAAAAAAATTAAGTCAACCTGCTTTGCAGAAGGAACTTAAAAAAAGAACCATTTCTGCAAGTCCTTTACCCTGAAGGGAACATGGACAACCTTTAGCGATATGAGCAGCTCTGGGCTCCCTATCGCCACACCACTGGAGGCCATGCCAGGCTTTCTGATGACTGAATTAATACCCTGAACCTCTTCCCCTTGGCTGCCTTCTGTAAGAACATGCCTCTTGTTTACGAGCTCTGACACTAGTTTTAAATGACAGCCGAGACATCTGAGGCTCTGTGCTAATGTCACTTTTCTTACAAAACAGAGGAGTGATTCCGTGGAGCTCAGTGCTCTGGAGCGTGGCCGTGCCCATGCGGTGCAGGGCTCAGCTGCCTGCAGCCAGCAGCTCTGGGCACTCTGCAGAGGCCAGGCTGTGCACACACAGCGGGGCACAGCACCAGCACAGCTGCCACACATCTGTGCACAGCTGGACTCACAGCCCAGCCCCAGGCTTGGACAGCAGTGCTTGACACCACACCTCTAACAGCTTCCTGAGGCTGGGCAGGACTGCAGCATCCTACCAGCAGCCATACAAATTTGAAAAGACCAATTATACAATTAACTCTTTGTTAGTAAATTTGAATATATACTTATGGTACTGTCTGACGTGAAAATGCCTGGAGAATGAATGGAAAAGAGGAAGGACCATCACATTTAAGCAGCATCTTCTGGCACTCAATGTAAACCTGCTGCCTTTCCTGACATCTCCCCTGCTCTAAAGCTGTTTGCTGTTTCTTAGGTAAGACCCCCCCCCAGTGGTTGTTATTTTCACTCACATGTGAGCTCAAAGGCTGCTGCAGCTCTTCGGTCTGCAGAAAAAAACCAGCAGTACTTGCTAGTATTAAGCCTGATAAATCAAAAGGAAGGGTAAGAGGCTGTCAGAAGTTAAGTGTGATTTTGTATTAACCAATCTGTGTTACATATACACTGCACAGGAGCTCTGATGGAGTTCCCATTGTGCAGAAGCCCGCACAAAGCAATCTAACACAAACTGCTGATTTGAATTACTCCTTTTTCATTGAAGTGTTTTTAATTATATAATTTGATTATTTTTCTTTCTTTCACGGTAAGAAAAAGCAAACTTCTTATTTTAAGTGCTTTTTCTGTTCACTAACAGGTAATTACCTTTGTTTTTCCTGTCTGCAGAGAGTAGTCCAATTACATACACATTATTATTAGGTGATCAACAACCCTCAAGACCATGTGGTAAAACTATTCCTAATTTCTATGAAAATCCAGTAACCAAGTTCTGTGGCAGATACGCATTCTGACCAGCTCAGAATGTCCAATGGATCCTATGGGAGGTGAACAAGACTCAGACACACAAACACACCTCCACTGCAACCTGCAAAGCTCACACTTCACACAAGTAGCAGGTGTGTATGTGCACATACATAAAGCCAGACTTAAAGGATACACTGGATAGGTAGAATAGTTTTCTGGTTTTCACTTGTTTCTATTCAGATACATTTTCTGTTTCCTTGAGGGGTTTTCAGAGTGGTCCTTACTGACAGTTTCCATGACTGCAAAACTAGTTGCCTATGATAAACCAATACCTTTAAATCTTAAAATAGGATTGAACTGAAGCAGCAATGCACACATCAAGAACTTGCACTCCTCCATTTCCATTTCTGTCACACTTTGGCCTGGACTCCATGCAGGTATTTTTGCATGACATGATGGCATATTTTCTATACATAGCTTAATCACCAGAAAGCCTGAGCTAGTTGCTTCTTATTTGTGATATTAAAAAAACCCCAAGGATCACATCTAGAAATGAAGAGTAACACTTAATTCAGAATAGTTAAGTGCTTGGAAAGCCACACACAGAGGAGTGGCCTCACAGATCACCAACTGCCATGCTACACTTTAGGAAGCTACAGCCTACAGACCAGAAGAGGAAGGTCATTGGCAAACTTCTAACTATCCCAGCAAAAGAAAGGAGAAACAGAAAACATGTCAGAAGTTATTATGGGTACTCAGAATAGTGCTTGCTATTCATTGAAATAAAATGTAGTACCTTTGTGTACAGATCTCTGGGCTTGCTCATCACCTACTGCAGAAAGACAAATACTGAGCTCCTTGCTCCATGGGCAATGCCAGACTCCCTCACCTTCACTGGGGGTAGATGTTTTTGCATCCTATACACAAATTCATCAGAAAACACATCATCAGGGAATTCTGCTAGAGGTGGCATATTTTTGGGGGTTGGGGGTGTTGTTAAACAGAACACTGCAGCAGCATCAGCTTTATGGGCTCTCAGGAAATTCTCCCTGCTTAATGAGTTTTCAGTGTTTTGTGAAAAACTGCTCTTTCCTCTTACAGGCATGGTTTAAAGCTGGGCAGCTATTACTATCACAGGCCAAGACTCCATGACATTTACGCCCATTAAATAACGGAAATTGTATGTATGCGAATTACATTTAAATGCCACCAAACCAGAAACAAAAGTCTTCAGTCTCTTGAAACCAAAAAACCCCACAGGCTTCTATACCAGCGCAGTCCCATGAGGGTGTGGGACTGGGGGACCAGATGAGTAAGCTTTACGTCAGTGGAGACTGACACAGCTACGTAGATACTACTGCAACACCTTATGTCTGAATTACCTTTTCAAAACTGCCTGGAACCATGAAGATGTCAATTAAGAAAAAAAGAAAGTCTGTATATGAAATATAACTGCAAGATATGCAAGCCCGCTCTCATTATTCCCGCATTCTCAGCACATGTGAAGTGCCACAAAACACATCAGTGTGCTGCTGGTAGAAATTAAAAAAAGCGGTGCCAATACTGGCAGCACCAGTGGGACTGCCACTGCTGTTCAGGGAAAAGGGCTGCAACTCTTCCTCCTGCCACAAGCTCTGCCTGTTCTACAGGGGCAGCAGCTTACCTTTTATGTAGCTCATTTCATAGCTTTTTTTTTCTATACAGTAAGGTTTGCATCCACATATATCTTGTGCCTTTACACAGCTTTTAGACAAGATAAGCTGAAAACAATTAGCACAAACCTTAATTTTAAGCGACTAGTTCCCAAGCACTAGACTGACTTCCCCAATGTACTGCTTTACCAACATGCTACTTCAGTAAACATATACGTACATTTCTGTATCCCTGACGTAGTTAATGCTACCCTACCTTTCTATTTTGCAATCTGAAATATTTGGTCATTAATTCAGGAAGGACAGAAATATAACTAGGAGGGAAATCACTGCAGCCAGTTTCACTGTCACACCATTTATACTGGAAGTTCTCTATCAGACTCTGTATTACAAATGATCTTTCTAGCAAAGAAGTTTCTTCTCATCTTCTTTCTGCAAGGAATAGTTTTCAATGCCAGGTTTCACTCTGGCATGATTACCTCAAAATCATCTAAATCTGAAGCAAGGCTTTTAAATGTAGACTTCATATCACCATTAGTAATTTAATGGCAAGATACAAAAGAACCTACCAGACTAAATACCTGATCTCATTTTCTTTAAATTCTACAGCCTGTTTCTCACTTAGATCTTCACCCGAATTCCAAGCCCCAAAGCTGAAAGGGAAGTAGGTAATAATTCTTCTGAGAAAATATTGCTTATCTTTAATAAAATTTAGAAATGAATACCTTAACCAACATGTTTTCAACCAGCACTTACCTTAACAGGCTGAAATTTATTTTCACAGCTGATCTACTGGGCTCATCAACTTTTGTATAAAATAATCAAGTGGTGCAAAATACTGTACATTTATCCTCAGATCCTTGCTTACAAGATCGTAATGTACAGTTTGATATAATGAGAAATATTTTTACCCCAGCACTTGACTTTGCCAATGGATGGAGCCAGTAGCCAGAGAACTCCATACACATCCAGACCACCACGGCACTCAGCAAGGCTTCTACAAATGCTTTCCCCAAGTGACTTAGATACTAAGAACACATTTTTCAGATATGCTTAACAACATCTATTTTCCAAACCTGTATGGCTTTGATTTCCATCACTGGGTCCAGGTTACATTGCAGCTGAGAATCTTCAACCAGACCCTAACACTGCTGATTTGCTTCACCTAACCCAGGCTGGCAGGGAATGGATTACTTTTACAACCATAACTGTTTGTATATCTATCACTGAATACTTATAGCTAATTTTCATGATTAAACAAAAAAACAACCAAAACCGCAAAAACCTGAATTGAAGAGAAACAGTAATTCTGTATCCACTGTCTATTTCCAACATGGAAGGCATTTGTTAAAAATGAACACAAGACTTGAGATTTAAATGTTTAACACTCCTGCACAATTTGTAGGGCCAAAGCTGACCAGGACATCACTGAGACAAATAGGAAGAACTGAGAGATGCATTTTTGAACTTCACATTAAACAATACACAGAAACTATATCAAAATGTTATAGGTGAACTTACCTCCTGCAGAGCCTAGCCTATATAAAATATGTACTGAATGCAACCTCTTGCAAGGATAAAGATTTCAAAACCACTATTATTTTATAATCAATGTGTTATTTTAGCCCAGTTATTCTCACTGGCCATGATTTGACCCAAAAGCATTGGGATGTAACAAGAAAGAAGACATGCATGTGGCTTAAATCAGACACTTTGACAAACATTCCTACAGGCAGACAGCAGAAGACAATTTCTTCAACAGGCTGCTTTGCAGTAGAGAATTGTCACGTTTTTGAACAGCATCAGCTTTCTCATTTCATTTATGAAACTACAACAGAGCAAAACCTGGCATTTTCTTTGCCTTTTGCTAGAAAGGCATGACTCTACACTCCTTAAAAAACAGAAGAGCAGAAAGATGTTATCCAGATCACTACAGTAAAATCAACACAAGACAGTTACACCTTACAGCACGCTGGACTCAGGGTGCCCAAGAACAAAATGACACCACTGCAGGCAGTCCATGCAGTGCAATGCCAGCGTGCCTCAAGTCTGACTGACTCCTTTGGTAGTGTTTCGCATGGTCCTGGTTTTGTCTGGGACCGACCTAATTTTCTTCTCGGCACGTGGTACTGTGCTCTGCTTTTTACTTCACTACATCACTGTTGTTAACACTGATGTTTTGGTTTTGTCAAGCAGTGCTCACCCTAAGCCAAGGACTATTGAGGGTCTCATGCTCTGCTAGTGAGTGAGATAAGCCATGAGGAGGAGTACTAACAGTAGTGAATGCATCTTCTGGGCTAAGTCATGCCTGAGAAACAAAACTTGCTTGTAAGCAGAAGTAGAAAATTGAAACATCAGGGTTATGCACTGTTTCCCAGCATTTTTAAAAGATATATTTTAGAACTTATTTTCCCTGATAGAATAATACTAGTTAGCCACGGAATACTTCAAACAGGTAATGGGATTCTGTAGGAATAACTTTAAAATTAGACAGCTATACTATGTGTAAATCTACATGCTAGAACACTACCAAAGTTTCAGGAAGAATAGGTGTAACAAGTAAATTAGCACCGACATAATGATCCAAGAGAAGTCTGCCACTCCTACTTGTATTGAATAATTCCAATGGATCCACACTGGAGTTCACAGTTTGAGAAGCCCTGCTGTGGGCAACTCCAACTGACTCCACAAAAGAGCTCTGCTACATGTATGAACATGTGGCAGAATCCAGCTGTCTATACTTAAACAGGAAAAATAAAATCAAAATTGTGTTATGTACACATAAATGCATTTCAGAAACAATAAGGTACTACAATCATCTTTATTATTTTAAAAACAGTTTTATTCTGTATATTTAGAAACGTGTAATTTTAATAACTGCAGAGAAAAAAAAATCAGCCACACCTGAATAGCTAATAACTCATTAACAGAATGCAGTGGTATATTATCTAAACAGTAGTAGTGCCATTGTGCCGTAATAAATTGTCTATTAGTAAAAAAATACATTTCAGGGCACATAGTACAGCATCCTTATGACAAATTACAGTAGGGATACTTTTCAAGAATTTAATCAAAGTAGAGAATTCCGAGTTATATTCTTTAAATGCAGCACTTTAAAAGGTAACAACTTTGTGCATTTTTAAAAAATGTCCTCGTTCGTATATTGTAGAAATGCTGCTTTATTGCTGCAGATGTCAAAGTTCAAGGCTCAAAAGGTATGAGAATACAAAGATATCCTTAAGAAACTTTGTTTGTTTTTATATATATTTATATATATAAAAAGGTAAAGCTTATAAAAGTTAATTTACAAACCAAAAACAAAAGTGGTATGCACGCATTATATACAAGCGGTCTATAACATCTATAAATTTTCAAATGCATAGCAGAAAACATACCATCATTTTCTTCTGGCTCTCTTCTGGCTGATGAACACAAACAATACTCGTTCTCTAAACCAAACTCACAATTTTTTGTTGTTGTTCCCCCCCACCCCAGTCTCTCATGATATAATATCTAAGTAAGCACAAAAGCCATACAAACTTAATACAGAGAACTATGAGAGCTAAGACTATTAAAAACATGAGGGTAAGGCATCCCTGCTGGTTAATAGGTTTGTAATAATGTGGTTAATTTACAAATCCACAGAGGCAACTGAACCATAGTCATCCCACATGCTTTTCCCCCTCCCCCCTGTTCTCAGGACAATGTTTCCATTTACAGCAAGTAGATGTGTTTGCATTACCTCTCAGCAGAGGAAAACATCTAAACTGTGCTACCCCAAGCTGACTGCCATTTTCATTGGACATGTACACCAAAAGTCAGTTAAAAACTAGAGACCAAAATATAGTCTTGTGAGTTAAAAACACACAGTCGCAAAAACGCAGGCCAAAATCTGTGTTTTCGACACTGGAGTATGAAACAAATTTAGTTCCTCTGTGTATAATTTCATTGGTACTTTCAGATAACAACAAAATACTAGTAGTGTCCTTTAACAAAAAATTTAAAAAAGAAAAAAAAAAAGAAAACAAACAAAAAACCCGACACACAAGAACAACCAAACCAAAGCATACAGAACCTGCAAAACACCCACCTTGTTCCCCCTGTACACTCCCTGCTTGTGGCATGTATTGTGACCATGGTTCAAAGAGTGTACTTGCTAAATCATTGTTAGTTAAAGCAAGATGCTTAAACACTAAGATCCATTATCACTTATAGAACAGTTAATACTTGATAGAGTGGTTCAGTTTATATGTAAGGTCCATCTCAGTTTCACATTATTTACTCAGTCAGCTAACTTAATATTTAGAAGTGGTCAATTAGGACTGAGACACAGTTTGCTCCAACAAGATAGTTTGGATCCCCGGGAAGAGACTTGTTCTGCCAGGTTTTGGGGTCACCTGTGGGAGGAAAACACAATGCTGGTGTTTAGTATCTGCTGTCACACAGTGCACATCTTGAAACAACCAAGCTTTTGGACAGGAGCTTTTAAGTTCTGAAGCAACACCTTTTTTGTACTTTTTTTTCCTTTTTTTCCTTTGTTGCTGTTTTGTTTGTTGGTTTAAAAAACCCTGCAGTTTGCATGTTATTAATAAAAATATATCCCTTCATTTTCATATAACATAGGATAGGTCAGTTATTCAAAACAGATGCTGTGGCACTCAGGAATTATACGTTAAATGTAACTCATACTACTCTACTGCACCAACATAGTGCTTTCCATTTGAGGCTTGTTAACAGTGAATCGGGTGTTCACCAGCTCCTTCCTAAATTGCCAGTGGGAAAAAAAAAATTTTAAAAGCTAATGTGGGTAAGATGCATTTGAAGTCTCTTGGAACAGTTCTGAACACAGATGAGGCAAATCAGAAGTCATGTTGTAACTAAGCACTATGACACATTGGTAGTTTTATTTTCTATGATGAAAATGACTGTAGACAGGATTGTAGTCATTTTGCAGCTACATCCAGTATAGGTGTTTGAAAGCATGAAATACTAAAAGGATTCCAGTTAACTGGTACATAAAAAACTTCACAACAGATCTTATCTGCTTATGGTCAAAGGTTCTGGGTAACAATCTGTTATAACAGAATGTCATCAGCTGCCATCTCACGAGACCAAAGGTTCCAATTCCATCTGCACAGCCAATTGTCTCCTAAGTGAAGACTATTCTTCATTTACCCACCTAAAATCACTACCAAGTGTTGCCACTATACAACAGGTGCGATCATTCCACTATGGCACAACGTGAAAAATGCACTGAAGTTCTCTTAAGCCTTTCAGATAAATGACATTAAACAGCCTGGCCAAATAAATCTGCCCTGAGAAACGTGTAACAAGCTAAAGAACCCAGTCACACACCTGAGCAAACACCTGAGACCTCTGTATTAAGTGAGAATGATACAAATTCCATGTAACTTTCTTGAAGAACTCATGAAAACAAAATGAAGTACACAACGCACTGAGTGATGGCAACATCTAACGCAGTGACAAAGAATAGAAGTGGCCGGTGTATAGTTAGAGAATACAAACAAATTTACTGCAACCAGCTGAGACTGCTTATTTCAGTCAAAAACCTCAATAATGCTTGAGAATTTTTCCTTTTATAGATTCAGGAAATTCCATTCAAAACTCATATGATCAAATATATTAGAAGAGTAGAACATGACTGTAAGATGGTCGGGTCCTAGTCTTGCACATGAGACAGGCAGACTTGTTTCCAACCTTTCCTTCTAAATACATTGTAAGGATACATAGCTATTGAGGATGTTTTTCCCATATTTTCCCATACAACTGCTTTGAAAAGGAAAAGGAAAACAAAGAGATCACTCAGTATTTCTTATGTTCTAATCAGTGTGGCCATAAAAGGCAACTTTTCTCCCCAGTCAGTTTTAATACCAGAATCAGTCAAGCTTTTGAAGGGGTTTAACAGTAAAATACCAATGTATGAGGCTTAAATGTGGCAGAAAGGATGTTAGTAAGTGCAAATGAATGTCACTTTTAGGACAGAACATGGATACATTGAGAAAAGATGAGGTAGAGCAGACGACTGAAGAGAGAGAAACCCCAGAATTGTATAAACTGTTATAATAAAGCCACCCCAAGAATCAGAGTCCCATAACCAACTAATTTAGAAAGAGAGAAAACAATTATTTATTTAAGACACAGTATGGTCTACTTACATATCATAAGACAGAATTGCCTAATTTTTAAGTTTGTCTCAAAAGAGCAATGTTATGATATACATCCCATTTCAGATTAACAGAATGTGGTGTTATATTTACAGTACAGAAAGTGTTAGGGTTTAAATATACACGCTCTTGCTTTCACCCACACATGCGCACACACATACATCCCACTTTGGAAAGGGAGGAAAATGTCTCAGTAACTTCAGTTATTGTTTAGGTCATTTGAGTCCTCTCCCTTCACTTCAAGTAAGTTCATGAACAGGTGCTATTAGTTACAAAGGAAGTGCTGTGGTTTTTTTTGTAGATAGTTGTCATATCTTTTGGGACTCTATCGTTTATGAGCCCGTGTTTTAACACTGCCATGTATACACACATTGTTAAATAGATGCATGCAACACATGCATAGAATATCTTATAAAAAACAACTAGAAATTATTGCCATTAATACCTCTAGATTATTGATTCCCCATGAAGGGGATTGATGCTTTAATCTTTCAAAGCATCAGTGCTTTGGTGTTGACAGTGATAGATACATTAGTGACAGAAGATATGCATACATGGTGGCTTAAATGCTGTATACAGAAGTACATTGTTCACTCAGTACTCAGATCACATGTGCACATTAATGGCTTGAATGTTCCACCATAAATTTTGAAAGTAGCTGAATAAAACCTTAAGACTTTTTCCCCAGATGTGCAAACATTCGTTTTTAAATCTCTGTAACCTCACAGCCGTTTCATGAAATTGCTTGAAACTTGCCCAGAATTCTCAGTTAGGCTCCTCACTGACAATTTCAGCCAATACATTCTCTCCCTCATCCCAGAAAGCCACAGTGAGGTAAAAATGAACAGGTAAATAAAATTGCAACCTAGTTGCAACTTTTACTATCAACCAGAGACTTCTGGATAAAGGCAGTAGAGGAGAGATAGGTAGGAGCAAGCAAGAAAAGTCTTTTGGAAAAACCAGCTACATTAGAATAAATTGTAAAGGTTTTTACTGAACACTATAGTTTTCTTAAATGACCCAATTGTTAGCATCAACTTGCACACATGGAAACAGTTAACAAGCGTTAAATCATGATTTATGAGCATGCAGATTGTTAAGATTTGCCAGAGTCCTATATGGTTAATTAAGCAACAGACAAACACCAGTTATATTACAAAGGCCAATCAGAGGTACATATTCATTTCCTCTCAATTTTAGTGCGACTATCATTTCAAGTGTATTCAGCTGTAGCAGTCCTCAAGAAAGAAGACAGAATAGAAAAATACGGTAATATTTAATAGACTAGAGATATTACTCTTTTTCTGCTATCATGGCTCTAGCTATGAATTTGCACCATGAGTAAATGTAAGAAAGACATTTGTAATGAAAGTGAAATGGGAGAGTTTGACACAAATACAATGATTGAGTTTTTATATTACACAGCATCACCTTTAGCCAAAATAACTTAAATTATACGATAGCACCCAAAAGCCCCAAAAGGACAGAGGGAGGACAGCATACCCGACGAGGAGTCGGAGGATTTTAGAGCAAAAGACCAACCATCAGGGGTCATAGACGCACAGTGTGGCAGGCGTAGCTCCACTGGCTTCAGGAATTTTAGTCCATGAGGCCCACACATTACCAAGGGGCTAAGAAGTGTTTCACCTAGAGTTAAGAGAAAGAAGAATCTGTTACTGATTTTTCTTGAAATACGTTCAAAGTATTACACAATTACACTGCAGAGCTACTCAGTAAGTCAATTTAGAGAAGAATACGAACATTTAGACCTGTCAGTAAAGAAAAGCACTTCACAAGATTGTTTCTCACTCAAGTAACTTTTCAGTAGAACATACCACAATCTCAAAATGAAAACTATTGAAGCATATTAAGGTTACTTTCACACTCTATTCTGTTCTTCTTGGAAAATAATTGTATTAAATAATAGAACAGTGTACAGTGCCGTTACCTTTCTCTTTATCCAAAGGTGGAAGTATACTGTTGTCTCTGCAGACTTTGAAATATATTTCTTGCTCTATTCCCTCTGGAATGGCTCCTTGTGGTATAATAATACTAACTCCAGTCTCTATGGAGCTCAATACACCACCATTGCTGTTAAACACGCCTCTTGCTGTGGCTACAACGGTGTGTCCGTCTTCCTCCTCCTCATCCTCAAGTGCTGTAGGGCTGAAAAGACAGAAAGCCTAGCAGTTTTATCAATATTTCCTTCCTGAAACTCTGTGGCAAACAAAACCAACTCCACCCAACAAAACCCAAAGCAAAGAAACCCCCCAACAAACAATCACAAACAAAAAACCACCAAATCTCAAACTCTGAAAACATTCAGCAAATAGTTAAAGCAAGAATTCAGACCACCTGAATCTTGCTTTTCCAACTGCCTGCTTCTGGCATTCTGTGGAAAGAGCTTACCCCACCTACATACTTCAGCTTCATAAAAATAAATGCAATTAACATCTGAAAGTTTATTTTTTGTCCCCAAACCCAATTCACTTTATTACCATTAGAACTAATAATTCTTATTCAAGACACACTGAACCCTTCTATTTTTATACATATTGAAAACAAAGCTTGTAAAAAAAAAATTTACACACATTTTTCCAGATTGCCAGGCTTTAACTAAAGAGAAACTTGTAATTTCAATGTACCTTGATGTAGATTTCAGAACATTTTGTAAAGCATTTCACTCAAAGAACCAGTCATTTCAAAACGTAGCTGTCTACAGAACTATACAGCATAAAACTTTTCTCAGGCGCTTAAGAACAAACAGGACATACAGCAAAATTATAAGCCTGGTTCATGCATTATTATTATTATTTTATAATAAAACATTAATAAAACATTGTTCTGCAAATATTAGTGAAAAGAATTTAAGAAGTCAGCAGATAGCTTAAGATGGTAACAATATCTATTGCTCTTGACATAGGTCCTGTAAGTTAAAGCATATTAGGCAAGCACAAGCTGCAATTTAGCAGCTGCTGGTTTATCTCACAGTAAAGAGAATCAATACAAAACTGCAAAAGTTAATTTCTCTTTTCACAAGTGTTTTTAAAATATCCCTTATGCATGTGTACCATGAGGTCTCTCTAAGCACACAATGAATACAATTTGGTGCAACAGCTATCCTTAGAAATTAATTCCATCTTCTAGAAATAAATTTCGAGGACAAATGATTACTATCTACCAGAAAATTTATCATTTAGTATGAGAAATAGCAAATAAAAGCCATGTGACTTTCTAATAACAGAATGCAAGACAGTACAGGGACACAGGACACATTTTAAGTATCGATCCTTTGGCAGAATTTTGAATCATAGTATCAATCTTTCAGAAATTTGAAGCAGAATAAAAAAGCTGTATTTTTTCCACAGGTTTCACAGACGATCCATAGATATACAAGTGGAAAGAAACAGAGCAGCAGCTTACCTTACAGGAATGGCTTTAGGCACAGCATTAACATTATTTGGTTGATATTTAGGCTTGTCGACCTGTACAGCATAGGTGTCCATTCCACCCTCAAACTCGGGAGGCTGCGATGAGCTGTGTGCTTTCAAAATTGGTTGAGGAGAATTTGAAGATTTTGATGGCAACTCTGGTTTATGCTGAGCTTCATTTGGCAAGAGATTATGGTTGAATTTCGGACTTTCAAACTTGCGCTCAAAGGGCCTTGCAGCGCTTGTGTAAGGTTTGGTTGTGAACCGGTTGTAGGAAGGAGTGACGGTTTTCTGAATCTGCTCAGTTCCGTTAACAGGGCCTTTGTCAGGGAAGCTTTTCTGAGGATAAAAAGTGAACTGCACTGTGTCCTCTCTAGAGGATCTGAAAATTGCTGACTTATTCTGAGGTGGAGGAACGTCAGACACAGAGTTAACTACAAAGAAAATGAGAATACCAGAACTCGTCAGTAACCACCAGAAATGTCTAGTCGCATACACCGTGGCATAACAAAACATTTTAGTCAATTCCTAATCTTCAGTATAAAATATATACAGGTTCAGCTTAGGTCTCTTAGATCATCTATCATCCTATTGTATTTTGTACATTCAAGCAAGTTATCTAACATTTCATTAAACATGATGGAGACAATGGTATGACATTTCAATAAAAAGGTTAGACTAGTTCATATCACGATCAAATCCCCAGAAAACCAGCATTGAAAAAACAACTGTGTACTTGCACAAACCAGAAAATTCAACTGAACTGGGCAATCCCCCTCAATGTGAAAGTTGAAACAACTTTTTCTTAGTTTTTAGAAGCCTACAACTATTACTCATGTCAAAAGAATTCTGGTCCAAAGCACAGGGAGTTTTACTTCATCTTTGCTGAGACAACTGAGACAGTTACAGGTACCACTAACACCTGGAAGCTACCTGGTTTCAGACAGAACCAGAAAATAATTTCATAAAAAACTCTCACTACAGTAAGAAACTATTTTCAATAATAATGATTCCAAGTTTCAGTTAGAGAACAACACAGTTGCCCATGCAGACAGGCTGAAGCAACCACACAAGCACCTGATAAGCAATAGCTGTTACCACACAGCTTTGTAAGTGCTCACCTTCAGAAAGTGCAGGCTTGTGGTGTGCTGGGAGAGACAGGACAGGGCTATTAATGGACTGTGGCTGTGTGTACTGGACTGAAGGAGCAGGAGGAGGAGTTGTAACTTGAGGGATCGGCTCATAGCGTTTTTCACCAACAGGTCTATCCATTGATTCAGTATCAGTTGGTTTCCCCCTGTTGAAATAGAATTAAGAAACAAACACTTGAATGTTTGGTTTCCTCATGGGTCCTGTATTCACTGTTATTTTGTCCTCTATGATCACCTGATTTCCATTTCTTCCTATAAACATTAAAACATTATTTTCTTGAATAGCCTGTCTTAAGTATTAAAACATTCATTGATAAACACAAGAGATAAGACAACATTGACCTTTAGAAGATTAGTAACACAAACCAAGGCAAACAAAAGGCAGATGACATTTCAGGTGTATTTGCATAATTGCCTCCTAGATCTTAGTTTTTCAACTTCATTTGGAGTAATTTCAATGAAATGGTTTTCTAATTTCATGGGTCTTCAAAATCAAAACATAAATCCATTTCTTTTTTGGGTTGTTTTTGAAAAGCATAATTAGCCAACAGGACAATAGATTCTCGTATAACTTCTCTAAATACACCTAGTATTTGAACAATGCCATCTTAATTAGAAATGTAATCAGCTTAAGCTTCACTAGCTTTATGTGCATGGTGCAGGTAACTTTAAAATCTTATTTTCAAAACATTTTTCTTATGCTAAAAATATTTATCCACAAGTTTAGTTCAGGAAATGACTGATTTCACAAATACCTGTAATTTTGGACTGCAATATATGTTATTGCACTTCCAGAATTTGTGTGTTTCAAATTTTAAGTGCACATAATGCCTGTGATGAAATGTAACAGTGAGAGGACACCTGAAAACATCCTCACATCAACAACAGTCTTACCACTTGATGTTCCTTTTCAAGTAGTCATAGCTAGTGTAAGAGCCAAGAAATCTAGGTGATGGCAAAGCAAACAGCAATAGAAGAATGAAAGAAAATAGTCATTCTATCTTGAGCATATTATTTCTTCACACTTTTTATGTTAGTCCTAGGAGCTGTCATATGACAAGGTTGTTGAAACAAAGACACTATTCACGGAGAGGTTTCTGACAAAACCTTTACCATATGCATATGTACAATGATCACATACTATATTCAATATGCGATTTGGTCAGTGAATTAGGAGGTAGTCAAAATCTTGTACTGGCAGACATTAAAATTCCAAATGAGATTAAAACAAGCCATTTGTTACAATCTGTGTAACAAAGTTATTCAATACATTGCAAGAAATGAACAAAGTATAAATCACATATCCTAACAATCTCTCACTTATGGTCCCATTTGAAACAACTTTTTCAGTCATAACATTCACAGAATGACAATAGTTTTGTATTGTACTGCAGATCACATACTGAGGGCACATTCATAGCAACTGTTTCTACAGCACAATCAGCTCATCTAGCAGCAGAGCCCACACCATAAAATGCCTCCGGTTGTGCTCAACAATATCTAAAAGGACATCTTAGAAGAAGTGTTTATGAATACTAAGAGAGATGGAGAGCCTTAAGTATACTGATGTCTTTGCTGTATTTTCAACACTTACCTTGCTTACATGTAGCAAGAGAACATACTGTACATGAGGACAGCTTTCCCTCATTCCTTCACTTTCTGTATGCTCATAAATATTTAACAGGCAACAATTCTAGACACCGACCACCTTAGTGCTCCAGAGGAGCACGCAATGAAACTAAGAAAAGGGCTGATAAACTTTTGAAAGTCTGCTAGATGACCACATGAATGAGATGATCAGTGATCTAAACAGCATTTGTATGAATGTATCTCTAAAATCAGCATTGCAAAAAAGATCATTTTAGATCTCTTGCAAAGCTTCCATTCCTACTGATTTTGTCCAAAGCCACTCATCCAGCAGCATGAGTCACTACTGCGTGCTCACCCCCTGTTGCCTTTATTCCAGGTGGACAGCAGCTGCTCTCTCAGAAAACTGCCCACCTGACATCACTGCTTCCCAAAGGGAGACAATAACAAGGGGAGGGCAGCCCTGCAAAGTCCACCAAAACAACCCAACCCACTCCACAGCTGATCAGAACCGCTTGCCATCTTCCTGGGGAACAAATAAATGTGGAGGGGTGGTACATTCTGATGAATGAAGGAGAGCACAAAGCTGAGTTTAGCAGGAAGCACATTAGGGCACAGGCTCCTGACCAAGGGTCAGACAATCCCACCCACACTGCTCACAAGCTGTATGCAGCCAAAGTGATCCCTAACAGCTTCTAAGTGTAGAAATGAAGTTCCCCTAGTTACTGATAGGCTGTTTTCTAACCTGTTTCCCTCTTCACCTTCATTACAAAATTGCTACTTTAATTTGAAAGGAAGGAGAAATGAACCCCTAGACTGAACCAGTGGCCCCAGGTTATAAGTCTGTGGGTACAACAGCAACTGCACTGCTGATCTTCAATAAACTCCAGCTAAGACACTCAGGAGTCTGGATGCTGCTCCTCACCA
Source organism: Pardalotus punctatus (assembly GCA_013400915.1). NCBI lineage: Eukaryota > Metazoa > Chordata > Aves > Passeriformes > Pardalotidae > Pardalotus > Pardalotus punctatus. Next base: position 611,733 of record VZTX01012711.1, read on the forward strand.
CCTCCTCAGCTGAGGCTGTAGCTGCTCATGTGAGTATTCAACTTTATTCAGTACAGAAATTTGCTGAGTTACCTCACTCTGCAGCATGTCAAGCTAAAGCAGGTAACTACAATGAACCAAGTAGCAACAAATCCATTGCTCTCGGCTGTGGGGATATCTGCCTCAAATTGCTTCAACTAGGTCAGTTCAAACACACCCATTTACAAGTTCCACGGTTTTCTCACATCAAGAGAAACTATCCCTTATTCTACAGTTCTTGACAACTGTAACATGCAGATGACATTATCCCCACAAAGCAGCTTTAGCAATGGCATAAATTTCCTAAATTACGAAAATAAACCTCTAACAAAATAAAAGAGTAAAATAATTTGTAGTGGGGAAAATACATACTGTCATCATACTTACTCAGTGGCAAAGAACTTTACATAATTTGATGTTTCACATTAATGTTTAACACTAAGAAAGTTGTAGCTATTGCTCATGAATAAATAAAATCTGTCCTCTGTACCCAGAATACATTATACGGATTATTCAGAAGCAAGAGATTGCATAATCAACAGTTCCTGTATAATCCAAATTTAGTCCTGTTTATTTTTAGAAGAGTTTATTCACAGAATAGCAATTACCATAGAAATTCAATGGGAAAAAAAGATTAATACTGAGCAAGTAATAGGAAAAATGTAGAAGCTGGTGAAAAGAGAGTCCTAAATATGAATGCCTTCTCAAGACAGCAGTTGGTTTATGTTTCCACACAAGGACACTGCAGTGCACTAGAGCCAGTACTGTCCAACTGAGCAGCGTTCTTGTTTATCTCTTTCCACTTACATTAATATTTTAGTACTTGTCTATTTGCACTGGACTACCCTGGGTAAATTTTCTTTCCCATGTCTGTCCCTTCCTGTTAAGGGTTACATTCTTTCACAAAGCAAAACTACAACACATGTTTGTCCCCCATGATACATGAAATTGTCAGCCTTAAAACCAGTGTTATCTTACTCCTCTGTGGCAGTAAGAGGTCACCTTCCCATAAGTACAAGCCCTGAAGTTATACACTAACTCACAATCAAAACAAAACCACAACTGAGCAGCCAAAGAACACAAGTGTCACAGCAGATAGAAGTGGCAAGTAGAATGGAACCATCTCTCTCAACCATTAGCTGTTCTGCAGCAAGAATTCTATAGTTTTGTCTGTCTCTCATGCTTTTCACTGTGACAACACTGCAGAATAACAAATGTACAATGAAAGCTTACAACACTCTCCATTGGAAGAATTTTACAATCCTCACAATTTACTTGATGAAAGCTGTGAACACTTCTCCCAAAGCATGACTTGCATTTTCAGTGGCAACACAGTCCATGCCTACAGACCAAAATGGATCATCTGTGGGTAACATTGTTTTTTGTGTGTGAGAGTGGCATTTTCAAAATTACTGCAATGAGGCTGGTCAGGACAGTTTCCCTAACTCTGTGCTATGACGCCCAGAGAGCAGAACAGCTAAGCTCTCATCTTTCCACCAGAAGACACTGGGCCACTGGGCAAGTGAAAAGGAAGGATAAGAAGCATCCTTGCCCGAGAATCAGAACTGGCTACAGATACCCAATATTGACTTCATTAGGATGGGGGGGAAAAGTGAAACCTTTAAAACCTATCAAGCTTTTTGAAATATTCCAATATTCTCAGTTCACAAAGAAAGACAATGGAAGATCACAGACAATGATCAAACAAATAAGAACTGGATTCCCAAGTCCCAGCTCCAATCCTTTAAGACAAGCACTGGAACATGGTGTATCAAGTACATGAAAGACACCTTGCACATGCATTTAACATTGTAAAACTTCAGCTAGTTAGTTTATTATTTCATTTTGAAGATCTGATTTACATTAACGCTGCCAGATTTTCAGCTTAACCTGAACTGTCCATGTTTCAAGCAGGAATACAACCGAAGCCTTCAAAAATGCCCAATTTTCAGGCTGCATGCAGCAAGCCAAGATAGCTTTTCACAGTAACAGCTACAAACATCTTGTTACAGTTTGAATCAAAACAAATTTAGGTAACTGTGGAGAGTACTTAAAAAGTTTGTGTAAGTATCCTCCAAAATAGCCAGCTCTTCACCTGGGCTAAATCTGTGTATGAGCTTTCACACAATTTCTGTATCAAAATGTTCCAAATCAAGGAAGCAAAACAATACAGGAAACAGATGTTTCCATTGCCAGATTAAATTCTGGCCTCAGCAATATTCCCTAAAGGCTCAGTTTCCTAATATCAAACATGGCTAACGTGCACAAGAACAAATGCATGCTGAATGTGTTTTTAAACTAAAGCTACACCTAAACAGAGAAACAGACTTCATGAATACAAAATTTCATTTCAGTACTGCAAGTCCCTGGAATTCCACTGAACACAGGCACAATTTCTGTTTTAGTCCTACATGCCTCCCTCCTTTTTCAAATTAAAAAAACCAAACAACCCAAACTTACTTGGAATAATTACTGAAATTCAGCTGATTCTGTGAGTGTATCGGTTTGGTGGGCTCAGAGTGATGGCTGGCAGGAACCTGCGCTGATGGCTTATTTTCAAAACTCCTGCGATCAAAGTATGAGAGCTGCTTCCGGTAATACTCCTCATCTTCCTCAGGATCATAATGGTTGGAACGCACAATATCTTCAGGTGGCTTCACTTGAGGTCTCTGTGGTTCTGGGGCCCTAACCAAAAGTAATATACAGTTGCCTTGCCCAGCTGAACAAGCATATTGCAATTCTACTTTATAAACTAGCTAGTAATAAAGCAATGAACATACTGCAATTATTACAGAAAAAGAATTATAATTCTTATAATTGCATACCTTGCCTTTTCACCGGTATTGCACGGAAACTAGATAGTTGTGACATACCGTAAGGAAAGAAAATCCTTATTTGCCTTATACCTTACCTTTTCCCTTTTGTTTTGCTTTCTAATTATCTCAATTAAAGATAGAAAAAAGTAAAACAGAGATACTCTAAGTTTCTTCCTCAAAAACTCTGAAAAAACATTTATCTTCCCCCCCACTTCCCAGCAATCACACCCACGAGAACTGACTTGATGCCCTGCTTTACTACTGACACACTCTGACTCCTCTCAGCAGTTTCCAATTTGAAATACTAAGATGCGTTTCTGCATATTCTAAACTCATATTGAAAACTAAATTTAATCAGTTGTGCATCTACCTGTAAGTTGTTTTCTCATGCTCATACTGGCTTTGAGAAGTTGGTTTTGCACCACTCACACTTGTGAGTGCAGGCTTAGGCGCTAGTTCTGGAGGCTGTAAAGAAAAGCACAGCATGTTTTCTTAAATTCTAACATTTAGAAAGATAAAGCACTTTATGATTAACAAAACTAAGACTATGTTCCCTTCCCTCAAAAGAAAAAACAAATACTAGCAAAAGAAGAATCCAAGGAGTTTCCAGTATAGCAAGATCCCCAGCAGTGTTTTCACAAGTGTTTAGCTTCTGCTTTTAAAACATACCACATTTAGGTTGCTAAATGGCTATTTCACAAGCAGTAAAGCTTTGTTCTGAGACAATATTTTACTTCTTGCCATGAAATCTCATCAGCAAAACATCAGGAATTAAAGAAATTAAATAACTTACCTTGACAGCTGATGTATCGCTCGTATCCTTCATTTTTTCCAAAGATGGGGATCTTCTTCTTTCAAATATCTTAACCCTACTTCGCACAGACTGTGGTTTCATGGCTGGATCTTCCTCTTCCTCAGCTAGAGATGGTGGTGTAGGCAGTGGTTTACTGTTGGAAGGCAAAACTTCTGGTTTGGTTTGTGATGAAGGGGGAGGAGGAAGAGAAACACCTGAAGTGCTATGAGAAGGCTCATATTGTCCAGCTTTAGCATTGTAAGCTTGAGGAGGACCTTGCTCATAGCCCCTTATATGTGGATCAAAGTACTGCTTGGGTTCAGGAGACCGAGATATGGCTGACTGGTATGGCTGAGCTTCTGGTTTGTATCTGCCATGGGTGTCGTATCCAACCGTGTGTTGATCTTCGTATCGCACTTGTGGTAAGCTGAAGTTCTTGGGTGCATGCTCATAGCGAGGTCTGCCGTCGTAGCTCATTGCAGGGGGTTCCTCAAAACGAGGTTGTGCTGGGTAATAGCTGCGTTCTGTGCTCTCTTCTAGATTTTGTCTGGAATCAAGATCCCTAGGAGGCTGGTTTTCATAAGCTGTTCTTGTTTGGTTATAGGGCTGTTTCTCCTCATAATATGTCCAGTGCTCCTCATAGGGAGGCACACGGTCATCGTAATGTAGGCGAGGGTCATAAACACGAGAAAATTGATCTACATAGTTTGTAGAGTCATACCTATATGTTGACTGCTCATAATCCCTGCTCGGTTGTTTTTCTGCATACTGAGCCTGGGATTCATAGATCAGATTTGGGTCTCTTTCCTGTCTCTGTACTGGGTGATTCATTGCTGGCTGTTTTAAGACGTAGCTTTGTCTGGATGCTTCTTCATTAATGTACGGATCCTTCCGGTACACCTGTTAGAGAGAGACACTTCTCAACTAAAATGTAGAGCAACTGCAGCTGCACTTGAAAGGTAGTATTTTAAACAAACCTAAGTTATAAATACTGGCTTTAATTTTGTTTAAAAGCAGAGTAATTTGATGCAGATGCCTGCAACCAGAGGAAGTTGAACTTGGTGATTCAAGAGACCCCTTTTAATCATGTTTTTAAGAAAAAACATGTAAGTAGATTAGAAAATAAAGACAAAGGTAATAGCCTCATGTTTGGGGTTTGGTGTTCAGGGGGCACACTCACTCTTTTTTTGCAGAATGTGTAAAGAGTAGAAGTAAAATATATAAATAGACTAAGATAGTTCTAGCATTGCTGAAGAAGTATATAAAGTCATTCAACAAACTGCACTCAACTTCATGATGAACAATCTGACATGATTTAAATTTTAGGGAAGTAAGATTTTTCTCAAGGCCTCATTAACAGGAGAATGTTGACAAGCTAAGTAAGTCACGCATAAAGTAAAATCAAAATATAGAATGCAGCCTTTTTTATAAAGTAATCTTTTTGAGAAGTAAAGAGTTTTTGAAAAGGATAGAGTTTGAAGCCATGCACACAAAACATTACATGATGCTTAGCAATTCAGATGAAGTGGTTTTTATAACCTGCATGATTCTCTTAAAATTAAAAAAAAAAATAAAAAACAAAAATCAGAAGGAATTCTTCAAATAAGGGCAAAACAAAGATCATGTGCTAGCTTGATGAACAGCAGGAAATCAGCACAACAATGTGGCACAGGTACCTTTGCTGGATCTATATGCGGCGATAAGGATGATGGCTCTTGGTCTCTTAGTACTATATGAGCTCCCTCAGTACTCGATGTTTTTAAGGGGCCCGCTTGTGGTTGGTAAGAGTTGTAAGGAGCAGCAGTAGGCTCCTCCAGTCTGACATTAGTTAGGTTTACATTAGCATTTACTGCAGAGGCTGATGAGGTTGCAGGGTTTGATTCAGGCGACGGGGAAAGGTAAGGGACTGCAGGTGAGGCTTCTGCTTTCTGTGAAGTGTTTAAAATATTTTAAATATACTGCTATTGAATCAATGTATGACTTTCTGATTTATATTAAAATAATTTAAGTGATGCTCTGACCAATGCAGCTAGATGTAGAATGAAATGTACTGAAAGTATCATGCACTAGCACTTCCAGAAATTCATTAGGTTGAGGATTATAAAAAGCAAAACATTTAATCAAAGTAGAATGGTACTTCAATCCCCCTCCTGTCAATGAGTCACTAAAACAGGCAGGGCAAGCTGATTCTCCAATTCATTGTAATGTATTGCTGCCGTTGACAGATTTTTGTATGCGCACACAACACCGGTAAGCAGAATATAAACGGATGTTTCTTGTTCAAGAGAACTTGAATCCTGAAATAAGTGTGCAGTGGTCAGTGAGTAAAATGACTTTCTTACCGGCTGAGTAGTAGTTGTTTTAAATCCTGAAGAGTCTATTCTGAGATTTGGCTGTGGCTGAGCCTGAGATGCATAAGCAGGGTAAGTCTGAGTCTCATGATGCATTCCAGAAGAATCCTCTCGAACAGGTTCAGAAGAGCGTGTAATAGCAGATTCAGGTGGAGTCCCAACCTCATCATTCAGAGTTTCATCCAGTTCTTGATCAGTATAAGCACCCCCTTCTGTGTCTGTGTCTTCATAGTCAGACGTGTGTCTGCTGTCTGTGCTGTACATGGAATACTCACTGCCGGGAGCGGAGAGGTAAGAAAGGCGGTCATCGTGTAAGTCAAGATCATCACTTGTAGCACCATCTGCCTGTGGCAAACAAAATTAGGGTACACATTTATTGAAATACCTTTTAAAGAATACCCTTTTCTTTGCAATGTAAAGCTTGGGAATTTTAATTGTAATAATACCACAGGGGACCAGAAATCAGGTTTCTGTTAGACCTATTTCTATTTCACTTAGACCTGAAAGACTTACCCACAGCCTAGCTCTTTGAATCATTTTACTAAGGGGCCAGGTGACTATCAGTGTGAGGGAGGGGGGATAGTGCAGTGTCCACAAATACCAAAGTGCTTGGAAACATACAGAGCTGCACTTTAAAGTGGTATTATGGTATCAGAATTAGTACTTTGCAGGTACATATAAGGAGCGAAGGTCTAATTCAGATCTAACTGAGACACCCATAGCAATAGCTGATTCAGCATTTGCTAACTTGTGGCTGGCACTTCACTCCATAACAGCTCTTCAGGAGGATGGATCTAATGTGCATAGTGAACCATGCAGCTTGAGAAGGTAAGTGGAGTTTTAGTGGGGAACACAGAATACTAACTTGTGATTTCACACCTGTTTTCTCACAACTCCTCTCAGAAAGGTCACAAAGAACATGAATATGCCACTTGCTTTTATAATAATGAAAAACACATTCCATCATCAGGTAATCCCAGCCCTGAGTACCCATGCAGTGAAATAACCAGAAGCTCTTTGATGAAAACCCGTCCAAACCCCATAAAATCTTCACAGCATTAATATATCCTCCAGTTAACAGTGCCAATGGGCAAATGCTCCCTTACTACACTGCTACATGCATAAGGACAACTGTACAGCTCTCATTAACAGATTAAGTGCTCTAATATAGTGACAAATCAATTTTGAGCAGCTCACACAGCCATGAGGCATCACTGCTTTAGATCTTCAAATAACAGTCAAAATGAGGAGGGAAAGAAGAAAAATAAATTTCATTCCACAAACACCTGCCCGATTTGTAACACCAGTTACAATGAAAAAACAGAAAGCCTCTCACAAATACAGTTTTGCCATTTCCTTCCAAATATATTATTTCTTACCTTGCCTTCTGAAACCCACACTAGTTGGTTCTGTTGTTGCTGAATTGCTTCTTTAAGAGCTCCATACCATCCTTCATTCATTGAATTCAAGTTAATGGTAGCTAGAAGTACAGTAGAATAGTTTGACTTACGATATCTGCAGAACTACAAGAAGGATCTGTACCATGAGTAATAAAAGCAGTATAAACTTGTAGGTTAAAAATATGAGATTTAAACAGTAATGTAAAAATTAGTATCCAAAGCAACCTTAAGGCCTGATGTGGTTTGGGATGTTTTATCGCACAGGAAACACTGAATTAACAGTAGCTTAGAATAAAGAGAGGCTTGAGTTTAGCCAGACTAAAACAATAAAGTTACATCATTTTCCTATTTATTCAAGTTTTGATTTTGGCTGATGATCCTGCATAGCCACAAGATCTATTAGAAATGTCATTTTGATGTTTCAGATTGCTTTATATTTGTGCAGTCATGTGCAAATGATGCACACACCAATTAACTACTGGTAATTGAATGGGGAAGCCTGAGCAAGTCCATCATGGCTTGACTTAGTCCATTTGCAGAAAATTATGGAGGAAGAAGCTTCTCTCATCTTGCCTCCCCTTCCCTCTCAGAAATTCTAATCCAGTCTGTCTAATTACTTACTTGTGAAGAGATGGTGATTATTTTTGCGGAGCTTGTGAGCTCTTTCATACAGCTTTCTGGCACTTTTTCGTGATTCTGGGCACAACCTCATTCTCATGGTCTTTACTCCCTGCTTAGAATCAGGATTTAGGAACACTACAATAGGATACCACTGGGCATAGTTCAGGCGGTCCACTGCATTAGGAGTGACATCTAATAATGCATGTTTGTCCTGTTGCAACAAAAAGCACAGAGGCAAGAAAGTGAATCATTTATATATTACATGAAATTTTTTTAACATACTCCACAAATTGATTTTGTATTACCTTTACAAAATTCATTGTTTCAAAGTACTGATTTAAATCCTTCTCCTATTTGAATTAACAGAATAATAAAACCCAAACGAATTCCAATATCAGCCTACATAGGCATATACATTTTGAACTGTAGGGCTGACAGCATAACTCTAGGATTTTTAGTATTTAATTCTCTATTTTAAAAAAAATCTCCTCAAATTAAGCAGACACTGAACTAAAAATAAACAGTTTCCTATTAGTATTCTGTAAACAGGAAAAAACCAGACTTAAACACAAGGAACAGTCCCATTCCACACCTCTGTTTCCAAAACAAAAACAAAAAAAACCAAAAAAACCCCACTCTGAACACAGAAGTTGGCCAGCCTTCATTCAATGAAAGCAAGCACAGAGTATGGAGTATACCCACTTTGCTGCTATAGCTTTTCTGCCCCCTCATACTTCAGCATCTGAAAGGCTTCCAGTTTGTTTTTAAGTAAGGAAATAAAAAGGTGAGCCTCATAGTTCATTCATGTTAGAAGTTTTAAGGATATTAAAGAAGGGAGATGGAATAACCCTTTCCCTTAGTCCTCACACAAAAAAATTATGTCAAGTGACCAATTTGTACATTGGGGTGGGGGAAAACCCCATAAAGAAAGTAACCATTTCTAACTAATGTCACACCATGGCTTTAAATGAAAGAGGAAACAGCTTAAAAGAGCCTTAATGTAGAGAGGACAACAGTCTCTGGAACACAGCCTAGAAGTACATCGAGGCTGCAGTTATTAATATGGAGAAGGAGAGGGGTGGTGGTTTGTTTTAAATTAAACAACAGAGAGATGACAAAGTTACTTTTAAAGCAAACACAGAAAGTTATCATTCCACATTTAAAACACCCAACACTTCATGTTCAGTTTTACTTTTCTTGTGTTAAAAGTCCAGAGACAATAAAAGACTTACTCTATCGATTATCTGCTTTATAGTGTGGAGACGAATAATGCCAGAACTACGTTGGTCAGTACCAGCATCTCTTGGTTCACTTTCTGGTAAAGAGGACACAGTAAACACTCACTGTAAGCTTACAACATACTCTACACATTCCCTTATTAAGATAAAACAAACAATTTCACAGCTCAAGCTGTCAATTCAGATTGAAGACACTTCAGATTTCAAATAATGCATAAAAGTCTACCCACCATTTTGGCCATAAAAATCACATCTTTACAAAAGCACTTAGAAACGGGATAAGGTAGAGAATTAAAATGAAATTTGAGGTGGCTATATATAGAATATTTATTCAGAGAATTATCAGCAGCAATGTAGTGGAAGAACTTACATTTAGTCTGTTCCTTTACATTGTCAATGTCTTGTTAAATATGTTAACTAAAGTAATAATGTAGAAACAATCTAGCCAGAGAAAGCTGACTACTTCCTAACTGCAGAAAAACCTGATCTCACACTTACTTGCAATTTGAAAGATATCTGGTTCTTCTCTAGCAAGTTTCTCCCGTGCAACATCAGCTATTGGACCAAAAATGGTTACAGGTCTGAGAAACCCAGCTAGAATGGAAGGAAAAAGAAAAGCCAAGATATATCAATTGCTTAAATCAAATGCAAGATACTCTTAACTGCATTGGCTTTTCCAAACCAAACCACACAAACCTGTAATGTGCACCAGTAAGAGTAAAGCCATACCTTCTCGAAGAACAACTCTTTCATAGGCAGGAAACTTCGTCTGAACAGGCTGGGCAGAAAGATCTTCTCTGCTTTTCCGGAGATTTCTTTTGGAGCTCCGCAAGCCTCGGAATCTCCAGAAGTCTGCTCGATCTCCTCCTGCTGTCTTTGGAAGCGTGTACTGTACACTAGCCAGCTGCTCAGCTCTAAGGTGACAACAAACCCCAGTTACCAACAAGTCAGCTTCTGAAGAAATGCCTGACTAGCAAAATTACACTGTCAGAAAACCACTGCCCCTGGCTGAACCAAGCTTTTGTTGTTTCTTTATTAGGAACTACAAGACAACTACTGAGCCTGGTATCGCATTTCTAAAACTTATTTATCCTTGTCTCTTGTACTGAAAACAAAGTTTATTCATGAACTGTGCAGAGTCAAAAGCAAATAGACAGATCAGATATTTTACTTCAATTTAACACTTAGTCACTTTTTCTTACTGAACCAATTCCACAAACTTGTGTCCTGCAAGGAAGTCCAATCATGCGTTATACAGATAGAACTGAAAATGGTGGGTCTGAATCAGCAATTTAAGTATTGCAAGATCGTACCTGTTTTTGTTAGGTATGATACCTCTTTCCACTTCCTTATGATTCTTCCCAATTCGAATGGCCAGCCATGAACCCAATTTGCCGTTGTACAGAGTGTCCACCACCCGGAATACTTCACCTTTATTGAAACTTAGTCCATAAGGAGATTCCTTCTCATATTCAAAATGAGTTCTGATATAGAAAGAATCCCCTACATCAGACTCAACAATGCGACGATAAACTGAAAAAAGAAATCCCCAAATATCAAGTATTACATAAACACAATATAATGCTCACGAGAATTACACAAAGCAATGCCTCACTTTAATTCTCCTTGTTCTAAATATACATTACTTCAAGAAGCCTTAATGTCTCAGAGCTGCTCTATTTTAAGCAGCACAACTATTTATAGTAAACTCTACTAACATAAATTCAACTTTTATAATCAAAAATTTGATCCAAGCGCAAGCGTAATTCATTCACCCTGGAAGGAAATAATCTTGAGAAAAGAAGTTTGTATATACAAACACATCAGCATAATCCCTCATCTTCAATGGCATAACTACAACTGACTCTTCTACTTTCTCCAAGGATAATGCCGAGACTTTATTTAGATGTTAGAGGCTATATCTGAAAAGGTGTTTTTTGTCTGGGGTTTTGTTTGTTTGACCAGGGGGATGGGATGTGTGTATGGTGTTACCATATCAGTCTCTACCCCATTTGTAGTAGCCACCTGTCCCAAAGCCAAAAGAACTTGATAGCCTAAGGTGCCACTTTGCTGCAATCCAGCAGTTAGTTACTGTCCACTAGACTTTCCAATGCTGTTCCAAGCAGTCTATTACATAATTTCCAATATACAAATATTTACCATCTTTTTTCTTCTGTGCCAAAATGGTTACTTCTTCGCCTTTAGGAAGATCAAGCAAAAAAAGGACAGCTTCTTCTCTGATGATGTTTGTGAAGTCTACATTATTTACCTGGTATCAATGAAGTAATCAGTTTGATTCAGCATATGACATTATTACAGAGATTTAATTATAGAACAGGAAATCTGAATCTGTTGCTATGATTCTCTCTTTACTCAATTTCATACTTACCAAGTCCATGTATCTCAAGATACCTCCTGTACCTCTAAAAAGTCCCACTTTATTTCACAGTAAAGCATAGCTTCCAGGATAATAGGTAGCTGCTCATTTTATACTCATTATAAAGCACCTATATACATCAGTAGCCCACAGAGCCCTCTGACAACTTAGTCACCCAGCATGAAATCAAACAACTTTATCAACTGAATTAGTCCACAAAACCTGATGTAAAGAACTTACTAACTTTCCTAGCAACAGTACAGTAAAAAGAGATTTTGCTTCTAGTAATTCATCTAATAAATATACACAGAAAAAAACCCCATATATGAACTACAAAGGCAATATATTCATTCCTACAGAAAGAAAACCTACTTTGGTACAACAAAACATTTGTAATGTTAATGGTTTCGACATACCCTGAGAATCTGGTCCCCTTCCTCTAATCCTTCTTTTGCTGCAGGGCTGTCTTCCAGAACACCAGCTACAAATATGCCAACATCATTGCCACCTGCTAGTCGCAAGCCCACACTATCTCCTTTTCTGAATTTTACCAGTTTCATGCTTGGCCTAGAAATTTAGAAAATATTCCACTTATAAAGGTCTAATAGCATAAAATATCCTGGTAAATTTGAAACATGCAAAGAAGTAATCTGCCCATTAGTCAATTAGTGGGTATTTTGCTACACATACTATTAACCTTTTATCAACTGCAGCAGTAGAACACGCTGAACAGCAGCACTCCAAAACCCCCACCTGCATGTACATGTTCAGTATGGTTTGTTTGTCTTTCACTCACAGCATTTAACTGAGACACTGACACTCACTCCCAAAAACATTCTTCCTTTTAAAGATCTGTACAGATCTATTTTGGCTCTGAAGAGATCAAAATGAATTTGAGATGCACCAAACTAAAATCTATTCTCATGTACATTAATGTCCATAAAAGAGATCCCAGTAGAAGTAGACTTATTTCCACACTGGGACATTGCACATTTCTGCACTAACGCTAACTCACTGCTCTCCAGTTATCATAAAAAGTAAAGAACGTGCTACAGTATCATTCCTCTCTGGAGATAGGGACAGGAAAGGAGGGGTGAGAGTGCCCAGGGAGAGACAAAAGCAGCAAGTTCTTTTCACCTGTTGATTATTCTAAGTGCTAATTTCCATAGAAATGAACAGACTTTGAAATGGTATATTATACAATGTAAGCACCAACAAGGGTCAGAATAAATCTCATGTCTTCATCCTATTCTTTGTGAACAGAAGTGTCAGGACAGTATATTGGACATGACATTAGAGCACATATACAGGTTATTGACCACCCTGGATAAAAGCTTGGTTTGCTCAAGGACCAGGCAGGTTCCAATAGAGTTCAGAGATACGTTACCGAAGCATTCCATCTTCATGGGTTGAATTGGGTAAAGGACCATCAGATGGACTGACTGGTAAATCCACATCTGGCTGACCTCCTTGTGCATACACTGGCTTTGGTTCTATCAAAATACCAAAAGATTTCCAATGTCCATTTGGTCATTTAAAGGTGAGAATATAAAGTTTAACTTAAATAATACTTAGAAAATGACTTCTTCAGTAGCCTCCCTCTACCCCACTTAGACCCATTTAAAAGCGAAATACTAGAAAACTTACAACAACAGAAGACACCCTCATCATGCCATCCAGAGTAGTGTGATTACTGGCCTAATGATTACTTCAGTAAAAATTCACAGACTTCCTTTGTACTTCATTAAGTACTCTGAACACCACAAAACTACAAGAACTAGATAGAAGGCTTCATGCTCCCAAGGCCACTTTCAACCCTTCTGTTTTAACCTTGATTTACCTGACCTAACTTCTTCATTTTCTATTGGTTCTCTTCACTCAAGAATTTAACTTTTGAAATTAAAATCCCATAAAAGCTCAACCTACTAATAAAAGCCTTGAGGTCCAGTTGGTGGTTCTTAGAGCTATGCACTTACTATGGCTTTGCTGCGGAGTTTCTCCGGTGCTCCTGTGAGGAAACTGCCACTGCAGGCTTCCCTCAGCAGTGAGCACTGGCACTCTGACACAGGCTTGGTCATGTTACAAGAATTTATATGTAAGGCTTATCTTTGCACACTGGAAAAAATTTAATTTCAAACAAGGCTGACTTTGAACTAGTTTAATATTCCTGATCTTACCAACAACTGTGCCATCTTCCTTTCAAATCACTGAATAGACTAGTTTGAAACTGGCAACTCCAGGCAACAACTGGGTAATAATGCCTTTTTCTAATATGATTGGCCCCTCCTGTACAGTAACACAATATTTTCCTTTAAGTCTTTAATGAACCTTTCCTAAGCTAAGCCTCTGATGATCCCCCTGAACAAATACTCTCCTCCCACCCTTCTTTGACACAATCAGCTATGACAGTCATCTTGCCCTTGCCCTTAGTCTAAGCAGCAAACTGTCACAGATTCTGCCAACGACTTCTCTAACATTTTCATTATAGTCTTGATAGATCCTCATTTCCCTAGAGCTTTCTGTGAAGCTGCTAAAGGATTATGCCCTTTGCTACACATTTTTATCTCAGACTATATATTATGGCAAGTTAATTTTATCTGCAGACATCAATTTAAATATTAGTTTTATGTACTGGCTTACAACTCCTCCCACCCAAACTAAGTATTCCCATGTGCCTCTTCTCAATCTGCAGGAATAAAGCATTTCTCCTTCCCCAGCAACCAACAAAATCCTCACACTATTCATCGCTTGCTTGCTAGTCCCTCAGACCAATTATCAAGTATGTTATTTTGGATTAAAAACCATCTTAAGGGTCTCCTATCCAGCTGGATTTGTATTATGGCAATTATTAATCCTCAGTATCTTACAGAAATGCAGAATTCATCTTTCTAATCTTACTGCCACATCACTTCATTTGCATCTCTTCATAACACTGCTGTAAAAGGCCACCTCCTATGACAATCTTTCTAATAATGCCTGCTGTATCAGAAAACCTACTATTCTTATTTTCAAGATCTTTCAGAGTCTATCAACATCATAACTCTTCCAGTTCTTCACTAATCTACTGACTACTACATGTAGAAGTGTCACTGCTCATCCCTTAGGTCCTCAAATATTTTCAAGCTTGAATGTGCTTTCTCTCATTGCACCCAGCCATTCAAGAACAGCTCCCTCTAAACCATCTGCAGCACAGCTCCTTTCTCCACTTGTAATTCCACTAAAGTGTCTGATTCTGTAAACAAAAATCTTGTAAGTCAGCCTGCCCAGAACAGCGTCCTGTACAATCTTTTGGTTTTTTTTCTTTTTTACACCATCTGGCTTTTATCTGCTGCCATTTAGCTTATCCTTCCCTTCTGGGAAAAAGGAATGAGATTTTGTTCTGGTTTTATTAGCTGTACTGCATTTGTTAACCTGCCTTCTTGGTCCATGATTGTACTTCAGTGCTACATGAACAAAGCATTTTGGAGTGTTTTGAGGTGTATCTTGGGAACAGTAGTTCTAAACAGGCTTAACTACATCCCTGTTAGAAATGTAGTCTGCTACAGTAACCCATAAGAACACATATACTGCTCAAAACTCAGAAATGACAGATTTAACCTGCCTGAGAAATCAGTAGAAAACTCTTTACAACCCTCACTTATAACTACAACCCTAAACACTGAAATCTGACCCCTACATAATGACAGACCCCACAACTTAGGTTTTCAGGACCAAAACTCTTAAGATATTAAATGGGACTATGGTTACGAAGACTGTCGGTATTCAGAAATAAAAATAATTAGGACTTGGTCTGTCTTAAGGCTTGAAAGTTATTCCACAAATATGCAAGAGCATCAAGTCTTTACTGGTCATCCATTCTCAACAACATGCATAATTAATATATTTTAGTATTTTTACCTGGGAGTGGTGGTGTTTGTTTTTCAGTTCTTTCAACTGTCACCTCTTCCACAGTTTTAGAAATATCATCTGTACTCTTTGTAGGTGTAGAGACAGCTCCTGGTTTAGTTATTCTCTCATCTTCTCTGCTCCGATGACTATATTAGAAAAAAAGATTCCAGTCTGCATACAGAACTGCTTCTATGATCTCAGTCTACTAAGACTAAAGAATAAATACTTTCATCAAGATGAGGGTAAGATATCACCATTACTATTTAAGAAGGTTTTATGCTTAGACTATCACATTATTAGTAATTTTTATCATTTCTAAATCTCAGTGTTTTGTCCCTAATTTCACATTAACAAAGGACTTCCCTGGACATGGCTGTTAAGAAAGCAGCAGCACATGGTGACAGACTGCTCTCTGCTTCAAGCACACAAGTCAGACACATGTGCTGTATACTGATAGATATATAAGGAATTGAGAAGCAAAGGGAAGAAAGAAAGAATATCCATCACAAGGGTATTTTTTCATCCCTTCCTACAGAAATCACAGATTTTTAGACTTAATTCCTAGGCTTTGCTATGACCCAGCTAATTTATTAGCTGCCCTGGAACACAAGTGCTGCTGGTGTGCTACTTTTTATCTTTGCCAAGCCCTGCTAAGACCCACACAAACATCTCCCTCATTTCTCATCTCCTCGGAGAGGATGAGGCCTTCAATCCACAGCTATTACAAGACAGGACTGCTTCTCATCCGCACATTTTGGTCAAAAGACAACTTGCTGCTTCTTACGCACTTTTACACACACTCAATGTGTTAACTGAAGGAATTTAGGACAAGTTTAAGTAAGTTCCTGTTTTTAAATGATGAAAGAAAGGAATATTCTAAAGAAAAAAACATTCTTTTCCTTGAGTTCAAAAGATCAGAATTCTTATATTGTTGTACAGAGCTACAGGTACCAGCTGTAGCACAGCAAAACTGAACATGTGCTGCATGTTGAAATGTTAACCACTACACTGCTATCTGATGAACAGTCAATAATTTAATAGGGTTGGAGCAGATGAATATTAATAATGAGCTAGAAAAAAGAAAGTTTTCTCCCTGGGAGTTGGCAAATAAGCAAGGATATAAAGAATATTTGAAATAAGACAAACACAAATGCCAGCCTTTTATATAATACCAGACTGAATTGCCAAGAAGGGGGGAAAAAGGTATTTTCTCAAGGATAACAATGGCTTGGTCAGTAGGTGCAAGCCCACCTGCTGTCATAAAGGAGAGGTCTGTTCTGGAGAGAAAAACCAGAGAAGTTCTGCACTACCAACAGCTAGATGGTGCTACTGGGCAATAATGAGATCCCTGTGCAAAGAGCACAAATGGATCAGAACCCCATCATAGACAGTTAACACTGTTAAGATCCTAATCAGAAATGATCCTTCAAGAGCTGGAAATATGACTTCAGAAAACAGATTCCAGCAATTCTACTCATCCGTGACGTGCAGTAAAGAATAGAAGAAATTACAAAAATCAAAACACAAGCTGAATGTACTTTCCTGAAGCAAAATGAAGTTTGAAATGTAAGAAACAAAGCTTAGTTATTCAGCCAAGATATACTACAACTGCTCAGTGCATTCCTCTGCCAGTTTGGAAACCGTATGCCCAAAGGCAGCTAAACAAAACAGAAGACAGAGAACTACTCCAGTCACCACAGCAAACTGTGAAGACAGAAGCATTCTTGAATTATAAACAACCATCTTGTTGTAAGTCATTGATAAAAACAAGCACAGCAGTTTAATTTTAAAAATCCCCATTTATGCCTTTTTAAAAATCCCTAGAAAGTCCCTTTTGGAGGCTTCCACAGTTGATTAAAAGGATGCTAAAACCACTATGGGTAACAAAATGAAAAGTAAGCATTTATCCTTCCATTTCACTCCCAAGCATCACTGACATCGGCTTTCTTACTCCTCATCTCGATTTCCAGTTTAGGTGCATAAGCTAGACAGCACCAGACTAAAACATGACTGGACTGCTCATTCCCTTAAAAATAGTTCCTGGCTTGTTAAAAACAGACACATATATTTAGCTATTTAAATGCATGCTAAGTGTCCTAGAAACAAGAAAGTTCTGTAGTACTGTGAGCTACAACCAATTTTACTCCCCAAAGAATTTTGTGTAATGAGCACTAGTTAATGAGATACTACAGTAAATTTCCTCATGGGCCCTCTCTACCTGTTTCCAAGCATCTCCTACCATTTTAAAGGAGAATTATTCCAAAGTAATAATATCTGTTTTGCTTTAAAAAACAGGTAAAAAATACTATAGTTACTACGTAAAGACAAAATTCATATAACATTTCCTCTACACAGTCCAAACACAGTGTAACTTTATGCTGCTTTTATTCCTGCATACATCCATAGAATGTAAATGTGGAAGCTCTCAAGAACATTAATTAAAATACAGAGACTGAGGGCACCGCCCAAAATAGTCAGGTGAGTATCTGAAGCAACAGGCTCCTGGGCTGCTGCTGTGTGTGTAGGCAAATACACCCTGCCCACACAAATGCCTGAAAAAAGGTCAGCTCTGGTCTACCTAAAACATGAAAGTTGAAATGGGAAAAAGCTGATAGAAACAGAATTACGATAGAACAAAAAGGAAACATCAGAAAAGCAGGGAAGAAGGTTTTTTTTCCTTGACTTTGCTTAAACTGTCCAGTAAGCTCTGAGTATTTCACATTACAAGATGATATGGGAAACAACTTGATGCCACCACTGGTTCCAGGTGAGGGAAACTTGTTAAAAACTGACAGCTGCACTTCCCATGAGACAAAAGTGTTGCTCCCTGTGCCACTGTGTGCTGTGACACTATTGTTTAACATCTGTGCTGTGTCAGGGCTGCCCTTACCTCACTTCCTCTCCCTGACTTTTTTTTAAAGGGTGCTTAACAGAAACATTTTTAAATTACAAAATACAAACAGCTACGTGTTAGCGCCAGACATTGTGGCTATTACTGCAGAACAAGAGATGACCTGCAACACACAACATTTGTCTCTACAGAAAGTTTACAGAAAATACGAACTTGCAGGCTCTTCCAAAATGTATTTTTAGCACATCTCAAACTGTTTAGCATGAGAAGAATAAGAGCAAAGTAGCACTGTCCTAAAGACATTCAAAATAAGGTTCATTTTTATCTGATATTCTAGTTTTTCAGCTTGGTTTGAAAATGGACAGAACAATCAATCTCTTGTGCCACCTGTAAATTGACAACAGTTTTACGGAAGTCAGCCTCATCCTTCCAGAAATAATGATGACCTCTTCAGTGGTTTCTTCAAGCTACCACATCTTTCTTGCTGAGACTGAAATGTTAAACATATCAGAAGATGTTTTTGCTATTCCAATACCTGTGTGAGGAAGTCAGTATAGGAGACAGAGTTCCCAAGCAGGAGTTCTTTCAGTTAGTAAAGGCCAGCCCATAGACAATAACCCACCAGGTTTGGCAGCACCTGGCTTCAAATGCCACTCTTCAGGATGGGTCACACCAAAAGCTGACCTAGAGCTCAACAACTTAGTGCTAGCAGTAAGACCAGACAGCCAAGAAAGGATATGTGATGCTTGTCCCCAAGTACCCTCTAACTTCGTACAGAGACCTCTTCTGCTCATTCAAACTTTTTAAGGACAACTCTTCATAGAGTTGCATGTACAAAGCACAATTAGTCCTTTCTGTTAGTAAATTAAGAAAAACGTTTTAGGATTTGAGTTTTAAAAAGACTGTTCAAGAGAGATCTGTGAACTTTCTTTAGACTGAAGAAAAATAAAGTGCTATTTAATGCTTTGAGAGAATAATCAAACAGCACTTGTTATGGAAATTCTATACACAGGAACATTGCAAGCAGCGTAATGTACACACCAGTGTAGAGTACTGAAAGGTAGACAACATTAAAGACTCTGCCAGACCCCAAAGCAACACTGTAGCAAATCTGCTAGCAGATTTCTGAACTCTAGTGCACACCCAGAAATGTCAGTCTGTACTTAAGCTTGTATGAAAGGACTAAGAGGATTCCCCTGGAATTTCCCTCCTCATTAACATACAAACACTTGGCAGAACAGTGGCTAAATAAAGACTCATTATCTTCAATACATTTTTAACATCCTCCTTAAGCTTAGTTGGAAGACCTTTTGCATATTTCTTCCTCAGCTTGTTCTCAAGCCCTTTTCTTCCTCCAGATTTTCCACCAAATTCAAGAAAGAATAAGTAGTTAACAACTAATTTGATCTTACAGTAGATTTAAACATGCACAAACAACACTACAAAGAGAAGTCGCTCTCAACATATTTTTCTTTACGTGGCTCAGGGCCCAGATTTTCTGATCTTGAAAAGGACATGTCGCACAGGAAGACAAGTCATGCCAAAGTAGCTCTTGCTCATAAAGAAGATATAACGGATGCATTCAGAGTTGAGATAACTTCAAAGTTCCCTCTCGGGGAGGATTTAATTCTTCCAACAGTTTGGTCTACAGGGAGGAAGTGACCATCTACCCAAGCCACTGCAATACGACAGGAAAGCACTAACACTAGGCTAAGCCAGTCGCAGTTCTGACAGATTTTTTTTGTTGTTCCTCCCTCCATAAGCACCAGCAGACTGCACTAGAAATGCAAGTCAAGACATACAGGTTTTAAATATGACAGATGTCTCAACCTTCACAATCAAAGCCCTGCCTCTGGGACGCTGTTTTTAAGTTTTTCCCGTTAATGTGGTTCCTGATTGAAAACAAGCTTTCATGCCGTGTGGTCTCTCCAAACAATGTACGCGAAAGAGAAGCAAAACTGTCTGTAACCCATAACCCCAAGCAGGTGTACGTGCAGGTACAATTTTTCTTGCAGCTTTATTAACCTTTAAAAGGCTCTAAAAGCCTTGAAAGTATAAGTGTTATTTTCCCCTTGGGCAAACCAAATTTTATTAATAAGCAATCAGGCATATATCTTTTATGAAACAGCCAGCTGCAATTTGTTTCTTCAGAGTTTTTGAAGAGCATCTAAAAAAAAATCTTCAGACAGAGGCTCTGAATTTGGAATTAGCACTGATCAATTCTAACCTCTGCTCCATCATATGTGAGCAATCAGAAGGTAAACTTTTCTCTTACAAGTATTCAGTAGAATCTGAAATCCAACACTAAAACCATTTCAACAAATTAGAATGTCTACTTCCAAACTGCAGAAACGAATAACAAATCTGCACAGTTTTGCAAGACTAAAGTTTTACATGGCAGGAGAAAATATTCCAAACCGTATGGTACATTACTTGTCTCTGAATTAATAGAAATTAGACTTATGTACTGAAGAATTACAATCAACATTCCATTACCAAGTTCAAGTATTAAAAACTACAGGGTAAAAGCTAAACCTGCTGTGCAATACACCTTGTTTGTAGGAATTAAATGTATTCAGAAACATAAGGTAACCCCCCCATGCCTAAACAAAGCAAAATGTCAACAAGTTTACCCAGGCTGGACATGCAAAAGGAACCATGCTGGAGGTCATCTCAAATCTCCTTGCCACTAACTGCTTTCTAAAGTACAACTACACATTGCTCAATAACATATACTGCTATCAAACTTACATTGTCATTCATACAACCATGCTCCACGATTATGTTAAAAAAAGCTGTAACACTAAAGGTTCAGTTTCTCCTCAAGTCTGAAATACTAGGATAATTATCATCTGCATCTCTTGAGACAAAAAATGTCATATTACTGCCTCCACAGTTTTGCTTCACATTTGTTACACCACGTAAATCCAAGCACTCCTACAACTTATATGTCACATTAAATAGTTGATTTAAAAATAATACAATGCTGCCATCACCTGCCGTTGCTGGGCTGCTGTGGAGAATGTCTGGAATGGTCTGAAGGCTCTGACCTCTGGTCAGGAGATCGTGAACGACTGCGGCGGGGCCTGTCATGTGATCGGTTGGAATGATCTGATGCCAGCGACTGAATTTCTGAAATGTCTGTTAAATAAAAGTTGTTTTTTCATGAAATGATTGTAATTTAAATGGTGGTATGACCTGCTCAAATGGCAATAAGCTTCTGCAGAGAATTTTTATGAAGATGTTAAATCTATGCTTATTATTACACAAAAACCAAACTTAATATTCCTGAAAGAATAGCCACAAGAATAAGGACTGTATCTTTTTCGCCACTGTTTTTATATGTGTGGATTTCAATCACAGTCAAACAAAAATTTTTACCCATATTACAGTCTTACTCCTAACTCTTCTTCCCACCCTCTCATCCCCCCACTTCGGTATTTCACATCTTGACAACACAGAGAATTCTTTCCTCTTTAGAAATCAAGTTTTTATACTCACCATCTCTTTCTGAAGCATTAGCAGAATGAATACTGTCAGAAAGATCAGGGACATTCAACAGTGTGGCTCGTTCATCTCGCTGAACAACCATCTTCAATTTGCCTTTTGACCTTTCTATTAATGTTTTGGCATCTGCTAAGGACATATTTTCCGTCACTGTGCCATTTATCTGGAATAGAGCAGGAAAAAAGAACGGATATAAACTTACTAAAAAACCCCCAGTGAATCTCTAGCAAAAACAGTGTTCTGTCTGATGATATTTAGAAACAGTTAAAATATTTATCAAGTTACCATAATACAATGGAAGACCATTGGGCTCATCCAAAATACAATATAGAAAATTATTTTCAACTTTCAAAGTCAAAGCTTCCAGCTTTGTGCTAATACAAAACTTGCAAAAGACTAGTGTTTTTTGAACCAGCACGGCTATACTCAACAGAGCAAGGAATGATCCATTTTTCTGCACCAACACATCCACAGCACTATCTTGAAATAAAAATTGTTAGTATGAATTAAAAAACATAGAATGGCCTCAGGTGGAAGGGACCTCAAAGACCATCCAATTCCAACCATCATTGGCAGGGACACCTTCCACTAGACCAGGCTGCTTGAACCATCCACTTGCCTTAGATACTGCTAGGGACAAGGCACAAAAAATTAATCCCTGGCTATATTTATTTCTAAAAAAACCCAACCAAACAAAAAAAATTAACCTGAAGGCAAGTTTAAGTGTTGCACAATAGCACAGTTCCACAACATTGTACTGTGTAACTAAGCAAAGCCTCATACTTTTTCAAATAGTCTTCAGTATGTATTTGCAGTGGGCATTATTTGTCTGAATAAAGCTTAGGGAATAATACCAAAAAGGCTTGGTAATTTTCCTTTCCTTAGAAAGGTTGATCTATATTAAATTTGATCTTTGAAATGATTTAATGAAAAGTGGCACACCTATTAGCTATAATCATGTTATTGACACAGGCAATTCTAAGCAGAGTTTTATCAATGAGTTTTGCCTTTGAACAACCACCACCACCATATACTGTACCTTCAGTACGACATCTCCTTCCTGAATATTGCCATCTCTTGCTGCCAGGCTGTCCTGTGATATTTCTTTTACAAATATGTGACTTGCCAACCGCAGACCATACTCTTTACAATAAAAGAAAAAAGAAAACTGATAGAGTAGAAAAAAGAGGGAGGTATCTGGAGATTTTCAACACTGCTTTATACAGCATTTACACAGCCAACATGAAGATGAGAGTGAACTTGGCACACAAAGGGCTGTAGCTGAATTATGTCATAGATTTACCATTATATCAGTCTCTTTTTCTAACACTGCCTATAATCAGAGCTGTTGTTCAACAGCTCTGTTTAGATGCTACCTACAATTTTTCCTCTTCCAAACAAGACAGCCACTGAACACTCAGCTAAAGTGCAGGTACGTTGCTGCTGACTACCAGATGTCGGCTGCACAGGTGGGATTTGTTTACACTATACAATACTTAACCCTTAACTAAGCACACAGATTTTGGAATATGAAAAATACCACCAGAAATACAAAAGCATTTTTTATGTTTTGAGCCAGCTACTGGTAAAATGGGCTACACTGGTAACAGCACTGTTCATACAGCCCCCACAGCCCTTAAGGAGCACTGAGTGAAACAGCTGGCCTTTAAAAATGAGCAAAAGTTTTAGCAAGAGATTTCCATACAAGTTACCTTCATTTTTCCTGGATTTCACCAGTGTGACTTTGGTGGGTTTTGCAGGCTGGCTGGAGGCGACAGACCTCCTGTCTGACCTTGGAGATAAGCTCCTCTCCCTGCTCGCGCTGCGGTCTCTGACCCAGCTCTTCTCGTGCCTCCTGCTGGCACTGGGACCACCACGGCTGCTCCTTGGATCACGGATTTCTTCATCATAGCTGTCATCCTCATTTTCAGACACTGGTTCAGGGTCTGGTCGAGTCACTGGAATCTGAATTTTCTTCATCCTTCGGATAGTCTACAACCCAACAGCAGATATCAGCCTCTGGCTGTGTAATGCTAATGCTGTTAATAAATGTCAGAAGCCAAGCTAATCCCAGAACTCAAAACATGCAGAGGTATTTGTGAATCCTCTGAATTGTTGCATCCTCATTATAAAAATATAGCAAATTAATACAGGAGACTTATCAATAGAGATTACTAGAAACCTGCTTTTACAGTTGTTTTGGTCCTTTTTAATGCTTTTGCAAAGTGACAAAAGGATAACAATCAAGAGCCTTTGTAGAGCACAACACAATATTCTGTCTTTGGAGCTGCATATTTGAATGCCCTCTCTTTGCTTAAAACCACAAGATCAGTTACTGGCACTGCTAAAAACCTTTTTTGCTAACATATAATCTAGTGTATACTCAGTATGTTACTGACAGTAATTCTCCTCAACTTTGAGGCCTCCCAGTCTTCCAAAGAAATGTTTATGCAAGACACAGAGGAAGGGGAGCAGTCCCTCTGGAAGTTCAAAGTTGGATTGCACTAACACAGACAGCTGGTTCCAGAATATGAGCCAGCCCTGTTCAGAGACGTATTTGCTACGTATTACAGAACAATACCAAGTTCTAACAAAGTTTTCATTAATTACTTTTTTTTGTATATAAATCTACACACCAAATACTTAAGATATTGAGAGCCCTCACAGCTTGCCACACATTGCTTTCTGTAAGCTTTAAAGAACTGCTGCCAAATCTACGAATGCAAAACATTACACTTTTTTTTGCAACTGCATTAAAGCACACAAATGCACAAAAAAATCTGTCTGCATGAAAACTTTTCTACAAGCCCTAGAAGTTTGTTTTTATTAATTAAGAAACTTCTAAACATTGTGCATTTTTTGTTCTATTTTTTCGTAACATAACCCCCAAACTTCTACAGAAAGCTGGATCACTACCCTTTGGTGATGACCTGTTCTGTTTTGCAAAGTTCAAAAACCAACCACTTGGAATAAGCCTACAAAATTATAGGAATTAAGGTAATTATACTTTATTTTGGCAAACTGTTTACTGAGCACAAAAAGAACTGTGTTAGTGCCTGAACAACTTGTCCTTAGCACACATCAGCCTTTGAAAAACTCAGTAAAAGTGCATCCAACAAAGTAATCAAATATTAAACAAAGCTGATTTGCCACCATTTGGCAATCTGAGAAGAACTTCATGGTAAAGAAAAGGAGTCTGAATTACCCAGTGCCATGCTATGCAATCACCACTATTCACATTTTAGAGAAACATTTTGAGTGACCCAGTTGATAAACATGATTATCACTTAAACCTGAAGCATCACACAGGTGTTACTCAAGTACCTTGCATCATGCTTGTATTTTATAGCAGACATTACACTATTTCACTTTTGCTCTATAACTGTGGAATTTTAAATCTTCAAGACATTCACTTACAATTTTGGCATTCTTCCCACTTTTCCTCAGCTGCTGAACAGCAAATGCGTGCTCGACATTATCCATTGAAACTCCATTAACCATTGCAACACGGTCATTTTCTCTGCATTAAAAACACCACAATGCACAGTGTAAATACTTCGTGTCAAAGAGAAAATACTGGTGAATAGGTGCCCCTGAGCAAACTGCCTGTGTTACAAACCCACTACACCAACAGTTAGAGACAGACAACTTGAGAGCGAAACAACTAGGAGGTTAAGCTACTGCTGCCTCAGATGAATGCCCCCAAATCAGAACCCAGGTATAATTTGGCACTTACTGTAGCAGTCCTTCTGCTGGGCCTCCTTTCAGCACATCAGAAATAACTATTGATGTCTCACCACTCTGAAAGTGAGGATTATCTCTTCCTCCAGATATTGCAATACCAAATCCAAATCCAGGGGCCTATAATGCAGTAAGAGAGACATTTTTACTTTCCAGTTTCTAATGGTCACAATCTGCATTCCCATGTCAAACATAAAAAGGTCCTATGAGATGAATACAAATTTTAGAAAGAAAGCAGGATCAATGAACCAATCAATGCTATACAATCCAGTAACAGGAGACAGATTAAAAATAAACACTCTTAGAAGGCAGAGAGTTTTGGAGGAGCTATCCAGCTTCTTGCAAGAGATCAGAGTTCTCATTTGCATTTTTATGGCCTAGACCTCAGGTGGTCATCAGCAAGACCTCAATCTTCAGTAAGCACAACAAACCATTCCACTGGGCTGTAACACTGACTCAAACCCCTGAATCACTTCCGGCAACACTTTCTTTGAGTTTCCCCGTTATGGTATTTACCCAGCTTGACCTCACTTAGCTCAGGAACTGACAGGATTGCAGCACACAGTAGTATGACTGCAGGCTCAGTTCTTACGAATAATACCAAGATCACTTGTACCATTAAATACATCAAAACCTTGTCAGCACTTGCAAATCATCTGCATCTTAACAAAAGTAATTTGCTTCAATCTTTTCCCTCTAGGGTGACCTGCCACTACAGCAAGGTCAATGCCTCTGAAAAGTTATTCCTGTTAGATATTTCAAGATACAACAATGATGCTTACATTTCTGCCTGGAAGCAGCAAGGGTGGGAAATAAGCTTTCTAAATATAACTGATCTGCAAACCATCTAGCTCTTTCATCAGCGCCCAGAAAACATTTTGAGGATATTACCATTTAAATGCTGTATTTTGCTCAAGAATTTATTCTGCAATTTTCAACGATGCAAAATACAGTCACTGGATGCAAAAGATCATGTTTGGGTCAATCCCACCCCTCCATTTCATAGAGTACACACTTTGTGCTGGCAAACTTCACCTTCTCTTTTTCAGACTTTTCAACAAACATGACCCAGCTTTAGCAAGGAGTTTCATAACCTTCCAGTGACAGCAGAGGCAACATGGCAGTCTGCATCTGGCTGCAAGACACATGACATTCAGCTTTTTGGACATTAATTACTGCCCAAAACCAATCTGTTTCCTATTTCCTCCCAAATCAGAGGTCATAAAAAGATCTTTCAGATTTGCCTCTAAGCAGTGAATAGGAACATACAGTATTAAAATACAGATTTGGAGATTCGCTGTTCAGAAATGGAGTTGAGCAGTTAGACCATACTGTTGCCAAGAAGAAAGTCAGTCTAAGTGTGAAGGACTGGGGAAGGGTACATTTTACTGCTTCTTTTACACCCATTTTAATTCATTAATGAATCAACTTCTTTTTAAAATACATTCCAGACAGATCAACCAGAAATCATGGCTGGGATGCAAGAATTAAGTGAAACTTGGTGCCATGAAGGACGACCTTAATGTCCATTTATGACCAGAGCTGGGGGTTTTTTTCAGTTTTGTTTTTCAAAGTCTAAGAGAATACATAATAGCCTACACAAATATGTTACAAAAACCCCTTTCAAAACAGTAATATTTCCCCTCTCATGCCACTCCTTTTAGTTTTCCATTATTTTAACAAACAGAACTTAGTTTGCCCTGTATTTGGGTGGGGAAGGGAAGAGAGAAAAGAGATAACAACAAAGACATTTTTGTCAAACTTCATTTAAATATTCTCTATCTTTCCTTCACCATAAACAAAAATATTTTTAAAATTCTCCACTCATGGTAAGAAATAAAATCATCAGGCTAAGGTCAGCAGAAACTCACTGTAAATCTTTTCTTGCTGCTTGCCATACTGTTTTTTAAAAGTAGATTTGCAAATCAAATCACCAGTATGAAGATGACTACATTTCATACTTTCATGTTCTCTTCCAGAAGCCCTGAAACAATGCAATCTCATATACAGAGAGCAGTTAAAAGAATCCACAAGTCAGATAAAGTGTTTCTAATAAGACCAAGGCCTTCAGAAACACTCCCAATTAAAAAGTTCAAACCCTAAATCCTTCTGAAAATTTAAGAGCTCACATAAGAAAGCTCCCAGTAAAAATCAGCATACCTAGTTTTCATTTTATCCTGCTGCCTACCATCATCTTGAGAGACAAGTGATTATCAGAACTGCTCTCTGGAAATAGTCTTACTCCTAGACATGTCTGGAAATAGCAAGAAGTTGATCACTACAGATTATACAAGATACTAACATGTATCTTGAGTAAAACTGCATTAAAAAAAAAACCAACTCTATCACAACTTCCCCCATCAGATGCTGCAGAAAAACTACAGAAAAGAGCTGCACTATTCTGCTTTCCCACAGTAAAGCCGTGTGGGAGAGGCAAAAAGGCAGGTACATCACTGGTTTCAGTTCTTTGGGGGATGGACACACAGAACTGAGTTCCGAGTAGGGAAAAACCCACGTGATATACAAAGTGCATGGTGTTCCTCCTTCAAGTCCTTTGCAGTTAAGTATATAAACCCCAAGGACCTCTCAATAAAAGATAAAATGTAGCAACCTGATAAGCTTTAACTGCTTTGAGATTGGCTCAATCCCTTAAGAGTTAAGCAGCAGTCCAGTTCGGGAAGTAGGAAGAGTGGTAAAGAAAGAGAACAAAAACTCTTGGTGAGAAATTCCAGCCACTCCTTCCCAAAAAAGGTTCTAATGGGTCTTTTAACAGTTGTGCTAGAATTCATCAGTAAGCCCTCTTCCCAATGTTAAGGATAAATTCTAAGCACATATTTGTTTAATATTAGCATAAGAGTTTTGGTTTCATTATCTGACAGATGGAAATAGCTTTATTTTTATCTGACTAAATCAATGCTATTGAAGTTATTAACAGTATACATCATCAGCTTTCAACACCTAAGAGCTACTTAATCAGCTAACAAAACAGTTATACCAGTACAGTTGGCAGAATTTTGGCACATAAGACATCATAACCAAAATTATAATCAAATCATACTTTCACATCAATACTATAAAAACTTTTGACTATGCTGCAAGTGCAACTAAACACATCTCTGCTTCCTACCAATTACTTAAAAATTTGTTCAAGGTAAAACCATATTGCAGCATTTCATTATTTCTTTGTACATTGCCTAAACTTCTCACTTCTGGTGTCACTGAAATTACTGCTCCAATTAACCAGGAAAAGGTCCCCTTGATAAGAAAATGATCTATCACCAAGCCTACAAGCTAACCTATGGCAGTTTTTGTTTGGTTTTGACTGTAAAGCAGTGCTGATTTAATTAGTAAGGTGAATAAAAATTTTGAAGTTTACAAAGATTCCAGGGATGACTGGACAGCTTCAAGAAGAAAACATAAAGGGCAATTAATTATACATAGAAATAACACTTCTTGCTGAAAAACTTGGTGACCTAAAAATTGTAGGGAGCTTAAAGAGTAGCCTAGATAAAGATCACAACACATCTTTATTTTTACTTGTAGTTTTCCTTCAACATGCGGCTGCAGTCAGAGACAGGATGTTTGGCCAGCCTTCTGGTCAAACTGAGCACCACTCTCTTCACAAAAGGGCACCTACGTAAACTTTACTTTACTTTGAATCACAACATTAAAGCCTTTAGAATCAACAGCTAACAGGTCTGACAGAAAATTAACATTGTATCTAACCAGCTGACCTACACATACACATCTTTTGTCCAAGATCCATTCATCCCACCAAAGCCAGTTTTAAAACGCCTTCATTCTATGATGAAGTGAAGGCAAATTATATAATTCGTTCCCTTGAGAAAACACTTTCACATCTCCCTGTTTTTGGAATGAGTACAGCTATCTGGACCATGATTCCATGGTTGCTTTAATACTAAGCTGCTGCCAGAAATGGCATCCCACCCTGCTCTGACTTTCCCCAACCAATTAATTCCTTACTGACTCTCTTGTACAGCTTTCATGATAGCTGCATCAGAACTCAATTTAATTGAGGAGTAACTCAAACAAGAGGAGTCAGTCTAAATGCAAAAGCAGTCTTGCTATTCACTGATTCCCAGTACACATTCCTTTGTGCAGGGTACACATTCTGACCACCCACAATCAGTACTTTCAGCCACTGGTTTAAGCAAGTGGCAAGCAAATTAGACCATTTTGAATACATTTATTTACATGCAACTGTATTTTATGTCCCTGCAAATAAAGTTTTAAAACTTTCAAGCACAGTTACAGCACATCCATGAATGAACACAGATTTCTACCTCCCTGCAGTTAAGTACAAATGTAATCTAAGGCTTTCTTTCTGGCACAGTTATTCGTAGGCAGGCTTATCTCTGAAACCCAACAAACAAACAGAGCTATCACATGGAGCTTTTACAACACTTCTAAATTTGCACAAAGGAATATGACAGTTTCCTTTCCTTTTACTTCCTGACATCTGGCTTTTTCCTATTGTTTTCAATAACTACCAGTATCCTGCATTAGGCACACACAAGCAATTGTATGAACTTACCCTGTGAAGAGTCACTGTGTGTTGTTCCCATATAGCTGTTTCTTCCATTGTTGTGCTCTAAGGAGAAAAAAACCCCAAAGATTAGACTTCACTTTCAATAGGTGTATAATACCACAAACAGAAAATCAGACTCAAAAGTAGCATTAATATTCATATAGAATAGCTACAGAAGAAGTTGGCCTGGCTCATTCATTACACATTTCCTGCCTTTATATGTCACATCTGAACTTCCTGTGCCTCCTGTGGAAGGGGAAGAAGGGAAGAATAGGCAAAACAGATCACAGAGCTTGAAGCTATAACTAAGTTTCAAGGGAAGGACTGCAAGCAGCATTTGTGACAGCTCTCTTGGCTGCTTGTTAAACTTGCAGTAGATTTGCCAGTCCAATCAGTTGTATTTATATTGTAACATTTATACTTACATTCTCCTTTTGCTTCTTCTAACTGTATGCAGATTACCACTAATTCATGAACACCCAGCTACAGATTACAGTACCTGTGCTACTGTATTATGCACATAGGTCACATTTAATGGACTGCAGTTTAGTGTCGGCTAATTATTTTAGTAAATAGTAGCACTGCAGAAATTACAAGGTCCTCTCTAAGGTAACTAGATTAAACAGTAACATTATGACAATATTGACCTACCTGTATTTCTGCTTAAAAGAGCACTACTTAGTGTGCCACAATAAGCGAACATTTGGAAAGGGGAAAATAGTGTAAGTGAGGAAAACCTAGCAGAGCCCAAGGCCTGAAAACAGGCAGGAAGGCAGCAGGAAATGCATAGGGAACATTTTGCTGTTAGATTTTCTACCCTTCCAGAGGGAGTGTCCAGTGTTTTGCTCCATATCTGCCCCTCTCATAAGCATGCAATCCACTAATTAAAGAACAGAATCGGAACACAAACATCTCTGCAACATGGGGTTGCTGGTTTGTTTTTTTAAAATCTACTTTGCTCTCAATTTGTTTCAGTTACAGCAATTCAGTTACTACAACAAAAAGTACTCCCAATTTTTAATCCAGTCCTGCATCATAGGGAACAGCAGTAGGAATGCTTATTCTCACAAACAATACTTCTGAAAACTTTATCTAATTTCAGAACATCAGAATTTGTAACTAGGTTTAAAAAGTGAGCTCTTCTCATCATGCCAAAAAGCTCTGCATTTTTCCCTCTGCATTTTGTGCTTGAATTTCAAGGGTCAGGATGTGCCACACTACTGCTCATTTCTCTTTCAGGGTTCACTTCTCTTGAAAGTGCTGTTGTGACTTAATTGGGATGTATTTCATTCACACAGCTGTAATTCTCCTCAATTGAGTACCAAATGTTGCCCCTTTGCATTAAAAATTGATTCAATTCTACTCCAGAATTAGATTGTTTCCCTCCATCTTTTTAAAACGCAGACCAAATATATATTAAAACAGTAACAATTTATACACACAAAGCCATCTCTGAAACAAAACAGAATGTTTTGCTTGCTAAACGGTCAAGGAATACTGATTTTCTTCCTTATTTCTGATGTTCTCATTCTGTCTTAGTTTTGGCAAGAGCTTCTCAGGCTAAACATCCCATCAACAAGTGAAGAATTATCTCTGCAAGTTAACTTCTAAAGCAAAATTTTTAAGTTACTCCCGTTCAGAAGAAAGTGCAACAGGAATCTAATAAAGGCCTGCAAGTCATACTTCACATTATAATTGAAATAGGCTGCCTCATTTCTACCTGCAATTACCAAGAGAAGTGCACCCGCCTGGCTCATTTGCTGCGCTTGTTCTGGCAGCGCTCCGCAGGTACAGCCCTGTGTCAGCACAGAGCGCCCCTCACCCAGCGCAGTCGGAGCTCCCTGGCTGACAGGCACTGCATTTCCATGGCTCCCAGCCCTTGTGCCTCACTGCTGGAGCTCGGGACACACGGCACAGGGAAAACAACACCAACAGGCTCTGGATATGGCCACGAACTGATAAAACCCAGTTTAACCAGCTCAGCACTGCTCCCACCGGATCTGGGAGAACTGGCAAACCCAGAGCTGGAGCAGGGCAAGATAAAAAAAACAACTAAGACATGACTCAAAACCAGAAATTACCTATGTAACATGCTTCTAAGAACTGTGAGAAGACTTACTAAATCATAAAAAAAACCCAAGACAAATGTAAAAAAATAAAAATAAAAATATCAACCTTACAAATGCACCACCTTTCTAAACCTGGACAGGGCACTCACTGCTCAGTCAGATTGAGGCTGCCATTTTAAATGCCTTTCTCCTTTCTGCAGAAGCTCAGACTTTCCACTTTGTTCTCCATTTTTCCATTTTTTTGCTCACACTATTGCAATCACCTTCCCTAGATTTTACTAATACATCCATTTCAAATGCACAAGACTTGGAAACATCAAACATCCATTAGTTACATAGCAAAGCAAGTAATATGTTATTTTCATTCTTTCTGCATGCCCACACAGTCCAATCAAGAACGGTGAAAACAGTTCAAAGGTAGTCTGAGGTGAGTGTTGGCTTTGACACAAACTGTTTAGTGAGCTAGTTTCTGATCTGTAAAGAACTACATTCACTCACAAAAGACCAAGAGAAGTATGAAGAAGACCTGTGAAGGTACTCACCCCACTCAGCACTGACAACTGAGGCAGAAGAATGAGCCTGTGCTACCATCAGCTGAGGTCCCTCTTGTGATGCTGCTCTTAGGCCATACTCTAAGTGTTCTATTTTTCATGCTATTCACCACTAATTTAGGAGAAATCAACGTGACTCAGCAGGAACTGAGAAATATACAGCCTACTAATGCCCCAGTCTAGAGTTGTAATAGTTTAACAGAGACCCTTTAATACCTTTGAAATGCAAGAGGGCAACTTTGCAAACTCTTATGTCCATACTACCAATGGCTCCCTACATCACATAATCACGTAATTTTTAAGGGTGGAAGGAACCTCTGGAGATCATCCAGTGCAAACCTCCTGCCAAGGCAGTATCACCTGGAGCAGGTGACACAGGAACTTGGCCAGGTGGGTTTGGAATGTCTCCAGAGAGGGAAACTCCTGAGCACCCTGGGCAGCTCTTCCAATGCTCTGCCACCCTCCATGGAAAGCAGCTCTTCCTCATGCTGAGGTGAAACTTCTTGTGTTTTAGTTTATGGCCACTGCTCCTCATCCTGTCACTGGGCACCACTAAAGAGTCTGACAGCATCCTCTTGGCACCCACATTGGAGATATTTCTATGCATTAATGAGACCCCCTCTCAGTCTTCTCTTCTCCAGACTAAACAGGATTAGTTTTTCCTCATAAGAAATGCTCCAGACCTTTCATCACCTTTGTGGCCTCCACTGGACCCCCTCTCCAGCAGCTCCTTGTCTTTCTGGTACTGAAGAGCCCAGAACTGAGTACATATAATAAGAATAAAAAGAACAGAAAGAATGATGGGATCATGACTTCAGTGATTTATTTTATGCTTTTGCTTTATTAAAATGAAATGTTTCCTTAAGCTCATCTTAAAGACCTTCATGTAGACAATTAGATTCCCAGCTCTGTCTATGTCAAGCAGATGTGTTTGTAGGTTGAGTTTTTAATTATTATTTAAATGATAGGGTCATACATGATGTTGCAATTCATCAATATAGAAGTTATGAAACTTATCATTTGCTAATAAATTTGGAAACATCAAATCTTCCTCAACTCTTTCATCTTCAGAATTGCCCTGAGAAATAAACATATTAAAGTAAACATCTTTCCAGAAAGCTCCATTTGGGGGCTTATAAGGGGCCTACAAACAACACAAACATTTTTTGTTCCCTTTCTCAACATATTTCTTTCCTTCTTCTCAAGGGCTGGGGTTTTCTTTTTTTTTTTTTTTTTTTAATAAAACCAAAATAACATGCGTTTTCTCACACCACTTTTACCTTCAAACACAAATCTGGGTATGTGTGCACATAAACACATATGCTTTTCTTTCAAGCATCCCGAAGGACAAAAACCAACCCAACAAAACACTGGCTACCAAACTGAGCAGCGCAGCCATGTTGCAAATAGCATTGCTCAGTGCACCTGCAGTGCAGGGGGAAAAGCTGTTGCCAGGAGCAGCACTGAAGCCACTCACAGGCTTGAGAAAACATTTCCAATTCACATTTGGAAAGTTTTAAACAACAGCCACAGAAATGGGTATTTTAACTTAAACTAATGCAAGTCTCCTGAGGGGAGGTTTCTTGCAGATTACCACTTTTCAGATTTCTATACCTCAGCTCAGACTAAGACCAGAGCTCCTACACATTCTTGAAATCCAAGCCAGAGCAGTTTCCCACTGTTTCTTTCCAAGTCTAGGGGGACTTACTAGAGGAATTACTGTTCCCTTTTTAACTCAACTGCTTTCCCTAAGAAGAGAATTGTGTTACGAATGACAAGATAGATTTTAAGGAATTGTTTCCTCATTTGTGATCAAATTTTGACATATGAAGTCAAATGCATTTTCAACGGTCTTAGTTCTTAGTAAAATTTAACAGTAATTGTCTATAAACAAACGTAAGTGTTAAGTATCTACAGCTGCCATCTATTTCCATACGTTCCTCACTAAGGACAACGAGATTATTACACTTCCAGAAAAATAGTATCTATCTATCTATCTAAAACAGATTTTCCTCTGGACAACACAAGAGGAACCTACTGTGGGAAGCACTGAGTTGCATTTAGCATCTTTAGCAGCCTGGTTTTGCAGATCAGCATTGACAGCTGTCCTACAGACAATAAAATGAAGCAACTACTTCTGCTACCCCAGGGGGCATATTGCTCCTATTCTCCACAGGACACAGGGGGGAGAGCAAAGGTATCTGACAGCTCTGATCTCTTTCAACTGCAACAAACAAAGCACAGGAAGTGAATGGTCAGATCACAAACTCAACCATGTAAAGAACAGCAGCTTTTTTTCAAGCTTGCAGTCTCGCGTACACCGTACTTACAACAAAATGTTCATGTCAAAAAACATTCCTATTTATCCTGAAAAAAATCGTAACAACTGTGACATAGCGTTCTTATTCAAGACACAAAAAAAGAGAAGGAAGAACTAGTAAGGCACTGAATCAAAAAAAGGAAAAAATACTATATTTATTCTCCATATACTATACTATACAATCCTGCATTATATATAGTATTATCTATAATATTTAGAGTCCCTCTTCAGAAGGACACACCAGACATGCATATGCCTCACCCATCTCACTGCTATTTCTATTTGGCTTCTAAAATTACTTTTCCATTATTCTTGGGGAAGTCCAGTTCAGCAGTAGGATGCTATTGAACTTCCAAGTTCTAAAGGTTAAATGTAGAATCGATACATTCTGATTGCACTTATGGGAACAAGAATTAAAAATGCTTATCACAACAATTAGATTTGCAACTGTTACAAGAATTTCTGCAGTTTTTTAGGTATCTAGAGGGTGATATTTATCATTCACTTAAAAAACCCAACATAATCAAAGTCAATATCCAAAACACACAGCTTCCTGAGGAAGTATAGGAAAGAAAACAGAATCTTCCTCAGACAGCCCAGAGCAAGGAATGAAGAGGTCATTTCCCTACACACAGCGTATCTTTCAGCACTCAGCTGCAGCACCATGTTGTTTCCAACACCAACCAGGATGACTTCCTACAGACACTCACCTTTGTCCTTGCCTAGTTAAACTACAGCCACCTTAAATTCCAACAGATTCCCCCCAACTGTCTTATCATAAAAGCCTACAGCTGACTGGGGGCAGGGGACCCATTTTTTAACAGTTGTTCCCCTGCAATTAGCGCAATGAGGTCAGAATCCCATTATCTGACTGATTTTATCAACTGAAAGGAAAGCTTTGTCTTACATAGTCTAACACATGCACAATGCACCACAGCCTCTCTACAGGGAACCTTAGAGTTACTTGAGGTATTTCAAATACTGGCAGCCAACTCCTGGCACAAATGCAGGCAGTGAGGAGGAGGAGAGCAGGGAGGCAGGGTCACCTCAGCAAACAGCACACGGCTACGGCTCCATTCCCACCCACAGCCCGGGGTCTCTGCCCTACAGTCTGCAAACAGCCTGTATCTTAGTTTCTTCACTTGATCATCACTCCTGCCAAGGAGAAGGACTGCTTCCCTGAACGTATTTCTGGGAGAAGACCCGAGACATCAGACAGAGCAGCTCAGGGACCGCCACAGAGACAAACAACACACACCTGATGCTATTTGATTATCTCTTTTACACAGCAGTGCTAAATGGAGAAGAAAACACCCACTAAAGGGCTCTTTTGAGATATGTATAAAAAAACTTCACAGAATCACTGAAGCTGAGAAGCCAGTCTTTAGTCTTGTCTTCTGTCTAAGTGACATCAACCATCTATTGAAACAGAAATACCAACCTTATTCTCTGAAGCAGATGTACTAACCACCTAAAAGTAAAGCAGTGCTCATTGCAACTTTTTCCCATTTGATATATTGTTTCAGTTCCAAGCTCTACTCAAGAGTTCCACTCCTCCCAAACATTCACCTCCATTAAATAGCCCACCTCATGAAAAGTCTGTATGAGGAAAACCACTATTAAAGTTGCTCTTCAGATGACAGTGCACAATCCAAGTTAGAAAAAATACAGCATTTTCAACATTCCATGCTAATAACATGAATTTGCTTTGATTTTAGATCACACTGAACGTACAAAGTCTAGTCTACTACAATAGTATACCAACAGTCTGAACCACTTTACATCATGAAGAACAACCTTGAGAGGAAAAACTAGGACTAAATATATACATTTTAACAATAACTGGGCTGTTTACCATTCCACTCAATTTTCCCTCTTCCAAAACCACATGCCACTCTGCCAAGACACTACTTTACTAAACAAGATTTCCACTGCTCCCTGATCTAAAATCCCAAAGGCTGCCTTTGGAATTTTAGCCACTAAAATTCAGTGGCTACCTTTTGAACATATAGATACTGTGTGTATCTAAAAACATCCCTAACCACTAGTTTTTGTGACGAATTTTTCTACAAGAGACATTTCTGCTCTGACTTCTGGGCACTGTTCTCTCCAAGCTAAAAAAGTAGCTCAGTATTTAACTCACCACATCCATGTAATACCCAGCTTGTTTAGCATGACTCACTTTTCCAGAATGGCCTCTCAAGTCCAAGCTTCAAGGATCAGAGATGGGATCATAAAACCTTTCTGCTGGTGGTACTGCTGTTCAATGCAAAAAATATTAGACCCCTCTTCCAAAAAAGTCCTTATCAAGAAC
Organism: Pardalotus punctatus; assembly: GCA_013400915.1. NCBI lineage: Eukaryota > Metazoa > Chordata > Aves > Passeriformes > Pardalotidae > Pardalotus > Pardalotus punctatus. Next base: position 649,137 of record VZTX01012711.1, read on the forward strand.
AGTATGCACAAATTTGGAGGGATGCCGCATTTTAGTTAAATAATTAAATACTGGATTACAGATCCAGTTAAATCTGAGTATTTATAGAAGTGTTTATGACACAGGCGTAGTAAATCACATTATCCATGAAAGGCAGAAGGCTGACACTCAGGAATAAGGCAAAACAAACCAGAGTGCAAGACCCACATACAGATACATCTCAAATGATCTCAGGTCAAGTTACTTCAGATGAAGAATACCACTCAGACACCCTGGTAACAGTATCAGCCACCAGCTAAGCAAAGCTTACCACCTCCTGATGGCTAAGGCATGGGAAAGCTGTGCTTGAGAGTTTGGGATCCTTGTCTGTTTTGCTTCTTTCCATTTTGCTTTCCAGCTGGCAGTGAAACCACATAGGATCACAAACTCCAAAGTGCTGGCAATAGTGTTTCACAGATCACTACTCCAGGCCAGTACATTAGCAAAAGACAGCAAAATCACACAGAACAGCAAGGCTAAAAAAGCAAAGTGGCAAGCCACGTTTCTCCCCCCAGCAAGGAAAGTCGCCACAGAGAAGCATGGGTCAGTCACACTTGGCTTTTGCTTTAAGTCTTTTCTCTACCATACAGACCTATGTCAGTATTATTAGGACCTAAAGATTCCTAATTTAGAGTATAAACATGTAACTGAAAGGATTTATCCTCTCATTATTTACCTCAAATTTGATTTTTTAAATCATTTTAAAACCAAGATCTTCAAGGAACTCATGTAATATCTCAATTGTTTAAATCTCAGGACGCAACTTGAAAAGCAATTATTTTATTACAAGTATCTGCTTAAGCAGCACACACTGCCCTCCTAGTAGTTTCCATCCCCAAAAATATCCCCTCCCTCATACCTTGTGCAAGTGTTACACGCATGTATGTGATCATTGTTACCCATATCACCACCAGTTCATCTCAACTCCAACAACAGCAGCTGTTCCTGGCACAGTCTGTAAGGCAGTCCTGGGAATGTAAAAGCTCAAACTACAGCCTCCCACCGAAGTAAAATACACCCTAGTGCAGTGCAGCAGTGGAGCTCAGAAGTGCTCAGCTGTGACCAGTTTCACAGCAAGTGACACAGCTTAGAAGAGCAAACTCCACTCACACACTACCTGCCCAGTGGGTTTGTTTTGAAACCACAGTGGTGGTCAAATGGTGATGCAGACTGCCCAGGAAGGCCATGGAATATCACCATCCTTGGAGGTGCTCAGAACTCATGTGGACAAGATGCTGGGCAACCTGCTGTGGCTGACCCTGCTCCGAGTATGCGGCTAGACTAGATGATCTCTAGAGCTCTGATGAGCTCTACATGATCCGACCTCACTGTTCTGCAATTATTCTATAAATCAGATTTAGTGGGAACTGCTTTGAGAACAGACTTGGACTGGCTGATCCCTAGAGTCCCTTCCAACCTTAATTACTCTGTGATTCTATGTAAGTCACATTTCCAGCACATTTCTGAAACCCAATCCAATCATCCAACTACAGACACAACCTTCATCTCTACTCTTATACAAAACTCAGCAGTAGTGTTTTAACACTCATAAAGAACATCAGCTGGAGTTATTCCAGTTTGGTTTTTCCCTTGGGGGAGGAGAGGAGCACAAAGAGTGAAAGAGGAGTACCAAAGAATGAAAAATGATACTGATTTATGCTTGTTATATAAAGCTAATGCACTCTTATGGATCTGACTACGGCTTTTTATTAAAAAAATACAATGCCAAAACACACACAAGTAGAAGATACGTCCACCAAGAAATTACCAACATGAATAAAGACATCAAAGCAGCAATCAAAGCATTCAAACACTTCACCTGAAGACAGAGTGCCTCTTACCTTGTCTTTAATCAAGAGAATCATAACCTAGTTACCAAGCACTGCACCATATAAATTTTAGGTCATTATACTCTGAAGATCTGTCAAATGAGTGCCTCAGGATAGGCAACAGTATCTCAACTAAGAGCTTGGTTGATTTTCCAAGATACTACTCAGAGCTTACAAGTACGAACAAATGTTTAAGAGCCTTGTATTACAATTCCAGTTACAGGTGCACAATAATGTCATTGACATCTTCCATCTTGAAAATAAAAGAGCAGCCTGCATAGGCTAATTTCCCTTTAAAATTGGGGGGGGGGGGGGGTTGTTTGTTTTGTTTTTGCTTTTTACAGCTCACACAGCCACAGCAAAACTACACATTCTACCGTTAACTTACAAAATTTTTCTAAAATCAAGATTTTAAATCAGTGTTCCAAACACACACACACGACATTTTGCCTCATAGAAGCAGTTGACAACTACTTCTGTAGTAGCAGCATCAGGGGGGTGGGAGTGTGTTTCCCTGATATTTTACCCCTTGAATCTCAGTATGAAGAAATATGTCACTGGGCAGTGAGACTTTCACCCCTGTCCTGCTTATAGGTACAAAATTTCTTCCTCTGAATCTCAACAAACCACTCTTAGTAAGAAACTTCAGGTTAAGTGTCCTTCCCTACCCCAAACAACCACACACCCAGATGGCATCTTCCCACCCTCAACTTGGGGAACTGTCAGTTAAGAAGATTCAATTTTAGCAGTCACATGGCTCCTAGAGCATCTTTAGAACACAGTACAACCCTGAGCTCACACAAAATTCACACATTCAAAGCAAGTAAGCCTGAAATCAAGGATACAGAAATACAGGAGTTCAAAGAGGAAGAGATGTTGAAGGATGTTAAGCCTTAGAGCTCCTTGAAAAAGAGTAACTTCTTAGGTTAGGTGACTTTGGAGGAGACAACGGTAACAAACAGTTTGGTTTTAAAAGCACATTACAGGGAACACAGCAGTGTTCTGTTTTACTTTCAAGTGCAGTGCTTATGAGCTGAGAGAGGAAGCGGAACAAGTCCAAGAAGTCACTGGAAAAGAACGGGAACTAGAGCAGCACTGCCATACCCCCCTGGCAAGAGATGGACATGAGACTTGAATGAGAGGACAATGCAACAAACGCCACAGCATTCAAAAGGCTTATTCAGCTATCAGCCAGCTAAACATTCCTAAACTTCCCTATCAGGCAAGCATGGAAAACAGAAAACACCTCATTTTTCCTCAGAAAAGAAGACTATCCCCATCCTATTAACACCTAGCTTCCATATTACTTCACCATGAAATGGATTTTCCTATTTTTCAAAACATCTACCTTGAAGTATCACTTTAAGCAGGCACGATCTACTTTGACAGACAGTTGTGAAGTGTCAGTCTCTCCATGCTTATATGCACACCAGTCTGTTCCAGGATTTTCCTGCTGAAAAAACTCTTTCTAAAGCTAATACATTAATGATGAGTAAGTGTTACAGAAAAAAAAAAATAGCATGCTACAGTTGTCCCTGCATTCAATCTCAAAACTGAGTAACATAGCCCTGACAGAACTCAAACCTGGGTAATAAGCTGAAGATAAAGAAAGAAAAAACAACACTAGGTCAGTAAAACCAGTATTTACATTCTGAACAACACAGTGCAGGAGAAGAGACGGGGGAAAAGAGTCTTTGCTTTTTTACACCAAGTTGTTCCATTGCATTTAGCAGCCCACAGACCTGCAGATGAACTCTCACATCCCAAGGAGCATCTTCCTACCTACAGCTCAGTCAACATCTTCATTTTCATCGGTCCTTTACACCCTTTTTGTTTAGTGTCTATGTAATATAAATTAAACTTATCCATTACTACAAGAGGGAAAAAAAAAACCCCACAAAAAAACAAGTCAAAGTAATTGTGAAGGTTCAGTTTCCAAAGAGTGGCACAAAGGGGCGAATGGGATCTAAGAAAAAGGAATTCAGTTGTGTGAACCAAATGAACAGGTGTCCTACACCATAACCAAGGCATGGCACAGCAGCCAGGGGACTTGGAGCCAAAGTACTGTACTGGGCTGTCAGAACGAGTTCATCGAGCACCTCGTTAAAACAGCACCTTGAGGCCACTACTTGACAATACAAAGGGTTAAGGAGCAGCAAGACCCTAAAGCTTCAGGCTTACTTTCATTCTCAGCACAGACAATCCCCTTCATTTGCAAAGCTACTCTGAACTGAAACAAGGAATCAGCCTGGCACTGATGATGGCTTTCTTGGGGTGGAAAAGGAGCAGCCAAGAGGAGAAGCTAGCAAAATAAAAGCAGGAAACTTCTCAGGTGGTTATTCATTGACTACCAATGTAGAAACACTACTCATATACCAATATGCCTGCAGACACTTTGATAACCCTCACTGCTGCTTTCATAGCTAACACAATTGCTTATCCCAGCCACTTACAGAGTGGGATTTTTTTTTTAACTCTTAATCCTGGCTATACTATTAGATATTTGCAAAATATGGATGTTTCATTTCAGAAGGCAAAAAAAGCCTGATTTTTACCAAAGGAAGACTTGTAAGCATGTTTTCTATAAAACACCTACATATTTTCCTAACTTTCAATTTATTAATATTTCCCATTTTTTTAAAGTGATCTGTTCCCTTTTCTTCAGGAGCCAAGGCCACTAACAAGCACAAGAGAAAACCGCAGCTCCAGAAGAATGAGCAAGCAAGAAGAACCAGTAAGACACGTCCACACTTCTTTCCCTTTCCTTAAAAGGACAGACAGCAGCAACAGGGATGACCCTGCCACCCAAAACATCTTTTGATTTCAGTCATAACTCCTCACCTTAAAGAGAAGCAACGAGACCAGCTCCACTGGGGAGCCAAGACTGGACAAGAGGCACTAAAAGCAGGCCTGAGATACTGCCCAGCACCATCAGCTGCCCTGACCACAATTCTCCTCTTTGATTTACTACTGGCAGCAATCCCACCACTGCCTTTCACTATACCAGTTCACAAACAGACCTCTTCAGAAAAGCTGGAGACAAACCACTATATATTAACTTAACAAAGGCAAGCACTTTTTCAAAACAGCATGTTCTTGATTTTTTGGGGTTGGATTTTCTCTTTTGTAGACTGCATCCCTACTCCCACTCCAAACAGCTGAATTCCTATGAACCCCAGACTGATACCCCAGCCATTTCTCACTCACTGAGTCAGGAGCCAACACCCAGTCTCCTTCCCTCTCTCATGGCTACAGTCACTGGAAAAAAATGACAGAGTAATTACTGCACAAGAGGCTGTACACAGGCTTCAGACTGACCTTTGTAGGTATTCAGATTTACATACCCATCACATCATTTCCCATCCCACCCTACAGACACACAGCTAGGATTTGTCTCTTTCCTGTTTGCACATCAAAGTAGACAAATGGAGCAAGGGGAATTCACTGACATGCGCCCAAGAACAGTAATTATTGACCAGATCAGAACTTCCTAGCAGCAAGTTGCCTTATGCATACCATGCAAAACATGACACTTCAAAAGCCATTCTTCTCATGGAAATCTATTTGGTAGACTTTCAATTATTTCCACCATTGTAGATGAACTAACACTGAATTTTACATAAAACCCAGTATGCAAATTTAGAAAGCTTTAATTACCTAAAATTACAATCTTTCAGATCAAATAGCTTCCAGGCCTTTCTTTTGCAGTTTCAACTTGACCTTCTACTTCCCAAATTGAGTTTTAAGGTGATAAAAAGTCCAAGTAGACCTAAAAACACAGTCTCAAAGGGAAAAAAAGAACCACACCCAGAAAGCCAAAGGTTAACCTTAAAAATTGTCATAAAGCTACTTTTGTATTTACCTCAGCTATTAAAAATAAACTCAGTTCAGTGGAACAAACTGCCTCACCAGCAGCTTTAACCACATGACACTCTAACTTCTATTCCCACAATTTCAAGTATATCAACCATACAGGATTATATTCTTGACCAAAACTGCATCATGTCCATTCATCACCACTCTGGAATGCACATTCCCAAGTATGCAAGAAAACTATGTGGGCAGAAATGATCAAGACTAATTTAAAATATGCACTGTGCTTCTACAGAACTGCATCGTCTAGCTACCTGGAACCATATTTAAAAACAGAGTTGGCAAACCCAAAGCCCTTAAACAAGAGCAAATGTCTCCATTTTTAAAAGTTTTCTGATTATATTTCACATTAAAAACTGTAAGAAGGAAAAAATGCAAAACTACAACCTGACACTGCAGTTTGCAACCTGGAAACACACTGAAGTTAACACAGCCTTCACCTCACCCCAGATTACATCAGCACTCCTTGTGCTACAAAAAGCAGCTCTATTGAACTTCAACATTATGAATGAAATACGTTCTAAGAAAATAACAAAAAGGTTACAGACCAGGGGAAATAACTAGTGTAGAAGTTTAAGTCTTGCCTCATCTGTTACCTTAGGTTTCACATCCTACGGCAATTTAAGACTTTAATTGACAGAGAAGAAATTCACCTCAAGAGTAACAAAGTTCAAAAATGAGCAAGGAAGAAAGGTAAGAGAACTCCCACTTAGCTGTATTTTCCCCCTCTGCAAATATTTGTTCACATTGCTGTGCATTAACTCCAATCTGTTCCACAAAAAACACACAAAAAAGGAAATCCTAAAGAGAAGGGCTGCTTTCACACTCTTGCCCTACTTGAGTCAGCACTTTGACTCTTACGGGGAAGGTGCACATCAGAACGGTGTCATTTGTCATTTAATTTCACAGCTAAACATAAATTCTTTCAAGAGCAGAACTTCACTTGTACCACACTCTTGACCTTGGATGTTCCTCATCACCAGCACCCCAATCATCAGGTGTATATTGGCATCCGCAAGTAAAGGACGCCAAAGGCCAATTTCGTGACAACATGGGCCTTGGATAAATCAGAAAACCTATTTCTACGATAGTTCTTTAAAGGTCATGAAGCAAAGTTACTACAAGGTGATACAGGAAAAGAACGAAGTACTTCAAAGGTCTTTTCCTATTCCACCTTTGTTTTACATCTTGCAACTACAGAGTAAACTAAGGACTTCAGCTGTCAAATCCTGACAAATTGAACACATTAAGGCTCCATGAGCATGTACCAATTCTCAGTTTGCATGCAGTTATCATACTGGTGACATTTTTCCTTGACAATGCACTGTTAACTGAGGAGTCAGTGCTCCCAAGCCAGTTTACCCTCAAAGATCAAAGACAACACATCTTTACCATAACAATAGTGAGGATTATCGATGCACACTTAACAGACTTAAATATTGAGGCCAATGGCAGTGCAATGTCACAGAAGAGTCAAGTTTCTGCGGGGTATAGCTTCTCTCTCCAGACTGGAGGGAAGGTTGTTAGTAAAGCATTAGGTATAGAATAGATTAAATCATTATTTCAAATAACCTACAGCCCCACATAGCTACATGGAACACACCATTGCATCTACACCATTAAATGCAAACATCAGTATTATTTTGAAATAATTTTCAAAAGCAGTATTTTAGGTTTTCTTTATTTTTAGGATACAATACAAGCAGATTTTCAGTTTGATTTTTCTTTTTCTACTGCTATTAGCACTGGGTACACACTTTTTACAAGACAAAATCTGAGCTTCTCAGGTAAGCAAGAGATAAGCATCAAAAAACACAGAAGTATCTGAAGTTTGCACTTGGAACTCAGCCTAAACAAGCCCAACAGAATGGCGAAGTTAAATTGCAAAGCATTGCTACTTTTTAGGGGGCTCACTTTACATTTGTTCCATATTACATTTAAGAGGCTCTTTTCCCTATCACCAAAAGAATTAAGCCTACTCCAGTGCAAGTCAGAAGAACATTTAGCCTAAGCTATTTGTACCAGTCCACAAAAATATCATCCAACATGACCAAAAAGTAATGCTCGTATTTAAATGAGTGTCCACTAATTTCAGACTTGTTTTTGATATTGAGAAGAGGAAGAAGAAAGTTTGCACACTACAAGCACTCACTAAGGAAAAAAAAAATTATTGAGGTATTAAAGAAAGCTACAAAGAAGCTACCCCATTAAATACTGGAAAAAGTTTGACAGTAATCACGAATGTCTGACAAAGAAAATCTAGACACACCAGCACTGCAAGCAACACCAAAAGCTTTCTGTTGGCGCGCTGAACAGAAAGAGAATGTCTGGCATTCCTAGAACTGCCTTTACACTTTAACAACTGGTGATCTCCCTGTGTGTACAGGCCTGAAGAGCTACCTTTGCTATCACCCTAAGTACCTAATACAGAGACATCACGAAGTATTTTCTATAGCAGTCAGTTTGGTATCTTTTAGAAACGTGGAAACAAAGAATTAATTAGGTTCTAGTGCACTGTTCTAATTTTGCACAGGTAAGAGACATCAAGTGAAGAATCCCAAACTAATCACTACATCAAGATATGTCCATAATGCAAGAGTGGATGTCATGGCTTCAATTCAACTTTGAAATAAATCACCTATGCAGTAACTCAGGCAGAGCCAGACCTATGAGAAACTGCTCTCTCCCTCGGTCATCATCATCTCATCAAGATTAATCCTTGATTGCAAGCCAAGCTATGGTGAAGATGAGAAGCACGTAGAATATTTCAGAAGAGGAACTCTAAATACAAAGACTAAAAATAAAAGTCTATACATAATTACTGAGAGATGCTACCCATCAAATCCACCTCTTAGCAAGTATTTCCCATCTGTGCTTAATGGGCAGATGTCTTTTTCGTTTACTCAGCACATTTTTTGAAATGGAAAAGTATGAATGACATTCTAGTTGTTTATCCAACCAGCTGGAGAAGAAACTGGGTAAGCACTTGGTTAACAGCTGAAAAGCCTGCATAATTTTGGTGAATTACCTGTTTACCCTAGGTTACAGCTACAGTTCATTCAACTGTTGCCCAAGAAACAATATATCAAGTTACCTCTCAACAAGAATGAGATACTGGGGAAGAAAGCAACTGAGTTATCTACAAACCTGCCAATTCAGCAAGCCATAGTCTTTTCAAAGGAATATCTCCCTAAATGAGTAAGAAACCACAAGAGTTTAGCTTCAGGACACCAGACAAATCTGTTTGATGAGTCAGTTCAAGGCAAAAACCTATCAGGAGACCGTAGCTTGCAGAGAAACCATTCAATCCAGAGTATTCTTTGGAAAAAAAAAAATCCTAAAGATTAAGTAAAAGTGAGGATAAAAAACACTGAAAAAGTTCATCAGAAAGATGAGACATGAAAAAGTAGTTCCAGGAAAGACAGTTGTAGTACAATTTTATCATTAAAGCAAGAATTCAACAACAAAACAAACCTTACTGCCAGAATGCTTTCAAAGCTTGACTGATAATACTCGTACCTGCACAGTCATGCAACTTCTAATGTTTTTAAAGAGAAGATTAAATGCAATGACAATATCTAAATCTGTACCTTTTGTATCAACGTATTGATTTAGTTGCATCTTTTCCTTTCATTTTTGTATGTTCACCTTCAGAAGTAATTTTTTCTGAAATTTAATCCTCTCAAAGATACTGTAATATTATCAACACGTATAAGTAATGCATCCTTTTTGCCTCACTATTCCATTTAAGTTGATCCAGATTAACACGTTGAACTGAGCTGTGGAAAATGTTTTCTATGAAAGTTAAGGTGCAACTGCAAAGTACATACGAAAACATACACAAAACCCAAATATTTTTGTCCTACCAAATACCACAGAAGTACAGACTTTACATCCAAAAAGAAAACACTCGCTATGTAACTACACTGTTCAGTTAGGTTCCTGTTGCAAAATCACTACTCATTCTATTCTCTTCACTGTAGTGCAGTAGCAGGAAAAATGTATTACATTCTTTTACAACTTGAAATTTTATGTTTTAGTGCATTGTCAATATATAGTATGCAGTCAAAGAGCAAAAACAATTTTAAGTACACCAGTGCTCATCCTTGAATATACACTGCTGCTTCAACAGATTTTAGGCACAGGTTGTGCATATTTTGCAGTTACTGGAAGTACAATAAACAGGTGAACACCTGATGTCACACTCACCCCAAACAAGGGGACAATGATGCCAGGCTGCACAACAGCAGCTCAGTTTTAGAATTATATAAAATATCATCCATGATACAGATATACAGTATCAATCAGATGTTACCTCTGTTTTCCACATCTCAGCAGAACAGAACAGAAATGCTTAGTTTTTGATTCAAATGAACTGAATTCAAACAGGCTCAGAATCTGAGGCACCAGCAACCAATAGAATATATTAAATACTTCCCCCAAACACCCAGCACCTTGTTTTCTGTGAGAATATGGATTCTCTGTGTTCTGGGGAAGAAAAAAAAAAAGTTTATCCTTCTGTCTCACCAGGCTACTTGAATTAAAGATTTTATTCTTTTGGACTTATTTCTCCTCTTCCCATGATCTCTGCAATTCAGGCATGACCTGATCTAACAGCCATTAATAAAACTAAAGAAAAGTAAAGACAGTAAACAAAAAATCAAGTCAGCTTAATTTTTTATTCATGTTTAGTCCTGCATCTAATACTGAAGAAGGTACAGGCATAGTTACCATGTATGATGCTCATTAAGCTTCAAACACTAAAAGGAAACACTTGTCAAATTCTTCTTATTCTTCACACCAATTCAAGAAAAAACATTAGAGCTCAAACCCTAGAATATATGCTACATTGCAGTAAACTGCTTTCCACTGTATTCGTCATCAATAAAGGACCCTTGTTTTTTTAATCCCTTCCCTCCCCTGCTCTGCCCGGTCACACACACACTTTCTTCTCCCTAATCCACCCAACTCTTTAAAGCCACCACATGAACTTTTCAAGGCTGCTTGTTTGCAGCAGCTCTGAATAAACCACACAAACCGAATCTCTCTCACACACACGACTATTTTTGAATTGAAAATTAACACAAATACAATCTAAATGGAGACAAGTCAACAATTGGGCCCAGATAAGAACTGTATGTGTAGTCAGCAGGGAAGGAGTGTTGTTATAGAAAATGGGGGCTAAAAGCATGGAATGAGAGCTGGCTTTGTTCACAGGCAGTAGCCTAAGTGCCTATCAGTCAGCAAAAGCATTTTTAAAACAGCTGCATCAAAGCTTTCTGCAAGTTAGTCAGCATGTGACAGGCCAGCACATTACAACAGTGCCACAGCAATCTCTGCATAATAGGAGTGCTCAGAGTGACCTGAAAGGTCAGTGTTTTCAAGCATTCCAGTAATCTGTAAATTGCCTTGGCTTATCGCTTGGAAGCAACATAATTACATTGCTTGAAGGGCTAGGACAGTAAAGACAGATTTTAGCTATTATGTTTTGGTCAGCTACATACTAACCTCTACACTATAAGCATATCCAGGAAACAGAGTAATGTACAAATTTTAAGAAGGAACATTAAAACATCAAAGGCTGCTCTTCTGATACAGGGAAAACTATTTACAAAGTTTTGTAACACTGTCTATAATAGTTTATGAAGTAGAAATATCTTAGAAGGTTTTTTTATATTTCTTAACCAGTGTTCCAAAATGTTTAAAGTCACTTCCTATAAAACTGATTTTTAAATACAGCAAGACTGCAAATACTACTGAGTAAACTGAAAGGTCCTGTTCTGGAAGTTAAAAGGTGGAGCAAGCAAAATGCAATTTTCATAGTAAGGCTTTAGTTCCAGTTGAAAAACAGTACTTTCTATCAAAGAAAAGAAAAACTGTTTTTGCCAGTTATAAACATCCCAAGCAATTTACTCATAGCCAAGCAAGGCTAGTCATCAACTTTAACAACGGATTTTTCTAGAAATAGAAAAAAGCAAAGTTAGATCCATCAGTCAATCCACCTCACAAGATGAAAAATGTAGCATTTAGTTGCCAACAGCCTGATCAGGAACAGTCAGAACTACTTCAAACCCACTGTTTGATTCACGTGTTGCTGTCACGTCCCAGCCCACAGAACAGAGCTCACCAAAGCCGATCCCAAGGCTCACGGCACGGGATCCGTACTGGCAGCTCCCAGTTTCCTTCACCCAGTCCTGTGGAGCCCTCGTGCCGCACACCACCACCACCACCAGCGTCTGCTTTAACTGCCAGCACACCACGAACAAACCTAGTTCTGCTTCCTTCACAAGAGGTGAGCTCGAGCATTCACCACACACACAGGAGGGAGTAAAACCAAATATAAAGAACAAGGCAAAAATTCTCAATTTTAATTCAATCATAGAGAAAAAAGAAAAAGCCCTATGTAGTATTTTTCTGACTGACTGCTTTTGTTTAAAGTACTTTTATTATCAGTAACTACTTAAAGCATGGTGGATTTTTTTTTTAAATGGCGATAATAAATGCAGTCAGAAGTTCAGGCTAGCAAAATGCACGCTGCAAAAACATCACATTTATGTTTAAAAGGAATCTCCTGCTTGTTTAAACTACAATGCCAGCACAACTTCAAGAGCAGGGCGTAAATCTCACATTATCGTAAACCAAACTAAGTTTACAGCCAAAAAGACAATCCTAGTATTATCAATAATGCAACTGACTTAAAAGGTGCCCTCATCATGCAGGAAGGAAAAAAAACAACCACCACCACTGGTCATTCTAAAGGAGAAACAATCTCAGTATTGCTCATGCTATTGCTTACACACCTTCCCAAGATAGAGACATTTACTGACTGCAAATAAACACAAGTAAGAAAACCTTTTTTGTTAGCATTGGTATTCAAACAATTTAAACAACAGATCCCCTCATCTGAAACTCAGCACTTTCCTGGCCAGTTCTAGCGTGGATTTACCACTGAACTACCAACAATAAACAAATCACAATAAATTACATGAGCATTGAAAAAAATAACCCTACAGAGTGCTTCTACAGCACTGTATCTGATTCAGATGAAACATGTTCTTCATTCAAGCCATCAACATTGTTTCTATAAATCTGTATACCTTTCTTGTACTTCCTAGCTAAATGCTCCCTGTTTTAGGAATATTAATCCAGTCTACATTATCCATAGAGAGCAAAACCCAATCAAAATGCCAGTGCCTTTAGTTCTCTCATATGAGATTACCCTCCAGGAATTTCCATTCTTGCATAGCTGGGTTATTAACAGAGGTTTATCCTGTATTCAATGGCCAATCACTTTCCACAATTTAATTTCAATTTTGAAGGAAACACAAGTTCTTTTGTCAGAAAGCCATACCTTCAAGCTTGGCTTCAAGATCTTAATACCCACTGGAAAAATTATTTCAGGCAGTCCAGGTTTACAGAGAAGCCTGTACCCTTCTCACCTAACACTGTGCTGAGAAACTAAATTATGTGGAGGCGTTCACAGGCAAAGATGCATTTTTTCCAAATAACATGCAGGAACAATGCTGGGTCAAGCAACATGAAAAAGTTTTTAAACTAGCATCCTGTGATGAGAGGGTTAACATCATCTGGCCTTCTCCCAGATTAAATTCTGGGGAAGCCAGTCATCCAAAATGAACATGAATTACGTATTTATTACAAGTCTTGGAATTTGTTCAGAAAAACAATAACTGGCACAGTTAACTCCAGGTACTATCCTGATTTTATGCAAATTATAACTAACTAATTAATTGATACCACTAGCACCTCAAAGTTACTTGTAGTTTTACAGTTACAGTCATTCCAATTGTTACTTTCTATTAAAACCAATGAATCTTCAGATTACATAATTTACACCCAGTATATTTTCAATGAAGCTGAAAGCATCTGTGTACATATTGTTCACTTGGCTTGGGTTTTTTAAATTTTATTTTTTAAAAAAACGGTTAAATATGTTTTTATACACCTTTTTATAGCAATGTGTGCCAGGTCAGTCCTTTGTCAAAGTCACATCACCACTTCTGTAATTTAAGTAATAGAAAAACTGACATCATTGTTCAAATTTCACAATCTGTCCTGTTTCATTATGCTACTGCTTCTAGTTATAATTTAAGGTTATTACTTCCTTTTAATTAACTCAAAAAATTGAGCAGTGTCTCTTCAGCCACAAGTTACTTCTTAGTAATTTCTGTGTTACTGAATTCATGATGAATATAACTAAGTCATTAATGCTGCTGCGAGGGCACCATGGCTGTCTAAAGAAAGAGACACAACAAGGTTTGCAGGAAAGGGCAGTGGATGTTATTTCAGCCTCACAGAGCCATGTCCAAAAGCCTGACCATATGTTCTGGAGTGTATTAACAAGTCTCTATGCACCTTGCTCATTCTAGGTCCCATCTGGATACATCCTAAGAAACAGTCACCAGTCCAGAGTGTAAATAGCTGGAACAGGTCCATTTAATATTTACAAGAAAAATTTTAAGCTGGATAAAGAGAAGGGGCCATCTGTTAAAGTGATTGCTGACCCAGTGGGGCAGAGGGGAAGACACTGTTACTGGACCCCATTCAAACTAGGCAAGGAACTGCCTATAACAATCCCAAAGGACCACAAGTTGAAAACTAATTACTGCCTTTTTAGGAGGGGTGGGGGAATATTTTATAATTAAGTTCCTAAGAAGACGTCAAATGTAAAAGGCAGTCGTGAGAATGACAGAAGGCTGCTCTGCAGTGCAGTACTTACTGAGAAAAGCCTTGGGAACTACAAATCAAACCAACTGCCTACTTTTGCTCTACTTCTATTTTCAGCATATCAGTACTTTGTATATGTGGGGTGGGGAGACAAAAAAGGTGATCAGAACCATACCAAGTTCTGTTTTTGCTTCCTCTGCTATGAGAAGTCAACCATACACCTTATGATGAGTAATGTAGGCCAAAAAGGTCACAGTACATTTACCCACTTCTTCTAAGAATGTGAACTTCTGCAACACAACACTCCCTACTGCTATCATCTTACTGAATTTAGGCTGCCCTCCCCCACCACAAAAGGGAAGAACATCTGTCTATAATGGATTAGGAAACAAGAATCCTATTAGAGATTACTAAATACTCTTGAGAAAATAAATACTTTTTTAACATACAGCCAATATTTAAATTTTTAGCACCAACAATACAGTTAATTTTTCCAAGTGTCTAAATAAATCCTGATGTGCAAATGCAGGAAAGAACTCTAAAGAGCTACTGAAGATCATACAGAGTCAGGAACAGTAAACATAAGCCAAGTGCTCAGTCCTGCACACAATGGGCCAGTTCACCAACCCTGCTGTAGCCCATCTACATAACTCAAAGAGTCCATGGAACCTGAGGCTTAAGTAGTTGCCTAAGAGTATACCAGAGCAGAAAAATCCCATGGGTAACCCAGCAGACACCATTGTCCCTGGCAAGTCGTCAAACTTGTGGCCTCAGCAGCACTTGTTGCTCTGAAACCTCCAAGGGATCCAGATGGGACCTTAAATAGTCAGCTGAACGCGTCCCACCATTTTCTCAGATCCTCCACTCAAGCACGTCACAGCCCCTTGAAACAAGAGCACCCCTACTATTTATGACTGTGCAGTGCATATTTGAATAACCTGTCCCTAAAATAGCATAATTATAAGACAAGACAATGTTTTCATTTCAGGACTTTTTGGACTCAGCATAAATACACTGCACAGAATCATGGAATTCATTTTAAGACTTCCCTACGGCTGTTTGCTTAATCAGTACATTCAGTGAAGAAGTCATTAGCAATATATTTGCCTGAGAAAACACTGGGCATAGTTTGATACTGATTTTTGTTGTATTTATACCATGATAACAAGGAGATATTTGTGAGGATATAAATGACCAATGTCTTTCTTAACCCACTAAAAACAGTAGAAGCATTTGTTTCAAATACTATCCTTTAACTCAAACTGACACTTATAATTTGACAGTGTTACAAACCAAATATTGGGACTATTGATTTTGACATGGACATGTATATGGCTTTACTCCCCCCACACTGTGACTAATCAGATTTTCCCCCACCACTCCAATGTGTATACAAGACATGGCCTTTCCTCTGGGTATAGAGGACAGGAGAAGAAAACAGATAAGAGGATCCTGTTTCACAGTGAAAGCTTATTGGCAAACAAAATGGGTGAACACTTCAGTCCTCGGTGAGAACTTCAACTTTCATACAAAGCTTTGGATGAGTGCTTTGACCTGACATAGACAATACTTTTGCATAGTGTTTTAAGTAATAAACCAAATATATTTAACACAATTCAGAGCTTGAGCAGTTGACTAGTTAGAGTTCTGTTTCCAACTCAATACCTTATGCTGAGTACTTAAAACCAAGTATTTTCAGGAGTACCCAGAAGGTTTTGACAACATCAGTACACTGCAATGTCAACATGGACATATATATTCAAGCTTAATAACCACTCTTGACTTCAAGCACAAATTTAAAATACCACATTTTGAGCTTTTTATTTTGCACAGATAGAAGCCCAGAATCTATTTGCATAGAACATAGGCAAGTAGCACAATGTGCATGTTAAAGCATCTGTGATGTACACACAATAACCTGTTTCTAGATATTTTCCTTGACACAAAGATTAGCTAGCTGGTCACCGATAAGGTCTTACTGATTTTCCACTCTATAAAGGTGGAGCCAGTTGCCAGGCACAGCCAGATTTCAAGCTCTGTTTACATTACAGTAATCCTCATGCTGCACGTTGAACCAGAAGCAAACTCCAGAATACACTTCATAATGACCTACAGAGTGTGGAGCTTGCAGCTCTTCTCACACTGCAGCACAAGTCATACTGAAAAATGCACCTGAAGTACCATCTGGTAGTTGAAGTTGCTGACAATCATAACTGGAGCAAGGAATTCAAGAAAATCCAAGTCCAAAATACAAATTATTGATATAATTTCTTCTTTGAAAAAAAAAACCTACCAGAACATTAAAATTAGCATTTCCTAAGGTCCAAATATAACTCATGGAAACACTATCCAAATTAAATTGAGTAATTTTAAAGGCTCTTTATTCCATATAGGAGGTAGATTCTTAGGTTAAACTGAATTCTCGGTTACTTCCCATATCCTTTTTCTATGTATTTCTTTGTTGTTATAGTTCAGGAATTTCACAAACAACTGATCTAACTTTACAGAGCTCATATATAGACATAGATGGGAAAACAAAATACTGCTCCAAACTTAGCTCTATCTCACGGACTGCATTAAAAAAATGCTTTAAAAATGTGTGCACATATATGCTCTACAAGAAACAAATACATTGGTGTTTTCAAATAAGATTTTGGGTACAATGCTAACACACACTTATGAAAACCACAGGTTATTCCCTCTAAAACAGGGAGTTCAGCATGTGTTGAACCATTAACACAGTCATGCTCTCAATTTCTGATGCAAGGCATAGTTAACAGATAGAAGCCTGGAGCTAGAAAGCCAGTTACAATAACCAAAATTCAATTATTTACAGGACTGAGGTGAAAGACTGTGAAATACTCTTCATGAATGCATTTAAAAAGAGAAGGAAGTCTCAAGAACTCAGGTTCAGCATTCAAAAAGGCTCAGGGATTCAGTAAGTCCTGTCCCCACCTACACAACTTTAAAGCTTTTCAGGGCATTTTGTTTGTTTGGGTTTTTTTACCAACGTGGCCTATATTTGAATCTCCAACTTGAAGGCAGAAAGAAAGTTTACATCCCATTACTAACACCCTAACACAGTCATTCCCACACCATCCATCAGTACTGTTCAAAAAGACATCACAAGATATTAGGCCCCTTAAATTTTGCAGTAACAGCCACGACCAGATTAAACTGCAAGCAAGACTTCATTTCTCCACCATTTTCTGTTGTATATTACCAACAGCTACAACAAGCATGTAGCACCTTAATAAAACCACATTCTTTTACAGCATAGCAGGGAAAAAGCTAAGTAATCAAAACCGAAGGGCAGTGAAACTGTTTGCTAAAGACTGTTGATAATAGGGCGTAACACAATCAATCACAGCAGCCAAGATTCTCTCGTGTACAAATAAGAACTATTCAGCTAATCAAAAATAATTTTTTTTCTTTTTAGGTTTTGTCAAATCAAGTATGCCAAGGTAACTGTGGACATGGACACAAAGCTCGAAAGTATATTAAATAACTATTAAGAAAAAAACATTCACGGAGGCTTTTTTAATGCATTCCAACCCCAAAACCAAGAAACAAGATACCATGTTCAAAGGGGTAACTAAAGAAAACAAGATCTGAAATGTGAATAGAGAAATCCTCCAATATTCGAATATTTCCAAAATACTTTTTAATCTCCCTGTCTATAACTACTGAAACTACATGGAGAGTGACCCAGGAACTAATGGCTGAAGTACAATTAACACTATCCATCTACTGAAAGCACCTCTGTTTTGACAAGGAAACTCATTTGAATTGTATGCATCAGATTCTAGTCTCTAAAGACATTCTTGTGATCAAAATAAAAAGGTAAGAAATAATTTTGATAAAAAGCTATCACAGACTGATTTACACTGACAGTCACAGGACTTACAAAAGGAGGATTTTTCCTCGAGAAAGATATGCTTTTTCAAGTATATGACTTCCATAAATCTGAAAGCATACCAGTGAAGAGTTAAACCCCAGCGAGACTATATTTTGCAACATTCTTAAATTAACATACCTTTCAGTATAATTAGTTTGGCTGATACTGTATACATGTATGCAAGCTCCAAGGGCCAATGTGTTGACCATGAGCAAGAGGAGTTTCAAGTAACTGCTACAGCAAGATACAACTTTCAGTTAACACCAGGCTGTGCACCAGTCTACAGCCGAAACACACACTTTCTGTACACTTCTGTAACTTTAAATACCCTTCCAAATTTAAAAAAAGAAAAAACTTTCCAGACAGTACATGCATGTGTGGAAGGCAATATTAGTCCACAGCCTCACGAAATAGCTATATTTTAAGACAGTATTTTGAACTAGAAATGAGAATTTTATACCCAAATTTTACACCAAACATAAGCTGCAAAATTTAAATTGATGCAATTTCTCACGACCCCTCACAAAGCAGAATTCTAACACCACCATTCAAGACAACATTTATCTTCAACTCCTATTTGTTGTTAGTATAAATGCATTTGAAAAGAGCTAAAAAGTATGTTTTATCTGTGTCCGCAGCTAGGTGAAAACACCAATGTAAAATATTACCCAAAGTAAGTTACTCTTCCAATAACAAACGTTTATTGTGGAAATGTGTGCATGTATATGTTTAAATGTAACACAGTATCTCTGGAAGCATACATAGAAAAAGGCATGAAACTCAGTAGTCAACACCGGCTTTTAAGTTTTTTAAATGCCACTCCAGAAGCTGAGGTTGCCTTGAACACACTTCCAAAGTAAGACTTTGGAGTGAGTCAAATTGCCACTAACAGTATCTTACAACTATAGTAAGTTCGTTACTTAATATCTCAAATACCGAAGTTTTCGGTAGTAATTACAGTAAGACGTACATTTTACTTTAGCCTGTAGAATATCACTTCTAAGTAAGTGCATTCCAGCAAGTGACATCAGACCGAAACCACATAGTTTCACTCGAAAGCAAACACCACTAAGCCGAGCTCCGGCAACACCAGCTAACACACGACGGGAACTTGTCGCGCTGAAGCCAGAGCAACTACTCAGGCACCACAAGCTAAAAATTAGTTCGAAATTCAAATTCAAGCTAGTTTCAAAGCAAACCTTTAATTTCGTACGAAGGAGAAATAACCTGTTGAGCGTTCCTAACTCCACCTCTCCCCCCCGGGGACGCTCGGCATTACTCACCGCCGCGCAGTGCCGGGGGAGGTCAGAGTACACACCCCGCAACGTGCACCTGCACCGGCAACACCTACGGATCAGGTGGAGGACCGGCACAAGTTTCTGACGGATTACAGCCGCCCCAAAGCTGTTTACCGTATGTCAGCAACAATCATCCCCGACTGATTCAGCGGCCACAGAAAAAATCCTGCACTACTGGACTCTCCCGGTTGAACCTTTCCTAATTGCTACCCGGCTCCAGCCTGGAACAAAAGGGCACGGCCAGCGCACCGGCGGGAGAGCGGGGGCTTCTCCCGGGGGCAGGGCCCGGCTGCCGGAGCGGTCCCGCCGCCGGGGCCCGGGGCCCGCACGTCCAACAGGTGGGCGGCCGGGCAGGCACGGCCGGCGGGGCAGGGCCC
>VZTX01012711.1:669866-759181 GCA_013400915.1 Pardalotus punctatus
GCCGGGCCGGGCCGGGCCGGCTGCGGGAGCTCGGCAGGGCCCGTGTCCGCGCTCTCCGCGGCGCTCGGTCCTGCAGCGCCTCACGGCCAAGGAATTCTCGCCCCCCTGGAACTGGGATGTCGATCAGCGCGGGCTCAAACCTGCTTTTGCGTTTGCCCATTGTTTGAAGGGGCGGGACATTAGTTTTTCAAGTTCCTTAATTGCACATTTTGTTCTTGAGATAAAAGCAATAAAGACACAAAAAGAAAACAACTTGGGAGCTTTGCTTTGCTTTAAGGTGGTGACTGCATAGCCTTAGCATTTCCTATAGCACCATGAACTGCTGCCTGTGGCTTTGAAAAATAAACTTTTCCCAGTATTTTAGACAAAGCGTTTTTAGTGTCTTTTACAAAATAAGTATTTACTTAAGCACTAAGAGAAATACTGCAATTTTCTTTTCCATTTAAAAGGAAAGACTTAAAAGATGTTATTTTACTTTTGGGCGGTGGATGCCCAACCCATGCACGACGAGGCTGTCTGAAAATGCAACTGGAGTTCCAACTTTCGAGATGGCTCATGCCACAGAAAGCTGAATACACTCCCAGATTTTGTAGGGTCAAGTTACAAGATGACCAAACGACTTCCAAAAGCATCAGCCACTGAAGTGTTACAAACCTCACTGAAAAGATGGCACACTGTTTATCAGCCACATCGCTATGGCCCATAGTTTATGATGTTGATTAATTTACTCTTTAGAATTAGATTAGAGCCAGTGGCATGACTAATAAGGTACATAAGGTTCCGATGAAAGGAAAGTAGGTGAGAAAAAATGCCAGACCAGAACGGGAGTGCTTTGCACTCGCTTTGCAAACATTTCATGAGATACATGCCATGGCACCAGGGCCACGATTTTCTTGCAGTCGTACTACTTATGTGCTACCAGCTGCTTTTATGCTCCACGCAATTTTCAGAAGTTCTTAAATTCTTAAAAAGAGGCAATCGTTCAACAACCAAATCACTCTTCCACGAAGAAACGCCCTACCCAAAGCTACTGTATGAGTTTTACGTTTGTTCTCCTTTGAAAATAAACAAATTCATATTCCAGGAAATAGCTGAAGCAAATTCCCAAGGCAGCAGTCCGAAATCAGGGGGAAGGGCCAACTCCACCATGGCGCAGAGCGTGCGGCACTGAGGGGCAGGGAAAGCCCACAGGGCCCTCTCCATAGCACACATTGGGACAGCCTCCCAGCTTCAGGGCCGTTTGCCAGCACCATCCCAGCTTCCCGACACCTGGCCGCTCCCGGAGTACCCCAACTCCCGGACTCGCCCCTCGCTCTCCCCGCGGAGCCCCGGCCGCTGTGCCGAGCTCCGCAGGGGCCCGGCTCCGTGAGCGCCCCTGTGTTGCAGCGTGGCCGCCTGCCAAAGCCCCTCCGCTGGCGCCTTCCATGAAAACACTACTGCACATTTTTTATTTGTTAACTGCTAGATGTAACTAAGCCTCAGATTATTTTTTTTAACTCTATCGACACATGCAGAAGGCGGAATGTGACATTTTTTTATGCCCACATGCTTCACTGCCAGAGTATTCACCAGAGGAGGCAGGAAGGAAAAGGCTGAGATCACTACAGGAAGGAGGGGGAAGATTTCAAGGTGTGGAGACGCATGAAAAGAAACTCAAGGGAGGGTGACCTGACAAAGTGTAGGGTAAAATAATCCTTCTCTTTCATCTTTCTTTCCTTGAATAGTTTTGGGGAGGGTGGGCAAGATCTGCACGCTAGGGAGGAGGAGAGGCTGCGAAGGAAGAGTAAAGATGATCAACGAAGATGAGGCAAGGGAATGAAAGAGGACTGCAGGCATGCAGAGGTGGACGTGGATCCCAAAAATGAGGGAGAAGGACCCTGGGGAAGAAAACAAATTTTTAGGGTATTGGGAGAAAGGGTATATGGGGAACAAATGAAAAGGTCAAAGAAAAGTATTTTAAGTTCCAGCAAAGGTGGAGGCACCATTTTTGTATCATCTTACATTGGATGAAAAAATTAAATCAATCCATACACTGAATTTAACAAGGAGGGAGACTATTTAACAAGGAAGGACTTCTGCTATGGTTTAAAACAGCTAGATATACATAAATCTTTTGACCCACAGAGCTTAATGAGATTCCCTTCCTTCCTTCCTTCCTTCCTTCCTTCCTTCCTTCCTTCCTTTCCTCCCTCCCTCCCTTCCTTCCTTCCAATTTCTTTTATCCTTTTTTCCTTTTATTTTTTATTATTTGTTCCTTCCTTTCCTTCCTTCCCTCCCTCCACCATTTTCCTTCTCTTTCTTCCAACAGTGATTTATCTCTACTCTTGATACAAATTAAAGGAGCTTGAAACATCATCCTATTCTATTAGCATTAGTAAAATGCATATATTTTTTGGTAGATACAAATTATTTTTAGTGAATGTTTTTGCTTGTTCTTATCCAAAGCAAAAGGAGGATCACGTTGCTTTCCTTTGAAATTCTTCCTTCAGGAGAATTTTTGCATCTCTTCATTAACAAATTGCTCACAAGCACATCTACCATCAACAGTACTGAAAATGCCAAACTGAATGGTGGTGAAGTCAACATAAAATTATTATCTTAAGTGCATGTAACTTTGAATTATATTCCTATTTAACCCTGTGGTTCCTTTTTAATTTTAAACTAAATATTACATCTTTAATGTCTGAAAGGGCAAGTTATCTATTGTTAAGACTGTTATGATTCCACTGTATTCAAGTGTTCCCTTTAAAAAGCTTTAATGAAGCAGCAGATGTCTATATATTTATACACAGATACTGATATTTAGCAAGAGAGATGTATGTGTGTTTATGTATACATATATGCCTTTTATATATAGTACATTCAGTCAGATGCACTTATATGCCAAGTACCATCTCTTAGCTAAAGGATCAGAATTTTAAAACATATTTCTGATTCTATCCTTATAGGTCCTGAAAACAGGACCATCTTTAACCCCAGTCTTTAGACAGAAAATTGTCTTGGAATTCAAGGGCTGAAGAAAAGCAAGTGCTTTACTCATCGTTTAAATAACTGCTACTGGGAGATGTCTAAAAAAAAGTACTATTATATTTTCTTGGTAGGAAACCTAAAAATAACACTATTATTTAATAAGTTCAAACCACAACCCTAAATTGATTCAAAAGACACAGAAGGACAGTAGGTGTGTGAATCCTTCATTCTGAGGGCATGGGTATCTGTCACACTGCAAGAACAGGAAGTCTATTCTCTGCTTTGTGTTGACTTAACTTTTTAAGAAATGTTTTGACCACTTAAAGATGGGGAAGACGGAAACTGTAAAACCGCAGCCACTACAGAGACAACTTCCTGTGGGTTTTGTGGTGTGTGTGGCTCAGAAAGAGAACAATTCATGTAAGATCTTTCAGACATATCAGACAGTTTTGTTGCCCTTTGAGGTAGTCTTGGGATGCTTAGCTATAAATAGGCCAATATATTATCAATTATGTCATGCAGTTTAGTTGATATTGTATATTCTGTATTTGCAGTTGCCACATGATTTCAGCATTTCAGTAACAAAGAAAAAAAGGGGAAGAGAAGATTAGAGTTCACCATATAAACCACAAGAAAAGAAAGTATCTGTTTCTACCTCAAGAAGTAAAACAGCGGTTTACAGAAAGCTGTGTGAAATCCATGTCCTTAAAATTACACAGAACTTCAGTGTCTTGATGAATCAAATCCCTAGGGAAAAAATTAATGTACTAATGATGCCTAGTAATGATTCTTATCTTCTTCCCACTTCCACACAGTTAAAGCTTGCTTCTACAGCTACTGACTCTTTAAAAGGCTGTTTATCACTGCAGTGCCTCTTCTGAAAACACTGCATATAATTGCTCAATATACAGGGAATAGACTCTTCCAGTAACTCACTGCCTCTCACATATCGGAACTGTCAGACAAAGACAAAATCCCAAAATCTGTACTTCACCTCTCATTAAGAGGTTAAAGCACATACCTCAAGTGCACTCCAGAGGCTGGATATGCTCAGAATGGGAATAAACCCAGCAACTTCATACAGTCAGCCTGTCTTAACTCCTGCTGCTTAAACTCATTGTTATTTCTTGTTTAACACCTTAAAAATAGTACTAGGTTGAACACAGTGCAAGGGTTTTTTTTTCTGTTCAGCCTGAATATCACTTCAACTTTAAAGCAAATGTGAAATGTACAAATAGAATTAAAAGTAGGTTGCAGTGGCAACTCAACATTATTTTCAGCCTTAAAATACTTAAAGAACGTATCACTGTAGAGCTGAAATCTTGTCTCTTTGGTTATTATTTTGGGATATCCTTATAAAAAGAAACTTGTCTCCTTGGTTTGGACCAGGTCTTGGAAGATCTTTGTCATCTGTATAATTGTGTAGTGACAAATTCTGAGACTACTGTTGAAGAAAATGTTATCTGTGAGTTTTAGTTGCGCTTCATGGCAGCAGAGCTAATTTATTACAGAAATTCGTTACAGAAATGTTATGTAACTATTCTAGTTCCCCTCTCAGACATTTTATGAACGGGACTGTATACTTCAGTGCACTGCAGCTGATCAAAGCTGATTTTACAAAATGCTTCACTGTGAAGTAGCCACTGGATGTCAAAATGTCATGTATTGGGAACTGTTCTACTTTCTCCAGGTTTATTTGGTAAAATAATCGAAAGACAGATGTGAAACTTCAGCAGGCGCAAATTCAGTGCTGATGTGATTCCAGTCCCACAAACAGTCACACTGTAGACAGCACCACACAAGCCCCACTGATCTAGAATTTCTTATTTTTAATATTTAGCTTTAAGAGAACAGGACTAGCAGCTCATCCTAAAAGTGCTTGCCCAGACAACAAGCAACATGCACCACAGACTAACTGCACAGACAACTTGAGAAAGTAAAAGTGAAGACTGAATGCACATGGGCTTCATTACTTACAAACACTGAGTGATTTGTAAAGGCAGTCCGGGGCCAGCTTTACAAAATTGATTCATTTAATTACCTTGCTGGCGGACAACTCTGTATTCAAACCCAGAAATTTTCCAGGAACACTTGCACAAGATAAAAAGTGACAAAACTGCTCTCTGATACCCAAACAGCAATCGCCACTCTAAGGAGGACAGAAGATGGGGAGGAAAGGAGGTTGCAGAGGTGTGGCTTTCTAAGCCAGATAGTTTTGAAAGGTGAGATTACTTGTACAGTTTCTTGAGCACAAGTATCAGACTTGCAATGAGTACTACAGGAAATTATCATGACTCATTTTTGTTAATGAGAAGGGCATGCATACAGAAAATGAAAATATGTACTGAAAATTGTTACATTCAAAACAAAGATACATACTGAAAACTGTTACACTGCTAAAAATGTTTATAGATAATGATGCAAAAGTGTGAGCTCATCTGCTTCTTAATTCTTCATACCAAAAAGACTTTATTGCATAATTGCAAAAAATGTAGAAACTTAGATTACTGAACTTTATAACCTATAATCTATTTTTATTGCCACTCAGCCTTCGTCTTTTAGCATCTCAAATTTATTTTTATCCTCTAGCCTTTCTTATTACAACTGGAAGAAGACTCCATCTATTCTTTTAAAATTCACATGCACAAATCCATCAAGTCAAGGAACTAATGATGTGCTTAAAAGTAGGAACACCAGATTACACCCAGTTAATTCCAGTGTAATCTTTACCTTAGTTGGTAGCTCTGTCCTAGTGGCACCTGCTTTACAAGAGCAACTTCAGTGAGGTTTAGAGGAGGTAAGTAAGGTGAGTAAGCTCCTGATGGTCACGCCCATAGGGTTATGAACCCTTTCCATCTTGGTATTTGTTTTTGTTTCCACCTCCAAATATTAAAAACAGTTTGTAGAAAAAAAAAAAAAAAAAAAAAGCACTTTAAAAAGATCGCTGTTTGTGTCACTGGAAGAAACTCAAATTACCTTGTTTGTACCCCTGCAGGTTTCTTAACTATATATTATTGGATGATTATATTGCACACAGTGGTGTCACCACTGGTCTGAGATGGTTTTGTTGGGGCTCCCTTTCAAAATCATTATCATTCCAAAATATATTAAGCCCAAGACATGACTGCATAAAATATTATTTTGTTATAAAACACTACAGTAGAACATACTTTTATGAGTTTTAACTCCATATTTCAATAATTCACACTACACCCTCAAGAGATCTTATTTAAGACACATTCATTGAGCATCACACACTTTCCATCCTAAAGGTAAGAGTGCTTCTCAGTTACTTTTAGTCTGTAGCAACTAAATAGACATCTGGTTTTCTGTCATATCATATATTCTATTTTAGCTGTGTCTGCAACTTAGAGCAAAATTTAGCTCCCAGGGACAACATGTTTTGCAGTATGCCCTATTTCATCTGTAACTGTTACAGTTTAGTTAATTAAATGCCATTACAAGTTTTTAAAGTAAGTTAAAAAGTTTTCAGTGTACGTAACAGTTTCAAAAATGGCAATATACATGAGAGGCTACTAGAACAGAAAGTGCTTAGTGTGGAAGGATATTGCATTATTTCCTGACCCGTTGTTGTCAGGAAAGAAAAGCACGTCACGGGTTGGCTTTTAGGCTTTGGTGTGTCACAGCACATGAAATCAGTGGGCAGCACAGACCAACGAGATGAAAGCTCCGCATTGTTCTCGTGTTATTGGCCGCTCCTTTCTGCTCTTGCACAGCGTCATTCCCTCCATAGCTGCATCTTGCTAACTCTGAATGGGGATATCTGAAGTGATACTGGTTTAAAAACTATCTTTGGAGCACAGAGGCAGGAATAAGTAGCCAAAGATGGGGCCTTTTTGGGCTGAATTTACTGGCAAAGATAACATGACCATATATCTACACTCGCACAGCATTTACCTATGCTTCAAGCACACAGATCACCTCAGCTGCAGATTCCTGAACCTGGGGCAAAAGGCATCCTCTGCCTTACAGAGGCACTTGCACCTCATCTGAGACAGGAGGGCTTGCTTCACTCCTTGGATAATTGCATGACAGTTTTCAAGCAGTCCTGTATGGTATGTCCCCATGCATGTGCAAGAAATTCTTAGATGCTCTTTTGGTTTTTTAGTTTGGAGATTAATATAGTATTGGCTGTATAAAGGCACAGTGAAATCAGTTGTCAATGAATCATTCAAAAGCCTTCAAAAAGCACGCAGGCATTTTTCACTTGGTCCCATTAACTGCAACCTGCAATGCATTTTCAGTAAGACATTTTTCAGAAAAATAACTAGATATGATTTTAGTTCAAGACCTATAAAATCAAGCTTTGACCACAGAGTAATACTGAGTATGCTTAACACAGTAAACAAGAGGTTCAAAATGACGTGAAGTACTAAATGAGAATTTTTTTATGAGTCATCACACTGCCTATACTGATACAGAGTCCAAACTTCACATATTTCTCAGCTGATTAGATTCAGTCCAGCTCTCTAGGCACTCATACTGCAAACAGATCTGTAAACTCATTTACATTTGCCAAACCAGAAGTTCTTTTGAGAAACTCACAGTTAGCATCTGTCTCCAGGACTGTCAGCAGCTCTGTTCTGCTAAAACTGGTTGTGCATTTACTTACCAAGGAAACATCAGTATTTGGTAAGATAAACATATATTACTACAGGTGTATCTTGACTTAAAATCTCCAGCTTTAAAACTAAGAAATACACAGTCAGAAATTCTCCTGGCTCTGCCTCAGTACCAGAGAAACCATCCCTTTAGTACAGGACCACACATTCCACGACCTGTATTACAGTGAAGGCCAGAGGCTCTAACCAGAACAATCCTTTAATCTAGCTAAAGCTATACAGTCAGTACGGAAGGATTCAAAGCAAAAATATTTACGGTGTGAAGCTCAAAGCTAACAGGGCAAATGCTGTATTTACCACACTTGGGTGGCTGTTTCTCATCCAAGTGTTTAGGCAGCACAGGCCTCACAGAATCCACATTATATCAATTTCATTAGCTAAATCTTTTCTTTACACATCTGTTAGTTCAACACTATGTGCCAGCTGAAAAACTGTAGCTGTCAAATCCATTTTTAAATGTGTGAGATTGTAATACTTGTGAAAAGTGCTAAAGCAAGGGCCTAGGGACTGAAATTCTTCTTGTTCTCCAAGCAGGTAAAGTAAGGACAAGCATTAAAGCAAGTTCCCCAGTGAAGTCCAAGTCAGTGTGACTGTTTTCAGTCCCTCGATCCCTTTGCCTGAGAGCTTGTCAAGTATTTCCAATGTTATACTTTAGTCTAATAAAAGATACAGATTCTCACCATAGAACTTGCTCCCTAACTAGCAAGTATTTCTGAAAGCCTTTTCAAAGCTGGAGAAACCAATTTTTGCCAAGTGTGCAAACTTTCAGAGTCACATAATATTCTAACTTCTGTTTTAAGATGACTAAATATGATAACTGACAACAAGATGCTGAAGTGATTTATACAGTTTCTTATGAAAGATGTAACAAGTGTTTTAAAGAAGATCTTCCACAGAAACTTTGTTTATTTTCCCATAATTTTCGAAAGCTTCTCATTAGAAGCAGCAGCCTTCAAAACTGGCCTATTTTTTTTTTTTTTTCTCCTGAAGACTCAATCACAAACACAGAGCTTGAAATCAACCCTATGACTCTTTCCTGGCTGTGTGTCATACTGACATTTAACATCAAGCACATGCACTGCTGCTTTTTAGACATGCACTGCTGGACAAATAGATTTCATACTACTTCTAAATGTTTCTCTCAGGGTACCCATATGCTATTTTCACAAATGGCTATCTCTTTGGTTTCTGAACAATATATGCCAAGACCAGGGGAAAAAACAGAAAGAGCAAGCCTAGCCCCTAGGTCACAACAGAAAGCATCTAAAACGACTTTACTAGAAGAAACACCTACTTTGTACAGTTGTCTTACAGTATGGACTAATCTTTTTCCAGCCCATTTCTTTTCATTTCTCTAATTGTATCACTGCCCTGGCTACACTAACAGGCCTTAATAGCCCTAACAAATTGATTATGAAGAAAATTAATTGTTTCTCTTCAAAAGCCCTGTAATCTGGAAGCAGTAACAGGGGTTGACAGAGATTTACGTGGAAGAGGAAAGAAGGTGGAGGTATTTTTCCCCCATGAACACCATAGTGTTGCCATAACTCACATGAAACCTCCTCTCTCTGTTCCCGGCCAGAGCTGCATCATGAGCAGTTAACCCACTCATTATTCTTGGCACAGAAATAAATTAGAGAGGTAATCACTGAATGCTTAGATCATTTGGGAAAATCAGTGAAACAATCTCTACCTACATAAGCGTATTCGAGAAGGATTACAAATCATGTACAATGTTTATTATATCTGCAAACGCACAAGATAATATAGTAGCTGTTGCCCTCATGATATTAAAACCAACGAATAAAATCTGAGCTTTGCAAAATCTTTGCTCATATATATGCAGGGTCAGCTTTACCCATGCATGGTCACGAAAGGCCCAGAGACAAGGGTGTGAACAGTGATGCTTCCCTGCAGCAGCACAAGCCCCATCTTGTACAACCTGTACAACCTGAGAGCCAGGAGAGCAATACGGTGAATGAGCCTTCAGAACATGTCAATGTCTTGGTACTTTATAATACTACAACACAAGTAATGAGATCTTATCAAAACGTGATTTAATGTCATGACTCGAGCTGGATGGTGAGCACAGGAACATTACTATTTGAATTTAAATTAAAATTTCATTAGGTATCATATTACATTTTAAAATTAGTATTTTGTTTCTAAGCAAACAGAGCTGATTGTGTAACAGAAGGCTATCTACATCACAGCCTTTTCCATGCCACTGCAAAAGTAATTCCACTGGTCTCAAGAATAAGTTGACTGAGGTCTCTCAAATGTATGTGTTACATATGCAGATAAATTTCATCTTGGTTTTTAATTAAAATTATTATTTTCCATCTTCCTGCCTGCACCGAAAAGGCAAACACAGTCCTTACATGACCCTCCTCCAACTCTCCTTCCACAAACTGTGTCATGTGTCACCAGTGAAGATGGCCAGTGCCCCACCAATACACTATTGTGTGGCAGTCAGGGACAGGGAAAGGAACAGTCTTAGTGAGAAGTACACCTGGGGACATCCTGCTCTACCAAGATTCTATTATTCTCTAGACAGAAGGAAAAATAGCACTGTAAAGCACCAGCATGTTCCCTGTTTTAAAAAAGATGGTGCTTGTATTTGAAACTGAAATGAATGCAGCCAACGTATGCAGTCCTTTACGAAAAGGCTCTTTGAACGTAAGGAAACAGAGACACTTGAAGAGGTCACGCATCTGAAGGTGTCTGGGAGTGATTTCTGGTTCATTCAGAGGGTGCACTCAGCTGTGGGCTGCACCCCCTCGAACAAACAGTCCCTCTCACTGTCCGAGGAGCACCTGGAAGATAATTCTGGTGTTGCCCACAGTCTGCTCTGACTGAGGACAAGGCAGCTTCCAGCCTGTGCCAAAGGACTCCACCAAAAGCCTCCCAAAGGAGCTGTGAGAGGACGCAGTGAGTCAGGGCAGTGCCTCTGGAGGCACCTTGGCAGCGCACCCGCTCTGACCTGCTCTGCTCACTTAGCCATGCTCCATCTGCACGCCACAGCCCTGCTCCCCCAGGCAGCGCTCCTGCCATGGAAACCTTCTTCAGACTCCACAGGAGCCTGACTGCCTGCATGGCTAATATTTTTAGAAATGACCCTGTTGCTGCAGTGTATTGCAAATGAAACAAATGCACCCTTATATAACATTATTACAATTATATTGCAGTGTTTGCCTCAGAGAGACAGCAGCACCTCAGCTACCAAGGTTCTGCCACATTAAGGGGCAGAAGACACCACACAGCTGGACACAGAGTGCGTTGTGTCTTGCATAAAAATATAGGTATAACGGGATACTTGGATTGAGGATATCCCCCTACTCCATCAAAAAGTTATGCTTATATAAATCTTAAATGACTTGCAGCATGAAAACAAATTGCTAGGCCGCCAGCTGAGATTTCAACTCATTTTGAGTCTCTAATTATGCTTGAACAGCTCTTGAAAACACTGAAATCTGTTTCTGACTGCATAGCAAAGCACAGAATGGGCAAGACAAATATTGTAGTAACCTTCATAAGCAACCTGATAGTTATTGTGGAATCTGTCCTCTCCCCTTTATCTTCTCTGGGGAAGTTGGTGCTGATTATGAAAACACCTTTAATAATAAGATGTTCCAGAATGTGATCATTTTGTTTATCTATTTTTAACATTTATTTCAATATTTTAAGTGAACACTTAAATTTCTGGTGTTATCTTTCCATTGCCATTCTCTGCTACATGGAAGAAGTACTTAATAGACATACTTTGATGTCAGTACAGATTCACAGACAGATAATTTTCTTCTGAACAAACTTGTTTCTGTAAATAAAAATGCAATGCAAACATAACTGGCACAGTCCTGTCTGTGGTAACAGCTGTTATTAAATCATACCTGTTTCTATTGTCAGGGATATTTAATAACCTCCACTTTGTAACGCGAGGGCAAACAACTGTGACTACACCCATATTTTAGCATCAGCAGGATACAGATGTTAAATTCTGGACTGTACTAGCCTCACATTCCTCCAGCTTTGTAAATGGCCCCAAAGCCAGTGTTTTTCATTTTTCTTTTTTAGCTTTTTAGGTTTCTTTATATAGAGATAATTTACTAGGCTCTTCAACTTTGCTATGTCACATATCTGAGGGGAAAAAACAATGCAAAATACAAAGCATGAAGCATACTATTTCTCAGCATTCCTCCTTCAAGCATTTCCTGGACCTTTTCAGGAGAAAGTATTCAATGTTCACAGAGAATTCTCCGGTAAGACCTTATTAGTCACCCCTCCCTTGCAGAGGAGGATCACTGAGGTACAAACAGCACCAACATCTGGGTTTTTCCACCCAGCTGCCACTGCACACTCAGGGACCTTGGGTTAATCACTTCCCTGTACATCAGTAAAACATCAATGGGGGCTACATGGCCAAATAAATACTACGAAGAACATTTCTATGTGCTTTAAAAATTAACTGGTCGTTCCTAAATGCACGGTCTAGCTGTAAAATTGTAATTGAAAAAGACAAAATTAAGACAAATATCAGTAGCTATTCTTAAGAACTCATGCAACTTGACAATTAATCATTAATATTTTTATTGCAGTTTGTCTTTCCTGACTGAGAGCCTTAAAGGGCTTGTTGCTTCAGCAAGGTACCTTATTGCAGCTCATTAAATACTGGCAAAATACGGAATTTGGCAGCTTGCTCTCCACAGAAAAGGCCACCTGTTTAAAGTGTCTGCAGGTGCAAGTGAGATTGTCTGGGCTTTGTTGAACCTACATTACACTGCAAAATACAAACTGACTTTTAATTTCTTCATTATTACCACCTCAATTGCTCCTTCAGCATTACAGTTGTGTAATCTCTACCCTTGGAGGGTTTCAAGATCTGACTGGTTACAGCCCTGAGCAACCTGGTCTGGCCTCAGAGCTTGCCCTGCTTTGAGAAGAAGCTGGAGCCCTTCTTAGGTCCCTTCTAACCTGAATTATTCCATGATCCTTTCTGGCATTTTCTTTCTGTGTTCTTTCTGATGTTTTCCACAATTTCCCTTATACACTAGGGACTCTTACACAGAGATTGTTATCTTGGTCAAAAATTTAGGTGTCCAATCTTTCTTAACTTTGTTTTGGTGGAAGATTCTGTATACTGCAGGAAGATCAGTACTTCTGGCAGATTTGCATATTATTTAGTTTTGATTGAAGTGTTGGTTTTGTCAAATCTTCTGGAGCTTTCACGAAACAAAAGAAAAAAAAACCCCAAGTTATTTGTATCTTCCATCCCTCTCTGTAATCTCTGCTACTTTTTAATTGCCGTCTATATGTTTCAAATTTTAGCTGCTGCACTGTTGTGCCTGATCCACTGCCTTCTTGGCTTTCCAAAAACTAGTTTGAAGAAACTTGCAGTTAACATTTAAAGTGATTAAAGCCCTGCAAAAGATGGTGAGTTACACGTGAAAATCTCTCTTCTGAATTAGCTTCTTCCTTCTGAAAATTAGAATTTCTCAAGGTTTTCACCTCAGTATTAGCCTGTGTTTACAAACAGAATATTAATTTTATGTTCTGCACATTCTCAATGTCCCTAACTACCTTCCTAAAGTATTTTCCAACTCCATTAGAGGTCAGTTTTTCAAGCTTCTTAAGTAACAGCAGTGGGCTTTATTATACCTTTTTCCCCTCTCTCTACTGACAGGAGCCATTACTGCCATTTGGCAAACACTGTGCTTTTACTTTTTTTTTTTCTCCCTACTCCTTTCTCGAAGAGATTTTGTAAGAGCTATAAAAAAGCAGGTCAGCTCTGCAAGCACCTATATATAAATTTCTGCTGTTTTTAATAGGTAACGTGAAAACAAAATAATTTACATTCAAAACTTATTAAAATGACTGCTGAAGCCAGGAACCAGAAGAAAGAAGGTAGAAAAGGATCAACTAAGATGCAGTTGTTTTTACTTCCACCTTATGCATACTTAGATTTTTCAGCAAATTTCAGCACATTTTTCACTTGTCGCTATTTATCTCCTTTAAGCACCATTCAGTATGCAAACATAATCACTTTCAGTATTTTTCTTTTATGGATTTAAGATCTGTAATGCTAGACCAAAATATCTTCTTTTTTTCCCCCCCACTGCCTTGCAAATATAAGCTGGTATAAATGGCTCCAGTGAGTAATTTTCCTTAAGGGCCACTACATAAGTCTGGCATATTCTCTGACTATCCACATTACTGAAGGTTGCTTACAGCTCTGAGCAAAACAGCGAGCGTACTGCCATCCTCATGATCAGGCATCCAAGGAGACAACTCTTTTGATAAGTTACAGAAAAAAGGACTCTCTGTTTGCTCGAACACTCGCACACTCTTCAGCATCCTGCCAAAGCCTGCTCACACTTCAAGCTCCTAGTGGATTCTGGATATGCAAGCCCATCAATCTACCCATGATCAGTGAGTCACCATGGCATGATTAACCTATGATTAAACCGCTTTTGCTTCCTTTTGCTGCGGCCACTCCACAACGGAGCCTTTCCAGATCCAGTCCACATCCTCCTGCTCAGAGATCTGTTATCTCTTAGGTACACCATGTTTGAGATGGTAGCACCAAGGACTGAGCGCCACTGACAGGCAAAAAACTACAATGCCAAACTTAATAATTTCTATGATTGATTATCTGTTCATCCTCTTAGCCAGTTCATCCAGGAAATCAGCACCATTTTCCAATTGTGGCAAGCCACGTGGAGGAAGCACTGTTAAGACTTTCTGGTGCCATGACAATGACCACAAAGGAGCCACTGCACTAATGAGTAGGGAATGCAGGAGAATAAGCAAAAAAGGTGATGTTAAAATGAGGAGCTGGAAGGTGGGTAAGTTATTTTTGCAGACTGGAATGTACTCAGGTCTATTTTCATCGATGTGAACTTAATCCACAAATCAAACTGAATCCAGTGCAGTAATAAAAGAGAGAGATAACTCACAATAAAATAGAGGCATGGGTTGGGTTTTCTGGAAAAAGCCTCAAACAACTGCAATAATTATGTAAGAAGTCTTTAAAACTCAGCCCAACTCAGTCTCTGTAGCACTATGAAATAGTGGGCAGCAGAGGATGGACATGCAGAGCAGCACTCCAGCTCTGCCTGGGAACCCCAGGAATGGAAATGGCCACAACTCTCTTTGCTTCTTTGTTTGAGATCTGTGGCTCTTTGTTACAATCCCTCAAGATTTTTATGCCTTAAAGATAAATCTTGTCAGCCAGAGACAGCGTCCCTCTGGTGTTTTATGGAATGTTTCTGCTCTCTTTTGTGATGTCCTGGGAGGTATTTTCTGCGTATTATAAGCTGGTAGCTACTATAACCTAGGCAGTACAAGAAGATGCCTGTTTTCAAAGACTGTAATTCAATTTTTCAGATGTTTGCAAAATGGTAGTGTCCTTAAAAGAACAACGCCATCATGCAGAGGACTGAAAGAAAACTCTAATTTAACTAAAGAGCCCTAAAGCTGCCTCCGTTCAGACTTGTTCCCAAGAGAACATTGCTGGGAGCCAACTACCGCCGCTTCCTTTGCTTGCTGTTGCTGGCAAGACTGAATCTATTTTTTACTGACATGCCACTTATAATATGCTGTGAAATGCAGACAAAATTCAAAGAGAAATCGCAAGCTGTCTTGATAAACATTTGACATCAGTTTCCAAAGCCTAGAAATAGTTTTGTGAGGCTCTGAACTCAGGTAAGGCAGCAATGGTATTACAGCAGTACAGCATTTTTGTGGTGTAATTGCACACGAATGTCGGCTGTGAGATGAACAGCTCCCTTATGCGAAAGAGCATATTCTAGCATCTTTATACCCAGACTACTGTACAGAGTGGCTCTTGATCAGTAATTTGCCTGTGCTTCTGACTTTCTCTGTAACTAACTGCCCAAGTCACCTAATTTGTTGTTTGATCATCTATTAAGTAAAAACAGAATATGTAAGTACCTTTGTAAACCAGTTCAAGATCTTGGGATGGATATGTTGTACAAATGCTATTTATTATGGTAAACATTTCTTTGCTACATTCACAGTTTTCTTACCTACCTCCAAACAGAATTCAAAATACCTGGATATTACTTCACTGACACCCTTTACTTTGCAACTTGGATTTTAAAGATGGGTGTCCTCCCCTGCTCAATCTACTTTCATCCTTGCTCTCTCCAGCCTTTATCCTGATCCCCTGACAGAAGTTGCTCTGTCATTTGTGCTGCTTCAGCAACCTCAAACTCCTGACTGCCTTTAACCTACTGAATCACTTCCTGACTTTATGTCTGTAAACTTCTCTTCACCCGAATCTGAGGATGAGCATTTCAACCATATTTCTCCACTCTAGCAAACTCACATGCTGCAATGAATTTTGCAAGATAGTAACTTTGCTGCATTTTAAATCCAGCTTTTCTTTTGCCATCTCTGCCATTTTCCTTTTGCCATCTCTGCCATTTTCCTTTTGCCTTCCTAGGTAAACTGCCTGCACTTGCTTTGATAGAATTTATACTTCTTTCTCTCTTGTTTCTTTTTGTAAATAGTTTTGAACAACAACAAAAATAATGTTATCTAAGGATGCAGGAACATTTACAAAATATCGCAAAAACATATTTTTGGCAATAATCCCAGAGCAAAACAAAGATATTCTGGGAAGGCCTCCATTTAAAAATAAATTCTATTCTAAACCAGGGTCCCTGTGCTTTTTCAGAGGAATGAGTTCTGTCATTCCTTACACACAGCTACGAGAGAGAACCTTACACACAGTGAGGTCCTCACTGGGACGAGTTAAGAGTCACGGAGTTACAACACTGCCCCATATCTTCGTATCTTTCCTCACATTGCCCCAAGTGAAGCCTCCCATCTGCTGCCAACATCCCTCTTCCAGCTCGCAGCAGCACAGCAACCACAGAAATTATCTGCAAGGAGAAAATTATAAGGACACTATCTACCTCATTTTCAGTTGTCTTTTAAAGGAGTTAACAGCTGCAGTAAAGGGAAGAAGCAGCAGCTGGTTATTTCTGCAATGTAATAATGAGGAGAGCACTGCAGTAGCTCTGTGGAAGAACTCGCGGAGATTGTTCACTGAGTGCAGGAATAGAATCAAAGAATTTCAAAGATGCCCTTCCATTCTAGTCCCCTGCTCACCAGGTGACCCTACAAAATGGAAATGCAGTTTTTACCTGTCCATATTTCTTTGGGCAGATACGGCACTTAATTTCTTCTGGAAGGTGCAGCCCAAGGAAAGACAAGCCCTATCTGTACTGCCTGGACACCATCCATGCCTGGGGCTGCAGCAGTTCCTTGTGTAAATGAGCAGAATACTACACACACACTTCCCCATTCCCAGTGAATGTCCTATGATGGGAGCTGGAATGGGGAAAAAACCAGGACTCCTAACATCAAGCATATAATGGGAATTCTCTCCTGGACTCTCACAAGTCCTCTGAATTTCTCCATGTCACTGCAGCACAAGGGAGGAAACCAGATTCCCAGCTGAGCTAAGGGGAAAATAGAGAACCTCACACACAGTGAGGTTAACCCTCAATAGGACAAAGTATTTATCTGACTGTCAGAAGGAAAAAGAATTATTATAAAAACTACACTCAGAGGCTGAAAAATAAAACTTTATGTAAGCTAAACCTGAAAAGAGGCCAAAACCCTAGAAAAGTGCTGGAGGACCAGGCTGGCAATGGGACACTCACTGTGAATGCCAGGCTTCCACACCCTTCTGCTTGTCTGCTGCTTGTGACATTGCTGGGACCTTAGGAAAAAATACAGCTGCAGCCCAGCCCATTGCAAATTCTGCTTTATTTCTGACTCCTTGTTCTTTCCCTTAGAATAAATACCAATGTCTTCCATGTTCCTATACCTGAAAGAGATCATATAGAGTAATGATCTGGTACTTTACAGTTACCTTCAGACATGCACAGGAGACACTCTTAGAATCTATCTGCAACACTCAATCATCTTACAGCCAAAATTGCAGTTCTTCAGCAGGAGCTCAGTGCCATGTGGGATGAATAGATGCTGTACATGGTATTACAGTGTTTCCAGATTTCCACTCTGCAGATGGCCGTGGCATTTTCCACATGACTCCTACTGTAATACCAGAACCACATAAGTCATTTATAAGTAACTGATACGCCCCAGCACCTTATAGTGCACTGTGCAGTATTGAAAGCTGAACAGACAATGCAAAATAAAACATTAGCATGTCTCCTTGTTTTAACTTTAGAGAGAGCATATATGCATCCAGGAAAAGTAGCAAAGCAGAACAAATACTGGTATGTTAGCTAGCACATGAAAATGTCAGAACTTCCACTAGACATGATAATCTAAAATGCAACAGAACATGCCCAGAGAAAACAAAATACTATTTTGTGTTGTGGTCAAAGCCTCTGAAAATACTGTTATCATTGATCTGAATTCACTTGTATAATCGGCAATTACTTTGTTACTGGAGAAAGAGGTGTCTAATTGCTGAGAATGTACCTTCTCTCTTTGTTTTCCATTGTCTTTCTTCTTTCATTGGGATAAACAGATATACACTCTATTTTTGTCACTTCTTAGGATAAGATGTAATATAATAGCTTCCAAAAATGTTAGTAACAGGAGACATAAGTTCAAAAATACCAAGCAATACAAAATAAATTGTATGGCTTTTGCTGCTAAGAAAATATGGGGGGAAGAACAAGATCCCACCAGTTTTTAACCTTCAAGCATTCAATGTATGATGCAGAATTCTCACCAAAAAAAACCCCAACCAAAAAACCCCAACCAAACAACCACACCCCAAAAAAAAACCACCAACCACCAACCAAACATTCAGGACACATGAATACCTATTTTCCTTAAACATTTTCTGTTTGCTTCTAAATATATTTCATTTCAATGCAAAGCTTCCGGATAAACCTTTTTTTCTTTAGACTCCTAACAAGGCAATTCAGGTGCTAATGTTTCAGGTATACATACAAAGAAACCACTGCAGTACCCCCCACTCCTTCCACCTACAGCGGAGTGTGAGCCCAAGTCAATCGCAGTAGCAGCAATTTTGTACTTCCATCTCAGAAAAAAATTACTAAAACATTTTTCTGAGCCACCGTAACAAACCTGCTGCAGGTGCAGGGTGGAAAGGCAGAACTACTACAACACAGGAACTGGCTGTGAGTGCCTGACACCACTAAGAGAGTCAATGATAATCAAATTATAATTCAAATCCATTGGCAATATGTTCCCTTTAAGGAGTCTGATAAATCTCCACTGTGCCTTGGTGCAAGAGCCACAGTCAGAAATCAGAATATTTGATCTTGTTCTGGAAATGAGCTCGCTCATGAGTGCCAAACAACTCCAGTTTGGCCAGAACCTGGGCTCTGTGAATGGGGAGCAGTTTCAGAGTGGAACACAATCCCTGAGGAGGCTGCAGTACTGCAAGGGATTCACTGTTCATAGTTGGAATGTCTTTGTTTCAACACAGCTCCTCTTTTGTAAAGCTAATACCAAATTATCAACAATGTTTTACAAATATAAAAGATGGGCTCATTAAACAAATACTGATCACTGAAAAAGGATAGATTTCTCGTCCAGTACAAGAGCAATAAGTTATAAAGAGTTGCTCTTACATTAGTCTAGGATGAAGATTTTGCTTATGGAGCCCTGGGCATATAAAAATAAATCCATAGCTGCAGTGTAGCTTTAGTGCCAACACATCAGTGATCATGAAGAAAGTGGGTTTAAATTACCCGTTTTTCCCCTGGAGTTTAGTCTCCAGCATAATTTGGAAACAGATCAGCACAATTTAAATTAACTGTATCAGTAAGGACCTTAATGGAATTTCACAGGATCCACCAGAGTACAGACTCAAGAGAGCAGCTCTGAGCTGAAGTCTTGCTTTCCCCTTCCCACCCCTGTGATGTGAAGCCCAGCAGAGGCTGGTGATGACGGCAGCAGCGGGGCTGCTTTTATGTCTACATGCCAGTTGGGAGCCCCTACGGGACTCGTCAGGCCAGTTCTGAGGCTGCACTGCCACCAAAGCACCCTGAACCAGCCAGTCCAATCAACTACAGCAACTGGATTATGCTGTGGAATATTACAAAATGTTTTCCTTTTTTTTTTGAATCTGCTTATCAGTGAGGTCAACTAAGAATATGGCCCTTCTGAACATTAATGACTGTAGCTCAGTTAAGTAGATACCATGTCTTTAAAGATAATTTGACATTAGTTTAAATGATGGAGACAGGTTTGTAAAGAAACATGAAGAAGAGGGGAACATTCCTTTTTTATTATGTGAACTCCCACATGCGATGTCATGAGGAATTTGAGTAGGAATTTATTTACAAAACTGGGACTTATTGTCATTACACTGTGCTGAAGCAGGGGAAAAAATTACCATGCTATAAGTCAAATGTCACAGTAGAATTTAATATGCTGGAATTCTTGGAAAGTGTTCTAATGCTTTCAGCTCAAAAGCAGTGTACTCTGCTTTTTATAGCAAGGAATTTTAATTATTATTAGTTTTTGGCAATCCCCATAGTCTGCTGGCATTTTCTAAGCCACAGAGATTAAAACCTGAAGAGAAACAGAAGGTGGTAGGAAAGGGAAGAATGCCTAATTGAAGTACTCAACATCTACTTATCCATGACATACTAATATAGATATGTGAGCAGGAGTGCAAGATCAAGATGTTATTCCTATCTTCCCCCCAAAATGTGCCATTATTATCCAACTGAGCTCTCCTAACAGCCAAAATAGGTCAGGGAGAAGTGGGCAAGTGACTGTATCACATAAGGGATGGCAGGGTAGGAGCTGGGCTGAGAAAAGAATACCAAAACAGTTTGCCTAGAGAACAGAAAGGAATTCTGGAAAGGTTGTGTCTTCGACCAAATCACAGTGCTGGGATCCACGGCACTCACAGGCTATTCTTAGCAGATTTATGGGTAAACAAGTTCCTGCCCTGCAGTGCTTTCAGTATGAAGACATGCTGACATGACCAGGTTTCCAGTCTCCACCTCACTTCCTCCCCTTTTTGCATTTCTGCCCATACGTTATCTTAAAGGCAAATACAGCCTCCATTCACCAGGTCCCGATCTGTGTCCACTGCATCTTGCCTGGACACGTCACCGTGGCTGCCACACAGCCACGAATGAAGGACATGAGGCTCAGACAACCCAGGGCAATCCCACAGCTTCCCATTCCTTTGCTCTACGAGCCACATCCCGCACCTCTGCCCTGAGATGCTGAGTGGCACTTCAGAGCCTCCTGCCTACTCATGAGCCCTTTTCCCACGCTGCTCCAGACTCCAGCGTGCACCTTCTGGCTTCAGACTGGTGACTAACTCTGCCTCAGCCACACCGAGGCCGTGACTCAGGCTGGCCGCTAGTGGCCAGAACACACTCACGTTGTGATGAACACCTGGAAGGAACACTTTGGACACCGTAATTCTGACCATGGCAGCAAGGGAATGATTACAGTACCAGCTCAGGGCAGCTTGCTCACTGTGTCTGCAGCACCGAGTCGTAGCAGGGCTGTGCATGGAGAGATGAAGCAATGCTACCACAAGGCTCTATGCCTGTTCCTGATATTTGTTCACTCTGAGCATGAAAGCCAGTTTCCCCAGTTACACCATTCACCAGCAGCCTTTTTTATTGGGGGAACAGGAAAAAGAATTTTGGGAAAGTTCCTGGGATGCAACAGTGACAGTGGTGCGTCTATCTCAAGCAAACCCCAAGCAATAAATTATCCCTCTGAACATTCAGGGAAAATATTCTGAAGACCTGTTCAGTATCAGATTGATGGGATACCCTATGCTCCATCTTCTCATTCCAAAACACACCTCAAAAATGAAAGAAAAGAAGGATACAACACTAGGAGCTAATTAGCACTTCCTATTTTATTTGTTATTGCTGATTCCAGTTTAAGTATAAAGAGACAGCAGTTTCCTGCTAGGTGACCAACTTCACAGCATCCCCTGCACTTGAGCATTGAATGAACTGTGGCAATGCAGAACTGTCTGTAAAAAAATGATTTGCTCAGTAGAGAGCATTCTCTGCACCACCTCTGCTTCTACCTTTACACTTTTCAGTTTCCCTAAGAGGAAAAACATTTGCAGGAAACAGGCACGAAAAATGTCACAGCATAAAAATATCCTTTAGGATTCAGTATATGCTGTATGCTATATGCTACAATGCTATATGCTATATGAATGATAAACCTATACATAACTTGTAAAACTGCTCTATTCATAGATTTGCATCATGTAAGTTTTATATAAAATTAAAACTTTGATTTGTCATGGAAGCTTCTTCAATGATTAACATTTATCAACATCCAACAGTCAAAAGCTATCAGATGTCAGTGTTGTCCTCGTTAATCCTTTTCCCCTGGGAAATGTCTTAAGGATCTGTAGGCTGCTATACTAAGCTCCCCTTCAGCACACAAAATTCATCCAGATATCTGCAATGACAAAGTTCATACCAGATAATTTTTGTTATTCTGGTAGGGACTGCACTTTTTGCCACTGAAAGAGATTGCTTTGTAGTTAGCAGTCAAACAAGCACTCATAACCTCTTATCAGTATTTCTCTGGGCCTTCTCCTACTTTCACATGTCTCCCTGTAAACTAACGAAGAAAATTTAGTTACACAACTTGAATTTTCACTGACTGATTAGGATAGATGATAAGAGAAACACCGTCCTTGCACATCATTGTTTCTGCCACTTATTTTACCATACTGCCATCACAGTACTTAGTATCTTCTTTGGAAAGGCTAAAGAAACTGCCTTCTTGACACAGAACAGCCTCTCAATTGGTCAGGAACAGTAAAATTCTCTCCAATGTACTCTTTAAACCAGTCATGAAACCCAAGATGGCAACATATGGTCTGTTAGGAATCACCTTGCCCTTCTCCAGTCGCAGTAGGCTAGGGCTATATAAAAATCTACATCTATTGAAGCTCATTAAACTTTAAAAACAAAGAAAACTTGTTCGGGTGTTCTCAGCTGTAAATTTTCTATTTGTCACCTGCTACTCCCAGACAGATGAACTCACAGATGGGAGAGACTGCAGACCAGAAATTATAAACCTTGCAAGCACTGAAGTACAGAAATAGCACTGCAGAAATTCATTGTCTCCATTTCTCCTATTCCTGAGGTAAATGAAGACAATAACACTGATATTTATTGACGATTATTTTTTCTTTGCAAGCACTTCAACATCTGAAGGGCCAAGCCTTTTGCGCAGGAGCACGAGCAAACCCACTTGGCTGTGGGAGAAAACAAGTGAACCATCAGTAGCTTTAACTGAAGAAATGCCAAAGAGGGGGGCACCAAAATTGAAGAGCTACTACAGGTGTGGGAACTGCACGAGTCGATGTTATTGAAATGACAGAAAACTGAAAAGAGAGTTTCTCCAGATCCCACACAATGCTGAGCATCAGCAAGTGCTGCAGGTGCTGTGACAGGTCAGCATCTGCACAGGCTCCGGTCACTCCACAGGGCACTTGCCAGTGCACAGCCCTGGCGTGGCACCTCTGCCCAGCACACAGGGGTGTGAGAGACAACAGCTCACTCCTGCCCAGGAATGCTGCCAGCCCTGCCGGCTCCTCCCAGCTCCCCAGCACCACCACCTGTGGAGGATTTGGGGTACAACCACCTCCAGCCATGTGGGACCAACGCTGTTCCCTGCTCCCCAGGAGATGGAGAATTTGAGCAAGTGCAGAAGGCACTTGAGCACCTGGCACGTGATCTGCACAAAACACTGTGCCAAAACACTGCAAGAAGAGGCAGGAGAGGAAATAAAATAAAAGGAGCAGATATAACTCCATTTAAGATGACTGATTAGAAAAAAAAAAAAAAGATAGGTTGTTTTTAATCCCTTGTTGGCAGTAGCTAGTCTCATTTCACTGCCTTTAATTTCTCCTCAAGTCTATCTGCAATTTTAATACAGGTCTTTGTGCATGCTCAGGACTTGTTCACTTAATTGAGTGCAACTAGAAGCCACAGTTATGCCAGAAGGTTTTATTAGGATATTACAGAATAATCAGCAATCTTTTCCCAACCTATCCCCAATTAGATTGCACAAAGATTTAGATGATGTTTTCTTTGAACACGGGCAGTCCACTGCAGTTCTTAAAATCAGTCAGACATGAAAAATTCCCCATGTACATTGTCTCCCCACTCAGGAAAAGAAAGGAAAGCCGTTAAAAAACCTGTTAACATCAATATTAGCACTATAGTCTACTCCAAGAAATTACTGCCCAAAAAGCTGTGCTTATATTTACAACCTCTTCAGATGAGTCAATGTCACATTTATGAAGAGTACAAAAATGTAACACTCCTTGCAAACTATGATGCTGTGCCAGTATTACATGTTGGGGTATTTTTCATTTGTGCAAACTAGCTAAGAAATCCACTTATCTTTCCAATCCATCCTAACTGAAATCCCTGTTTTCTAGGTATGCTGATAATACACTCTGATTCTTTAGTCACTGGTACACTTCTTGCAACATTGCTTCCAAATTATTTTGGAGGTAGAGCTTTCTCCTTCAGCCTTCTAAAAATGGACTTTACCCCCCACTTAGCAGCTGAATAATTACTGGCTCCATGTTGTCTGGGGGCTGGCTTCAAGAGCAGGAAAATGTTGGCAAGATGCTCCACTGTCAGTTTAGGCTTTCTTCACACTTTTCCCCTTAAATCGGCATATTCCTAATTGTTTTCCCCTTTCTTTTCCATTCTTTATTATACTGCATAGTCATCCTATGCTTGTATTATGCTCCCCTACCCTGAACTTCTCTACCCAGCTACCATTATCTATTTTTAGGACTCAGCTTGCCTTGTGTTTACATCCTCTCTTAAGATCAC
The DNA here is from genome assembly GCA_013400915.1 of Pardalotus punctatus. Lineage (NCBI taxonomy): Eukaryota > Metazoa > Chordata > Aves > Passeriformes > Pardalotidae > Pardalotus > Pardalotus punctatus. The sequence goes on from VZTX01012711.1 coordinate 694,324, forward strand.
TTATGCAGAACAAAGGGCAATTTTAAGCAATGAAATGAACTCTGAGGATGAGAAGCAGGGTGGAGCAGGCCCACGTTGTTTTAGGAAACGTGAAGTTTGGAAATCAGGAACAGAAAGCTCAGTTCCTAAATGACTTGAGCCTGCACGAGGGCATTTGATAACGGAGTCATCTTGCTCGTGCTGCTCTGAACAGACTGACTGTGCAGTCCCTCCAGAGCAAAGCCCTGCTTCCAAGAGAGCAGAGCAGCAAACAGCTTCTAGCTCTAACAGCTGGCAATGCAATACACAAACCTCTGCACCACGCTTGCCCTGATAGGCTCCCAGCTTCACTAAAGGCTACAGTTTTTAATTCCTTGCACTAGAGCTAAGGGAAACCAGGTGTCCTTGGCTAAAGCTCAGGGTCCCACCCATACGAAGTTCAACAACAGTTGCAGAACAATGTTCAGACACAGACCAACAAAAACATTTCTAACATGGATTTGTCAGACTGGAAATGTAGTTAAACCATGTGTGAACATTATTCTGCTCTATGAGACTTCAAGAACAGTTCACAGAGCCTAGAAATCATTTGTGTATGGTCTTGCAATTAAACACTGCCATCAGTCTCCTTTGCCATGCAGAATTTTCCTTCATTCACACACACCCACACACCCACACCCACACACTTTCCTCAAAGGATGCTTCTGGAGAAGCTTTTGCTTGTAATATCTGTATTCAAAATAGTTCATTTTGAATACAGTTTGCCTTTATGATGACCTTTTTTTTACACTAAACTTCAAAGACACCTACCTGGTCAGCACTGATGGTTTGTGTGCAGGCCTGGCAGAAACCTCTATCTGAAAGCAGTAAAACTTTTTCATTCTGCTGATGTGTTTTCAACCTGTCCTCTGCCTGCCAAAATATAACCCTTGAAAGCAGACTCCATATGACTTGCCCCACAACTATAGATCCTGTCAACTTGTATTATCCATGGTAACAATAATATTTAAGAAACACCCTCTAGCAAAATGCTTACACTGTTTTTCTAGCTTGAGCAGAATAAATACCAGATATCAAGAGTACCACAAATATATTTTAATTCTGATAAACAGCTCAAAGTGGAATTTTGTTTTTCTAAGTCCTTAAACCTATTAATAGTTTATATCAGGTTCTTTACTTTCATCCAAAACCTGTATTTTTGATATTAAAATTATTTTATGCTTAGTAATAACCAGTTGTAGGAAGAAAAGGAATGTAAATTAAAAAAGGTAAATAATACTGAAGGGCTATTTCTTCTGCCATCAAAGTAGAGTTAACCATTTTTTATTTAATCTTAAAATACACTTTTGACTGCCTCTTCCAAGTCTCAGTTTACTGAGGAAAATCTGCACACAAATCCTTGTAACTTACATTTAAAAGTCATCCATGTGTTTTAATGACAAAGACAACAGAACTGCAACCTGGAAAGACACTGGAAATACACAATGTTAATTGATTATCACGCCAAACTGATCTTTCCAGATGAAGTAAAAGCAAGATCTGACAAATGTATGTAGCTCCTGATTACTAACAGCCTCCAGTGAAATGATGACAACATGACTACATTGCTTCCTTTTACAAGCTCATTTACAATAGGCTTTGTTGATGATACTTAAACAACAGCTAGTGCCAAATGGGCAATCCTGATTATATTAGCAGTCTTCTTCAAAATAAGGAAGTGTAGGTTCATAATTTTTCAAGGTTTCCTGGGAAAACAAACTTGTTTAATCATCTTGTCTACCTGCTATCTCAACCTAATTAACAGTAGATTGAAAGACTGACAAATATGGCAGACAAGGCGCTGTGAATTATGAATAATTTACAGGCCATCATTACGGTGAAAGATATGGCAGTAAGAGGCACAGGGCATTCAGGTGCTAACTCAAAGAAAATGGCAGATCAGTATTTCTGCTGCTCAAGGAGAAGTTTTTGTCCGGCTGTCAGACTTCAGAGAATATTTTGGTTTTATTCACTCTACCAGGGTTAATAAAAAACAATGGTCTCTTTTATCTCTTTTCCAAGACTGCAACAAACTGAAGTGAAAACCTACACACACATACAGAAATGCAAACAAAACTGAAAGACAGCAGAATTCTCCTATCCAGGAAGCCTACCACAGCTTTCACTTATTAACTGCTGCAAAGGATATAATCCAGCGCTAAGGAGAAACAGAAGAGATGTAGAATGAGAATGGCTATTTTTACTGGTATCAGTGAAAAATTACTTTATCTGCATACAGATACTGTGGAACCAATTTTGCACAGAGTCAAATGACAAAAACCCCACAGTTTCTCAGCAGAAGTCTCAGGAAAATTACTACCTTTAAGTTTACAAGTAAAATCCAGCTTCTATTGGGAGCACACACACTTTGGAAAGTCCACAGTAGGTTTGTTTGTACGCTGGCCAAACAGGTCCCCGAATGCAATCTGCTCCAGCTAAAGCAGAGCCCATTTCTGCCTCAGTCTGTGCGCAGGCCCCTGGCTGGGCCGGGGAGCAGGAGCTGTGCACTGGTGACCCACGCCCTCAAACACCCCACAGCAGCAGCCAGAAGGTGCAGCACACAGCCACTATAAACACAGTGTTTCCTGTCATCTGGCTCACTTGCCTCCCATACTTTGTAAATTTTATTGCAAATAAGAAACAGTGGTATGAAGTATATTCAAATATACACTAGAAACTAAGGAGGCATCATTTACAGACAGTGTGTGTTATTACAGGCTCCAAAGATACATAACACATCTTGCATTCACAGTCTTGACATGAAAAGGCTAAAACATGGTATTTTTGCCTGAAACTCTGCGAATGACAACACATAGTTGCTGCAGTTTAAAAATATCCCTTTTATATACTCTTCTGAAAAACTATAAATAGCCTGTATAAAAAAAAAGACTTTAACATCTTGGTTATTTGAACAAATAACAGAGTAATTCAACATTAGGTGTGGCCTTAAGGTCACAAATTTCAAAGACTATAAGGAAAACAGAAAATTGAGGACAAAACCTCAGATGAAACATGCAGAAGGAAGGAGCAAATATCCTCTTGCTAAGAAATTGTTACCATCAGCAGACAGTGTATAAATCAACTGCTCAGCTGTGAAGACTTCTGGATTATATATCAGAGTTTTTAACAATTTACTTACATAGCTCAGCCAGCACAGAGTTAAGAAAGAAGCCTCTTGTCAAATAATTCAGTTGGACCTGTTCCTGCTGCTACTGATGCCAATAGGAGTGTTGCCCTAGAATTCAGGAAGAGCAGGACAGGATCCAAAGTTGTGGTGTGATCGGTTTTACTGTTTATATTAGTGCTGTAACTACCAGACTCCAACTGGAGAAGATGCTACTGATGGTAATAAGACTTATCAACACCAATTCCATTTGCAGCTTGGCCTTAATCCAAGATGTCTATGCAGTGAAGTAAATTACATTCAGGCAAATTAAAGAATCCATTCACTAATCAGATTTTAACTTTGATTGTCATCAAAAAGTTTCCATCCATGCAACTTTTATTCTAACATAGTTCTAAAAATTTACTCACTAAAGTGATCTTTTGAAAATCTTATTTATAGATACATGCATGGAAATTCCTCTTGCAAGTGTTCACTTCCTTCCCGTTCCAGTCTGCCACATAGGTTTAGAAAAAAGCTGTTTCTAAATTAGCTCAAAATCTTTACTGTGACTTGATAGGGACACAGCATATTAAACAGGTTTTGATAGGAGGCAATGTTCTATCACCACTCTGCAGTCTTCCCTGGTAAACTCTACCAGAGAATCAGAGAATCAGTTACAGAATGGCTGGGTTTGGAAGGGACCTCTGGAGATCGTCCAGTCCAAGCTCCCTGCTAAAGCAGGTTCAACTAGAGCAGGCTGCACAGGATCAGTTCCAGGTGGGTTTTGAATATCCCCACAGAGGGTGACTCCGTGACCTCTCTGGGTAGCCTGTTCAGTGCTCAGCCATCCTCAAAGTGAAGGATTTTTTCCTCATATTCAGATGGACTTCACGTTACATTGTGCCTGCTGCCCCTCATCCTCTTGCTGGGCACCACTGAAAGGAGTCTGTCCTACCCTGTGACACCTTCCCTTCAGACATTTGCATGCATGGATGAGGTCTGCTCTCAGCTCTCTCTTCTGGGGGCGGAACAGGCCCAGCTCCCTCAGCCTTTCCTCATCAGAGAGATGCTCCTTTGTGCCCTCCGCTGGACCTGCTCCAGGAGCTCCATTGTGTCTCTGTCCTGAGGAGCCCAGAACTGGACACAGCCCTCCAGAGTGGCCTCACCAGGGCTGAGGAGAGCAGCAGAACACCTCCCTCACCTGCTGGCACTGCTCTTCCTAATGTGCTCCAGGATGCCATTGGCACTGGGGACACTGCTGGCTACAGGCCTTCAACCAGCCCCTGTCCCGCTGATCACAACCTCTGAGCTCTGCCATTCAGCCGCTGCCCCATCCCCTTCACTGCCCACTCATCCAACCCAACTTGCCAAGCTATGAGTGTGTTATGGGAGAGAGCTCCAAATGCCTTGCTGTAGCTCTCTCCTCATCTGCCCAGCCAGTCATGACATTGTAGAAAGCCATCAGATTAGGGAAACATGATTTCCCCTTGGTGAATGTGTATGGAATACTTCCGAGAACCCTTTCTACCTCCACATGCTTAGAAATGACATCCAGGATGGGCTCTTATCACCTTTCCAGGGACAGAGGTGAGGCTGACGGGCCTGCAGTTTTCTGGGTCCTTCTTCCTGCCCTTATTGAAGACAGGAACAACATCCACTTTCCTCCAGTCCACAGGTTCTCCTGTTCTCCATGACAAAGACGATGTAGAATGACACAGCAGTAACATTTGCCAGCTCCTTCATCCCTCATTAGTGCATCCCATGGGAGCCCATGGATTTGCGGCTCTCAGGTTTGCCTAAATGATCTCCAATCCAATCCTCCTCCACCCAGATTCCTTTCCTCCACCAAGTCTTCCTTTCTCCAGACTTTCTCTCTTGCCTCCAGGCTCTCTGATTCCTAAGCAGTGGCCTCAGTACAGACTGAGGCAAAGAAGTTTCCCCTGGTTTGCCATGCCAATTCCTGGCAGACCATGCTCCCTAACTAAAGGACATACAGGTTCCAAAGCAAAGCTATGTTTTTATGCTGCACAGTAAACCAAGTTTTGAACTGTATGCAAACATTTAGCTAAACTGTCATTAAATTGTGGACTCGAACTCACAGGGATCATGCAAGTCACTGTTAGAAGGATTTGCGTTCTAATTAGCAACTGGCCCTGTGCATCTGGTCCCCAACAGAGACACAGCTGCTCAGAGCAGTGTGGGGCTGTGTGGCTCTGGGAGGATTTGACAAAACCAAGGCATTTCTGCACGTGGATGTGGGATGGATCTGACCCTTGAACTTCTGCCCAAATGCCACACCCTGACTTCCATGCAAAACACACTTTTGGCTGGCTTTAAGGAACACCAGGACAGACATCCTTCTATGTTTTTATGTCCATAAACCTTAGTTCGCTGCAGAATCTGAGTTTGCAGTAATGAACCACACACTCTGTTCTTGCCTCACCCAGAAAGTGAAGTTATTTTCGATTGTGTTAAAAAATCATAAGTATAACTAAGTTAGATGTTTTATAGGACTCCTACTCACCTCCTTAGCACCACATGCATCTTTCTCTTTATTTCATTTCTTGGCAGACCATCCTCTCCAGCTAAGAAGACATACTGTGTCTAAAACAAAACTGTCTTTGTACACCACATAACAAACTAACTTCTGAGTTTGTATGAAAGTCACAGAGTTGACAGTTTAGGAGTTTAAATGATGGATTTTTATACCATTATGTAATTACTGCCACAAAATGAAACATTCATTCTGTGTAAAATTCCCAGGAACATTAAATCAGTTAATGTGTGTGTATACACTGAAAGCCCTGAGGATATACAACGCTAAAGAACATCATCATCTGTTCGGTTCCAACTCCACCCCTTTGGCATTAATTGGAAAGGAAGGTGAGATCTTTCAGAGTAAGTAAACTGGGGATTCCCTACTGATTGAGAAACAGTGAGGTGATGAAAAAATGACATATTTGGCTCCATGCCACCACACCATAGCTTAGCTAATATGGAAAGCAGCAGCCACAGGATACAATACAGGTTCCAACACCGTGCATGACTCTCCTTCACTACTGATGCACAAGTATGCATCCAGTTTGTAGTTTTTACTTTTGTTTTCTCTTTATTTCCATGTTCTTCATGCTCTCTATTCAGTTTGTGAATACAAATTGTTCTGTGGTCATAATATAGCTGTGTCTCAGTGACTATGCAGCCTCAAGACAGAGTGCATAAAAGGCTTACAAATATATAAACTCTCTGCTTTCTAGGACGGTGCATTAGCTGCTTTTTCTTCTAAAAAAAACAAACAGTAAAGATCACCGAAATAAATGACTGTTTAAGAAACAGTTAATTCTCCCACTCAGTCACTTTCTGCAACAAATCAGAAAGCTTTCACACGAAGAGAATTTGTTTGCAAACAGATCTTAAGACACACCCTTAATCTGTCCAAGAGCTTGTTTATCTCTGTTTACTCCCCTACCTGTCAAGGGGAACTGTGGTCCGCTGATGTCAAAAATACATGAATCACTTCCTCAGCACTTCTAAACAGCTGATTTCATCTTCCCTTGCCCAAAGCCTGCTCTTTCCAAGGCTGCCTGTGCATAGTTAACATCTTATTCTAAGCACAGTCAATCTTTGGGTGCAATTACGCTAAAAGCAAACCTGTGACTTTTGGTGTTGAATACTAAACGTGACAAAAGTTTGAAGGATCCTGGTCCAAAATTCCAGAAGTAAGTTCAAAATAGGCTGTTACAATATCTTCCTGTATAGATACTAAGTTACTTTTACCTTGCACTGAATCTGTCTGATGTCAAGCCATACCTCTTTTTGAGCATCTTCTCAGCCTTGGTATCTCTAGGCTAAATAAATTTTTCATACCAGTATTGAAGGAAGTCAGCATTACTTTTTACTAGGAACCTCAGAAACCTCCATGAAAGGTGCAGGCTGCTAATATGATTTCAAAGGCTGGCCTGGGAGAAGTTCTCCAGGGACTGCTGGTGAGTGACAGTTTCATGTGGGATTATATAAGCTTCAAAAACTAACTACAGCACTGCCTGCAAAACCTATTCTCTGAGAAGGACCAGAATGCTTCAGATCTCTTCAGTTCCACGTTATTTTCCCTTTTATGTTCTATGGCTAACAAAACAGCATTTCTACACTAGATATTAACCATCACATAATGTTGATTTCATTTGCCTTAGTAATAATTTGACATTGATACAACAGTTTGTATTTTACAAGCACTTGAAAAACATTAAGATGTGACATTACAGTGTTTGTGAAAATATATTTAGTAAAGTCAATGACAAGCCCTTCTAAAGAAACTGAAAAGCCCATTAAATGGAAGTCTGAAGCACACTAAGACAACAGTTCCTTTTATGCTGAAAATGTTCCCTTCCTCTAGGACTGTTTAATTCCAAGTGTCATGATTTAACAAAAGAGAAATGTGTGAGACTTGCAGTCACACTGCATAAAATAAGTTTACATAAGCTGGAACTCTCTTGTTAGTAATCAGGCACTTTTTTAATTCCATGAGGTTGGACTGAATTCTCACTGATTATTAGCACTTCCCATGCAGATACTAAAATAGCTCCATATGCCTGGATATACTTGCAAGAATGCCTGAGGAGTCACTGCAGGTGTTATCTGAGCAGGCTTCAGAGAAATGTTACACTGGCCCATGTACAGTGTTAATATTGAACATCTTCACACTCTTGACTTCCAGCAGCTCCACAGTCCAACAGGAAAAAAACACAAAAATTTACTAAGAAGTTGCATAAAGTTACAAATACTTAAATTCTTTTCTGATCCTACAAAGAAACGTGCTTAAGTCTTTGTGACTGATTAACTCATCAGTAATGTGAGAAAACTGTGATGGGTGAGATGTGACTGTATAACAACATCAGAACATGGAAATATACTTTAACTGAGGTGTGCTTAACTTCAGCAGATTAGTGAGACATTAATTCCATACCAAGGCCATTTAATATGAATTGCCGAAAGACCAGCAGAAGCCCCAGTACAAATATTTTGTAAATATCCAGAAGACTTGGGGGTTCCTACAGTCTGTCTTATTTTGCCAGCTGGAAAAATAATAATAAAAGGAGAAGCAGAAAACTCCTTTGTTTGGAGAGAAAATGAGAGTACCATTTTTCAGAGGCTGCTTGACAAACAGCTAAGGGAGAAGCTTTGCAGAGGAATCTGAAGAAGCTGGACTTACCCTAACATGCACCGAAATAGTATTTTCTCCTCTACAGACTGATATCCAGATCCTCCTGCCCAGTGCTTTTCCTCATATAAATGAAAAGGCAAGTTCATTTTGTCCCCATGCACCCGTGTAAATCTCTGCATGTAGCATGTAAAACATAACACATTTTCAAATTATCATCTTATTCTGCCATCAAAGAGGAGCATCATCACTGCAGCTAATCAAACACATCTACCCCTCATGTGACATCAGAACCAATAAAGCTCCTTGCATTTATACTACTGAAACATCTAATGACACAGTGAGAATCAAGCTTGCCTCCAGCAGCCTACCATCTAAATAGGAAAGAAAACAAAAATAGAGGTATCAAACCATTTGGACAAGTGGCACAGGAGATGAAAATAAATAAATTTTAAAAATTGGTCATTTACTCTTAATGTCTTCACCAGGGTTCTGCTTCCTCACATGAAGATGATCTTCCTCTAGAGCCCTGATACCTTATAGTAAAGACAGAGTTAGCTTTCAACAAAGCTATTCCATCTTAAACAGGGCCACCGCTTGGCTTGAAGCTATGCTACTGAATGGTCTTTAAATATGGAATGAGTTGCATGCCCTAACTAGAAATAGAAGCAGAAGAAATCTAATGAAAGTGTGAAGTATTCATCAGGGAAATGTGGAAAAGCTATCATAGCAGTTTCTTTAAATGGCTTTGTGAATTTTATTCTTAAAGATCAATGAAATTAGTTACTTAGTAAACTTAACAACGGGTATAAAAATCGCCAGTAGAGAAATCAGAAACCCTCCCTTTAAAAAAACAATTCTGCAAGGTTTTTTTTCAGTATTAATGACTTTCAATGCCTTAGAATTTCTTCTGCTTTCCTTCTCATTGGTCATCACCATCACTAACTGTAGCAGAGCTGCCCCTAAATCACACTGCTATGAATGGATGGAGATCCTAAGGTGCTAGCAAGGCCTACACATGATGCATTCAAAATTCAATTCAACACCACCTATGGAAAGGTAAAAGGTAGCAATGTGCTAAAAAAAGACAACTATAGTGACAACCTACTATTTGGGAATTAATTCATTACAGTCTTAAAAATCCTTGGAGTTTGCAGCTTCATGGATTTGGTCATCAAAGCAAAGTATTCTTTTCACCTGGGGTAAGCAGGAGAAGAATAAGAATGTGGTAAAACCGAAGAGTCAGAGGAATATCACCCTACTAACAAAAAAAACCTGCTGCGTTTATTCTCTATAACCCAGTTCAAAAGCTTTGCTACAGTACTGTATCTAACTTCAGAGACGCAAAAGAGGCTGTATGATCTCTGAAGCATGGGATCATTGACTTTGCTAACAGGAAAATACACAACTTCAGTTCATGGTTGGGCATTTTTCAATTTAAACACCAAGAAGGAACATGGTTAAAAGAATGGGAGCTAAAATGCTGAAAAAGATGCTGGTAAACTCAACTTAATCACAGGGTCGGTTTAGGGGCATTCCCTCTAATTTGATCTTTCGTTTCTCTCAGATAAACAAGCCTAATTACTTCTCTCCTTCAGGATAAATTGAGGGAATTATGGTACTTAATTTAAAGCTACTGCTTCATCTTAATAGTCCCTTGGTATGAAGAGACTTCAAAATGGTTAATACTAGACAGTAAGCCAAAGGCTTCCTCAGACTTTTAACTGCAGCAATCATTGATTTTCTTGTCATATTTCAAAAGCCAAACCAGAGATGACTAGTTTAAATTTAAGACTCCCAGTGGAATAAACTCTTTCATCTATGCTATGATCTGAGTAGCTCTGCTATTATAAGCTACTCACAGGAGTCTTTGTAAAGCAAGAGTGCTTTATAAATGTCATGTTTAACCGAACCCTGAACCAATACCCTTTTTTTTGTTGTTGTTGTTATTCAATAGTTTTCCTGTTCAATTAAAAGTATTACAACCTATTTTTCAAAAGGTATGAAATATAATTTTGATTTTTCCTATGCATTTAAACATATATTTGTAGCAAGTATAGATGACTGACAATTAGGCAGTGTCATAGCACTGTATAAAAAATATGCAATTCATTCTCAGTAAAGAAATAGTAAAAATTTTGCCTTTATTTCCACATCCTTCACTTTTATGAAAGCTTCCTCAATCTATCAATCAAACAGATCTCTTTAAACACCAAAACAGCAGCTCTCACCCCTGATTTGGCTAAAGTGAAAGTCTCTATTAAGGTTTGTAAAGTTTTCACATCAGCATCTTTGTGCCTCCCTCATTCTTGAAAAGAGCTCCCTGCAATAAAACTCTTAACTTCTTTGTCTCCAAAAACGTGGCAGGCATTAGGCAGAAGGTGTGTGGAGAGCATTCCTCTCTGACTGCCCAACGCTGTCTCCTTGTTTCCCTGTGCCGCCCCTTCTGGACCATCACTTGCCTCTCATCTTCTCCTGAAGTTGTGGGATCCCGAGGACAAACCACGTTATCGTTCTGTATCTGTGGAGTCCTGCACAGGAATCTAATTTAGACACCTGTCTAAATAACAGCATCATCAACCTACTGCCTTTGCAGATATTTAGAATTAAAGTACAGACTTTCCTTCAACTCTGTTACTGGGGATTTCATTGCAATAGTTTACTGTATAAATACTGAAAAGAAATGAATTTAACAGCATGTGTTACAGTTACAGCCAAGCTGCAGGAAAGGATTCTCTATTCTGCTTGCTCTGAAGTCTGGATGAATGATCTTGCACAGTTGTAAAAGCTCTCCATCTTAACCTTGACCTTGGCTGGCCAGCCAGCTCACTGCAAAGTTAATCAGGGTACGTGAGTCTAAGGGACATCCTTTCCTAGGTGCACAATAACGAGCTCAGCAAAATAAAGAAAACAACTCTGCTGCAAACACTCAGAAGTCAGATTCTGCATGCTTACAGATCAGGCAGGTCAAAGCCAGTTTCTTATACACTCTCATTTGGAAATGATTCTTTACAGGTGATTTTTCAGTTTATGATTCACATATTGTTCCAGTAAGAGAATGAATAATCCTGTCGAACCAAGTAAGTCAACAAATCCTCAAAGTCTTGCTTAGCCTTTCCAAAATATAAATTTTAGGCAACAAAATGAATAGAATATTTCAGCCCAAACTGATAGGTTTTGAAAGTAATATAAAGATCTATCTAATGCAGCTTTAACCAGGTCCACAGTAACCTGCACACATCAACACTTTTATCTGCATCTAAGAAATGCTAAATGAGGCATATATTATCAAATTTTAGAAGTCATAAACTAAAGAATGTTGTTAGAACTTTAAAACTATGTCCCCACAGTATTGTTCATAGACTTGTCAGAACTTATATGATTTGTAATTGAATAAATACCTTAAAACCTGATTTTGAACTGAATTCTATAATCTGTGTGATTTATGAAACCACTCTTTTCCTTTGCATATATAATGAGGAATCTGAAGTCCCTAAGCAAATGCCAGATAATTTTAATATGTATTGAAAACATACTAAGGTTACACCAGTGCTTGCGTGTCTTTTCTATTTATAGTTAAGTATAAAAGAGTCATATGCACAATCTGAAAAAACAGCAGTGTTGATAAATCCCTGGTTGTGTGTACCAGAAGAATAGCTCTTGGTCTGGTTTGGCATTTAAAGTCTGACTCCTTTTCACACGCCCCAAACCCCACACACATTCTACTGCTAATACTCAACACAATAGGACTAATACCAGCCGATTAGAACATGCTTCAATAGCATAATTCTCTAAAGAGAATGAATATCCTATAAGTTAAATGATGACACTAGGTTATATGAAATCCCAATTAGCTCAGCAGAAAAGAAGAAAGGCTTTAGAGATATGAAACTGTCAAAGCAGGTCGTTCATAAAGGGGTATGATTTCCTCTTTGCCTTTCAATCTCATTTTCAAAACAGCTTCCTAAACTAGCATTTGCAAATACATCTCTTTCTGTACACAAAAAGGCTAATTCCATGCCCAAGTGCTTGCTCACCTGATAATGTGGCAAATGCATATCAGTCTCACAACCACCAGGAACTAAATTCTCATTTTTAGCCCTTGGGCCATTTAGTTCTCAGAGGTTAAATCAGTGACAATGCTATGATACTATATTTAAATGGCTTTTCAACAAAGACCAAAGCTGTTTTTCACACAATAAAGTTAAGCGAACCCTCATAAGACATTAATTCATATTTGTTTGCAAAAACTTTGTCTAGGGCTTGCTCTTTTATAATCCTGTCTGCTGTTTGCACCATCTACCATTTTACAGAGTGTATTTCTGTGTTTTGAGAAACTCCCCTGATGTTTGCAATCTCCTGTCCTTTATAAGAAATTGCTTCTGAGCCTGAAAAACACTTTGTGTGGGATTGTGCCCATAGATGCAGAGGCAGGACACCGCTGACCACATGAACAGTACTCTGTCATCTCCTCGGTCTCCCTGCAGCTCTGCAGCCTGGGGAGTGAACTGAGACTGGAGGAGATGGATGGAAAAGCCATCCAACATGTCCTTCACAGCCCTGTGGAAGCCACCTGGAAATTACAATGTCATTTATGACTGTACTACCTGGTCAAACTAGCTTTACAACAGGTACTAGCGAAGGAGTAAAACTGCTTCCACAAAGACTTGTTGCAGAGCTGAATTTATAGCTGTATTATGAAAGATACTCTGTGCTGAAGATGAGTGTATAACACACGTGAAAAGAAATGGTGTAAACATTGACTTGGACCCACGGTCATCCATCTTTGGGAGATGAAGCTTTTGAACTGAATCGTGTAAACTGAACTGGAAATTGCCTGGCTGCACCTCCTTCTCCTTCTCAGCACAGTCAAGCTCTTCAAAACCACAGCACTTGAGAAACAGAAACTGGACTTACTTCACATATTTTGCTCTTGCAACCTGGAGTTTTAGAAGCAGCCAAAATTTTTCAAAGAAGTGGTAACCTGAAGCCACTTCCATAACAATTGTTCTCACAGAGAGCGTCAGCAACAAATTAGAGGAAGTCAAGGCAAAAGAAGGGGCACACAAGAATCTCTGGCTGCAACTGATTCTGCTACTTCTTTGTTTAATCATAATTCCAAGTGTCGGATGTGGGTGTAGCAGGAAAAGCAAATAACAAGAAGCTGAATGATAAAGTCCTTTTTAATTTGGCCTTAAAGTTTAACCATACTACCATGGAAAACGCTGTTGCACTCCCAATAATTTTGATTCAAATTTTCCCAGCATATGGTTAGGAAAATTACTATTTTTAGAGTAACAGTGACGGATAGCTACAGCAGCCTTACAATTTTTTGTTGTGATGGAATTCTGTTTTTCATCTGAGGATAATTTTCTGTACGGTCACACCCCATATCAAGAACCAAGAAACAAAAAGGAACAAAAAAGGAAAAGGGAAAAAGGAAACGGGAAGCAAAATCACCTAAAACTGCTATTATATTTCTTTAGGTCCAGTGGTACAGCACAAATACAAAATCTTTAACAGGAAATATGCCATGAAAAGGTACCTGCATGTTTAAAAAAATCTGTCAGATGTTTTTGAAGTCATGGAGCACTGCTACAGAACAGGACTTCTCTGGCAGGCTCAGCAGAAGGAAAGCACCACTAAAAGTGAATGAATGACTCTGCTCTTGTTTGCATGTGACTCCCATGAATACCATGATCACAGCAAGTGCAACACCATTTTTAAACAGAGGTGCTATATTGTGTCTCTGCTGAAACCTGCACTAAAATCTCTGGAAAACAAAATGGATTCTTTCAACATGAAATAGCATGTTCAGATTCACCAGTCTGACTTTTGGGAAGCTGTAAGACCGAAATAGATCACTTCCCCTACCCAAGGATAATGGTAACAGTGTGGCTGCAATTTAGCAGTAACACAAGCTCCCAGTGGAATTGTATCCACATGAGCTCTAACATGGATGTAACCTGCTTTCAGTCAGAGCACAACTTCATTTTAAATGGATTGTTAGCCAATACTTGTGGAAGTAAATCTTAGAGAAAAACTAAGCTACAATCACCACATGCTTTTCCCACAGTATTCACGTTCTTCACTTGTTCTCATTTATAAATCAATGTACAAGGCAAACTAAGTCTAATTGTGATCAGTGATACCCTCTCTATAAGCTCTGCATTGCAAAGTACTTCAGAGCAGTGAGAATCACAGAATACCAGGTTGGAAGGCGACCTCAAGAATTACCTGGCCCAACCCAGGCTGATAACACTGAAAGAGGCCAGTTTGAAAAGAGAGATTGTTGCTACTGTAGAGAAAACTGTAGAAAAAGCCGCACAGAACAACAGTGAGTTCACACACTCCCAAAGCTGCTGATCAGTGAAACTGTCAAACCCAGCTTTTGTTCATGTAAACAGAGGAAGACTGTTCCTATAACAAACTTGCCCCAATGTGCCCTGCAGGGATTCATGTTGCAATTCTTCATCAATTCCTGCCAGGCATTTTTCTGCCAGTTTGTAATCCTACAGCAGGAGAAATCTGCATAAAGAAATTCTCAGGAAAGAGAAAGTGCAATGGCTCATCTTTCTTCATCTTCATCTCTTCTTTGGCGTGCCATACATGCCAAAGCACTAAGAAAGCATTTTGTAAACATGTAATTGGTAATAAAATGGAATCCGATATTTTTCTTTCATTTGCTGGCTGTAATATATACAAGAGGCTGGATTCAAAGCCTTTCTGTAGGTGGCTTGAACAGCTTCTCAGCCATTTCTCAGTTACTGACTGGCACTGGAGCAATAATCAAAGAAGTTTGGGAGCACTTTGGAGGAAGCTTTAAGGAAGCATCAATAGGGTTTTGAACAAAGAAGGGCCTCAAGATATTAGGATAGTTATGCTTCTCGTTTTCCTAAAACATGTTCGTTATTGAGGTACTAAGAATCAACTTGGTATGGCAGATGTAACCATATACTAATATTTATGCACCTTTATTCTCTCATGTATTTCAATTACTTGGAAAGTAAACATTCCTGCTTTCACATGCACACGTGCATCCACATAGCTCTGTATTTCTCAACAGTCTGAGTCCACTCCGCTATGGGAAACACCACATGGCCTGGGTGAAAGAGAATTGTCAAGGTCAGCCTAACTCCAGTGAAAATTGCCTTCACCGTTAACCTTATAGCAATGGCAGGTTACTTTTACATTAATCTCATTGAAGGAATTAGAGTGAAAAGTTTGCATTTCCTGTTTATACACTTAGAACATTTCAAGACAGGAGTTTTCCTCTCCTCTAAAGTCATTCAAGCACAGCATCTACCCAGAAAGGAAAACTCAACTCTGGCTGTCCTAATCAAACCTTGATGAGAAATTCCAAAAGACAGTTTGCAATAACAGCACTTACAGTTATATATGCCACTGCATTACATAGACATGTTTACTTTGACAGAAGCAACAACCAAGATTTCCAACCCTATTCATCTTAGTAGTCAATGGCTCAGAGTCCCAACACGCACTGGTGACAAATGGGGTCCCTCAGGGGTCCATACTGGGACCAGTTTTACTTAATATCCTCATTAATGACATGGACAAAGGGATTGAGGGCACCCTCAGCAAGCTTGCCGATGACACCAAGCTGAGTGGTGCAGCTGACAAACGTGAGGGACAGGGCCATTCAGAGGGACCTGGACAAGCTGAAGAAGTGGGACCATGAGAATCTCACTGGTTTAACAACACCAAGTGCTGGTGCTGCACCTGTATCCAGGCAAACGCCGGTATCAGCACAGGCTGGGGATGAACAGGTCAAGGGCAGCCCGGACGAGAAGGACTCGGGGTCCTGGTGGGTGAGAAGCTGGACACGACCCAGCCACGTGCACTTGCAGCCCAGAAAGCCAAACGTGTCCTGGGCTGCATCCAAAGCCCCATGGGCAGCCGGGGAGGGAGGGGACTCTGCCCCTCTGCTCTGGTGAGACCCCACCTGCAGTGCTGCAGCCAGCCCTGTAGCCTCCAGCACGGGAATGCCATCGACTAGCAGGGTGAGAGCCCAGAGGAGGTCACCAAGATAACCAGAGGGATGGAGCACCTCTCCAACGAGAAAAAGCAGGGAGAATGAGGACTGTTCGGCCTGCAAAGGAGAAGGCTTCAGGGTGACCCAACTGCAGCCTGCCAGTACCTGCAGGGAGTCAACAAGAAGACGGAGAAAGACTTTTTACAAGAGCGTGGAGTGACAGGACAAGGTGGAATGGCTTCAAACTGGAACACAGTAGGTTTGGATTAGATATTGAGAAGAAATTCTTTACTGAGAGGGTGGTAGGGCACCAGCACAGTTTGCCCAGAGAAGCTGCAGATGCCCCACCCCTGAGGTGTTCAAGGCCGGGCTGGCTGGGACTTTGAACAACCCGGTTTAGTGAAAGGTGTCCCTGCTCACAGCAGGGGGTTTGGAACTAGAATGATCTTTAAGGTCCCTTCCAACACAAACCATTCTATAATTCTATGATCTTCAAATGCCTATCAAAACTAAAACCTCTAAAAAACAAGTATTTTCTGGTCTCTTATCTACTGCAGTTCATAGAATACTGAGAGACAATTAACAAGAATATCCAAACACTGGAAAGAGCCCTTGCCCTAGACAAGTTGCAAGCTATAATACTCCTTTATCCACCTTACATGAAGAGCAAGAGGTTGACATGTGAATCAATTAGTGTCTGACAACTCCATTTAGTCCTAAACATATGCCATCATCTCATTCTGTAAATGTCATCTGCAAACTGTTTCTATTCCCACCAGGCCCTGTGCAAAGAAATTACTACAGGATTGCAGGAAACCATGTATGGCATTTAACCTCAGGAGAATATGGAGGAAAGGGTAGATCAGTAACTTCATAGTACTTACACAGAAAATGAAAAGCAAGCACAGCAACTGAACATTTCCAAAAATGTTGGCCTATGGCAAAGCCACCACAGCCTTCTGATTTTTACTGTCCAAAATGCCACACGTGTCTGTTTAACTGTGTGGGATGTGGCGATGTAAATGTGGGATTATGCCACGGAGATGAGGAGGAAAAGAGAACAGGAGAGGAGCCCATCTAAATTTTCTGCTTTGTCTGTACTGGGATATTTAAATTAATAAAAATGTTTGTGCATGACTCATAAAAATAACGGATGGATTAATTACTTCCAAACATATGAACTGATATTTGTTATCCCAAATGAAAATGAGAAAAGGAGGTCTAATGCTTTTCACTTTGTTCAATGAACTGGGAGGGTTAAATCCATCTCTTCCTTTCATAACTTTTGAGCATTTGCTACTTCTTATGTAAGTGGAAAAGGCAGTACATTAAAATATCATTCCCACCCAAGTTCAAGCCCCAATACCTGAAAGTTTGCCAATTTTTCTTGTGTATCACTAGAAAATAGCACTGCACTATTTTCCAGGACTGGTCTGCCACTCCTATGTACTTTTCTCCATCCAAATATTTTCTCAGAACATCTTTTGTTGTGGTATTTTTACATCTTTCAGAGTGGGGAAAGTTTATTTTAAAGACAACTAGCTCAGGCCATGTTGAACTACACAATTTATTTCCCAAGTACAAATACTGCTGCTATTGTTTGCAGTTGAAAACATAAATAATGCAAAAAAGCACTATTAAGTATGCACAAAGTTTGATCCCTTATGCCCAAAACATTTTAAATTTTCATAAATCAAAGCAAATATATTTTTGCTATCAGAGTTGTGGAAAAAGTTTCCTTTAAACTACCCAGGATTAGCTTCACTATCTATTTGTATAGAAGTTCAGCAGGGAGAAGGTGCAGGTCTTACTAGAAATGCTCATGGTTATGATCGAGTTAGTCAGTTTTTCCCCCAGGTCAGCGCTGGATAGGGGAACTAAGGTTTTGCTTTCAATCAGATAAAGGAAAAAGTGTGTTGGAAATGCATGGCCATGAAAAAGCAATGCACATGTCTGGGTTTCCATGCATGCACCATTAGAGTATTAGCAGGTCATTTAATAAAAAGAATAGCTATCTTATGCTTAATATTTTACCAAAGTCCTAAGTGCTCTACACAGTTGTCCCGCGCCATTAAACAGTGACAATGTTGCAGCCTAGAGGTAGCTTCTTTTCAGTGATGGGTGAACTGATTTTTGTGTTTTTTCCTTGTATAATTCATAAGTTAGCATGACCAGAGTGTTGAATTGCAAAAGTAGGACATCTGTCACCATGGGGAAGCAGTGGGGGAGTACACAGCGTGCTTCTGACAGCTGTGGGCTTATTTGTGGTCACTAGAAAGGTGCCTACTTGATTTTTTTTCTACTTTAGCATTCCAGACATTGGGGTCTGTCATCTTCCATATTTCTTCTATAGAATATAACCTTCCTGATTTCTAGACAGTCATATTCTTTCCCAGCTTGGGCACTAGATCCTTCCTTTGAGTTCCTGGGACTCACCTAAGCACACTGAATCCCCTCCCAGCCATTCCTGTCTAGCAGATAGTGCAATATCTCAAGTTACACAACCACTGCAGAGAACAGGAGCTGGCTTAACTGATTTTTTGTAAAAGGATGGATTCCAAGTTTGCTGCTAACATAGGCAAAGATGGGCTGAGCTGCAGTGCCACAAGTACAAAGGCATGAAGGAAAGCATCACATGGAACAAAGTAATCAGACACAGCTGCCCAGGTGAAATGAAATAGAATTAGGCAGCTTTATTTCAGTAAATCCTCACCACAGGAATATCCTACTACTTACATTAGATCGCTCTGTGATTTCTCAGTGCAATCAACAGAAGCAGCTATGCAGATTTTATTAACAGCACATATCTTTTTAGTCTCTTTTGAAGTTTATGTCTTATTACTGCTTTCTGCCTCTGCAAATGCAGTGGGAAATCATGAATAAATGTACTTTTCCTCCTCCAGGACGATCGTGTTTGTTTACAGTTCAGAAGTACTGCTGCATTCACTGGCACTGGCACAGTATTACACAAGTATGAGGATCCACAGACTCCAGCCCAGGAACAGTTGCTTCCTCAGCTGCTGTGGCAGCTCCATTTGGCCACACACGGTAACACAGACTACTAATCTGCTCTCCGGAGTGATCCAGAATGTGGCTCTGGCTTACCAGAGTCAGCTGCATAGGATGTGGCAAGAGTTTGCAGACTTGCCCCGTTCTCTGGCACAGAGACAGAGCGCAGAGCCTGTACCTCCAAGTGCCCCTGGACATCAGAGCGGGGCTTGCAAACGGAGCCGGGGGAAGCACGGCAGGACACGGGGTCAGGAAGCGTGGCCGTGGCAGAGCACTGAGTGCCACCCTGCAGATCCACCCCGGCTCTCCCCTCTCCCTACCCCAGCTCAGCAGGCGGGGAATGCGCTGCAGAGCAGCCACGCCACGAGCGGGGGACAGGCACAAGGAGGGGCTGCAAGGAACTGCCCTCACCAACGGGCTGGACATCTGGCATGGCCTCAAAACCTCCCACTGGCCGGAGAAGGAGGAGGAATCTCAGCCTGCGGACCTTGTGTACTGCAGTTTCCAAGACTCTGTATCCTTGGGCACCATTTCACCCTTACATTAAATTTAGACATATGTAGTATTCCAGGAACGACTACGTATCAGGCAACTATCTTAAACACCAGCAATTCAACTACATCATTTCAGAGGAAGTCCACCGAACCTCTGCATTTTTATATTCCACCTTTTTCCAGGGAAGTGTTTTTGCTTTTCTTGATCTTTTTTTCATCTATAACAAAAACATTTCAACAATTCACTAACAAATGCCTACCACTATTGGAACTCAACTCTGAATCAAATCTTGATGTCAGTGAAAGGCAAAAAGCTCATCCACACCCCAATATGAATAAACCTATTTCTATTATTATATTCTACCAGCCATATAGCTTCTTTGCTACTATTATCCATGCTTTTAATACTATCTCATAAGACATCTTCTCCACTTCTGTAGGATTTTTTTGCCCCTTAGAAGACTCAAGATAGGAACCAGAAATACCTGTTATTAAAGAAAACACATCAAAACCTGGAAAATTCTCTCAACACTCAGAAAATTAACTGAGGTATAAGAGATTTTTCAATGATGTTTCTTATTTTCCAGAATAATTATATACCTCCCCCTAGGGGAATCTTAATTGCTCTGCCTACACTAAACTAAAAGCCCTTTTACTCTGTGTAGTCCATGTCTGAGGGAAGCACACTATCCCAGAGAGATGCAGTTTTTCCATGTACTCTAATGCAGTTGTTCACTAAGAGCATCACCCAGCTTCTCAGTCTGTGACCTCTAATGATGTTCTCCCTCTCTTCAAAATATTCTAAGCTGCAAGTCTGAAGGCAATCATTCTATCATCTTGTTTACTGTTAAATTAAAACAGTAGGTGATAAAAAATGATTTAATGTCGCTTTTAGGGAACATTTGTACTCTGTGCTTTAACGGGCTGCGAGCTGCTACAAGCAATATTTTTGTAATATAACTAGACAGAGAATTCATGTTTCTCACATCATTCACATGAGGGAGTTCAACTCACATATTTCAATCTGGTATACTCAAAAAACCAGCAATCAAATACAAGCTTGCCCTACACATCTTATCTATATATCTGCCAGGATTCTGAACATGCAGGAATGCAGCTAACCCAGGCAGATTGGTCCTGAGGAAACAAAACGTGTTTAGCTGTTACCAAAAGCTTGCTGCAGAACTCAAGGTGCCTGTAGCAGGTCACAGTAAAGATTCTCAAACAGTGGAAATCCCTGAAGTGTTTTGAGGCAGTGAGACCCTCACCAGGACACGGTAATCAGCTGAGTAACTGCTCCTTCTAACACCAAACCAGCAGGAGAGAAACTGCACAGCCACAAGGATTGTAGAGCCCAGCTCCTAAGTGACACCTTCGCGTATGGAACAGCCTGTTAAGTATTTTTAGCAAAACACTAATTTTAGACATTAATATAAGTCAAGCATTAAAAATTATTTGCTACAGCCACAGTTTGCCTTAAGATGCAGCATTTGGGTTTTTTCAATATATGGAAAAGGTGCATGCAAGAAACTTAATTACCTTACCACAGAGGTTCATATTCCACATACTTTTAGCTTATCAACTGTAGCAATATTTAAACATAATTTTGTTAGTATTCTAAACTTTGCCAAATTTCTGTTTTAGGGAAATACACAGAAACAAATAATTATTTTAACCTCAATGCTGAAAAAATATTCTTTTTCCCTATCAAGTACTGACTAGCTACATGTTTATCACCCACAGTAAACCAACAGACCAGAATGGGTTTTTCAGTCAATGAACCATGAAGTCTAAATAGAACTTGCTGTTTTAGCCTGTAAGTCTGACTACAGAAAATGACATTTAAAAATAACCAGAGAATCACAGAATTAGAGGCTGTAAGAGACGTCATGAGACCATCTAGCCCATGAGGACTTGATTGACAGCCTGAAGGACAATTCACCCAAGCCAAGGCCCATTCCTTTTTCCCAAGAAGCCACTAGGAACCAGTTGTGAGTCACAGGAATTGTTCTGGAGGTGCTGCCCTGCTCACCACCACCTTTGCTGGGGACTCACATCCCTTGCTAGATGACAACAAATGACCTGGGCAAGACTGTACCAGATTGGGTAAGAATCAGGTAAGGCTGTAGAGCAAAATACAGCCCTTATTTCATTAAAATGTTCTGTATGATTTAGTGCATTCTCTCCCACTGTGTCCAGATGAATACAACTAAACCTCCCATAGGTGTTTTTCAGACTTGTTTTCAAATATCTCCAAAACACAGCACATGCACGTGTACCTCAGCACAAACCACAGTTCATGACTTTGCTTAAATGCGATAGGGGGATTGAAGACAAAATGATGGGTTTTGCGCTGACCTGTGTCTGTCACTTTTGCTGCAAACAAAGCACTTTATATCTCTGACCCTACAGCCAGTGGTCCTGGGGAACAATGGGTGCTTCGTTATGTTTCAGCAGCTTTTCACCTATTTGAAAGCTGATGTTTCTTTTCTTCCCTTTTCTAGGTTTAGCAAATCCCATCTGGCAATTTTTTCTAAACATTCTGTATTTGCTGCGTGCTAAATTAACTGTTTTCACCCTAAGAGCAGAGTCAAAAAGCAAGTGCCTTACTCCTGGCACCAGAGGAGGTCACATTAATACATCTGATATTGACAAGCCTATGAATATATTGCAGAACAATGTTTGCTTTTTTTGAAACAGCATCACAGTGTTGACACACTGAGCTTGCAGCCCTTCACAATTCCCCATTCATCCTCTGCATTATTGCTGCCAAGCAGTTATTCTGCATTTAATGTTTTGCATCTTATTTATTCTTTGTCTGGTTTTGCATTTACAGAATCATATCTTATTGATCCCAGATTATTTCTTCAATGAATCAAGATCATTCTAAATTCCAATCTGTCTCTCAAAGGATTTAGAAGCAGTTTCAGGTTGTTATCACCCAGATGTTTTATAAGCATACTCACTGCTTACATACTCACTGTGCACGAAAACTGTCCCCACAGGGATGGAAGGACTTGCTGAACCCCATCTGAACCAGCTCCCCTCTCTGGCAGCAAACCACTGATAGCTGAATGCTGAGCATGTTGTTTTGAACAGTTTTACAGTGGACTTCTATTTTTACCTCATCAGATTGCTGATCAGAATGTCATGCAGAGTTCCGTTCAAAGCCTCACTAAAGTCAGATACTGCTGCACTTGGATTTCTCTCATCTGCCAGGCCACTCAACTACTGAAAAAAGCAAGGAACTCACCCTGATAGAATTTGTACATTCAATGTTTTGACTTCCTTACTATTCTCAAGCTGGTTGTTCAACAGTTTGGTCTGGTATCCTGCTGACAGCAGTGAAACTCTTTTGCCTAGGATTCCTTAGCTCTTTTTCTCCAGTCTAAAAAGAAATAGGGCATTATGCGCATCTCCAGACCACTGGGGCCCCTCCCCTCATCCTCCATGGCTTTTCAAAGATAATTGCTAATGTTTCAGAAACTGCTTCAGCTACTTCTGTAAGTAGTCTAGGTTGAGTTCCATCAGAAACTGCCAACTTGAATATATCCAACTTATGTAAACACAGTTTAACTCATTCTCCTCCTGCTCTAAACTGCCTTTTTTCCTTTGCTAAATCCTGCAGCCCTCTCTGAGTCTGTCATCTGTGCTCGTGGTGATGACTAAAGCTAAATTAAAATCCGTGTAATAATTACTGAATGCCTGTTACATTTTCAAATTGTCTTAAAATAAATACTGAATAATTCCAAGCAGAATATTTAACTCTGATTCTGTTCCTATAACAGTATTTTTTAAGCAAATAAATTTTAAAATAATTTTAAAAGCTTTTCCTGCTTTCTTTCAAAGTATCTATTTATAATTTCCAACTATTGAGAGATATGGAGATTAAATCATGGTTAAATCATCTCATTTACACAGTCATAGGTACTTTATTAATACAGAACTTTCACCATTATATTTCATTTTACACCAACAAATCACAAGAGAAACAGCACACTGTCACCAGTTTTTAATTTCTTTAACTATGTACTATTTAATTAGTTATAATTTTAATTTTGATATATTATATCCTTTAGATTTATCGAGCTAAAGCCTTTTAAATATTTTGCCAAATTAGTGGATATAGCGATTTCTCCCCTGCCTCCATCACTGTAGCACCTCTCTGCAGCCTGCAGCACACATGAAGAGTCTTCCTTCGGCAAACTGTTTTTTCTGAAGGGAACCACACTTCACAGCTTTTCATTCTGAATTGTTAAAACAGATACCTTATCTGCCAAAGCACTAAGTTACACAAAAAAAAAAATGCTAAAGGCAAACGTCAATTTGTACACCCTTTGCCTATTTTGGTCCAGATGTGAAACAGGAAAGAGTTTTTATCAAATGAGACTTCTAATTTTAACAGCATTTGTGTTGATACTTTGAGCAACTATATATATCTTTTTGAAATTAATGCAGGAATAAATGCTTTTCAATCATATTTACCACTGGTTTGCAAACTACAAGTGTGAGGTCCCAGGGCCTAACTCTATACCTAGAATTCTGACCAAATAAAAAACCTCAAGAGTTGCTTTACTCCTCTAAAAAAAGGTAAAGTGGAAAAAAACAAAAAAAAACAAAAAAAACCTAGAAAAAGCAACCTGAGTTGCTCAAGTGTTCAAAATTTGTCTTTTTACCAATGAAAAAAAATCCCACTGAAGGTGTGGTTGCATACTGAGATGATAAAAAATGGCTAAAAATCACATGGAAGCTTATGTGTTCCTTTCCCTCCTTTTGCTGATCTCCCTGGAATCACAAAAAAGATAAAAAAGGATTGAAAGAGTAAGAGCTAATATGAAAAAAGCCCAATGGATTTATAAATCAGATACAACTGTGTATTTTTTCAGATTTCTTGACATCTGGGCATAGCAACTGACAGAGTGTATAAACCTGAACCTGATTTACTTCATTTGAGGAATGCAATCAAACTTCTTTAATGGAGAAGGTTTACCAAAGAGTCTCTTCTCCAGAGAGGCAGCTGTGGTTTCTCTTTTGCTTTCTCATTCCCCAAGTTAGCACGAATGACTTCTCAGCCAACTTTGTGCTGATCTCTAATGTCACAGGCAATGGAGGGATCACCTGGGAGCTGCGGTCACGGTGCAGCGTCAGCATCTCGCTGCCAGCCCCCAGCGTGCTGAGCCAGCAGGCCCCAGCTGTCCCTGATCTCTGCAGTGTCTGTTTGCCTTCAGCAAACATGCTGTGCATCCAGATGTGTCAAAACGTCTCTCAGAGCAAAGCCTCTGCTTAAACAAGGGAGAGCTCTGGACAAGCATCTTTCAGGAGTAGCTCATGTTTTATTTATCATTATGCTGCTTTAGAAATCATTTCCCATCATGCAGGGCTCAGAAGCAAGAGTGGAGGGATGCATCCTATGTTACCTGCTGCCTCTCCACAAAGGAAGAAGCCAAAACGAAGATGCCAAAATGGCACGGATACTCTCATGCTGTGGCAGCTGGACTATCACTTACCTGCAGCATAAATGCTGATGAAGGGTAAGGACTTGGAGAGTTACAGAATTCTCTTCTTTTTCTCTGCTGCTCCCAGCAGCAAAATTGCATTACAAGAAATGTGAAATGTATTTAATAATTCCATGGTATGACCACCTCTTTAGAAATATAAGTCCATATTACTGGCTAATGAATGAGAAATCCTGAAAATATAAAGAAGTTATGCATTATCCCGAGAAGATTCTTGAAGAAGCTGAGAGAGATGATAGACACAAGAACAGTCAAAGCACATGACAAATTCCATATCAAATTTATGTTTCCACACAACTTCATTGAGAGGCCTTAAGCAAGGGAGACTTCTAAAGGGAGGGGAGATTTAATTCTCCTTTTGCAATTACAGTGCACTAAGTAAAAGGCAAGTGCCAAAAGAGAATTTGCTTTGTGTTGTGTTTAATTTTGAAGAGCTCTGACCACTATTGCTGTGCTGGGAGTAGTAAATGGAATGTGCAACATGACCTGGAAACAAACATCTGACATACTCCTCGTATATGCACCTTCTTTGTACTCTTAATGAAATCTTTCAAGCCACTCAACATGTAAATAGGTTTGAGTCTGACTTTTAGCTATTTAACAATAGAACAAGGCTACTCAGTCAGCACCCTGAACAAAACAAGCAAATATTACTTAAACCGTGCAACTTCCCAAAGGCTCTAGTCAAAATTGCTTTCAAAAAGTCATTTACTCAATTTGGAAACAGGAGTGTTTTGTAGTGAGGGATAAAACTATATCCCCATCTACTGTATGTACACTGAAGCAGTTATTCTGCCACCTGGAGGATTTTTCTAACGTTTCAGAAAATCTCAATCCAAACACAGTCCACTCTGGACAATGCTTTTTTTACTATATATTAATAAATATTCCATAGAACAAACATAAACCATCAGGAATTAAATTTAGGGGGCGCATTTGTAAAGCCAGAGTACTGACCCTGTCAAAATAAAAGGGCAAGTTTACTGGTCCTACTTCGGCTTTTCTCCTTCATCTCTTTTCCCCCTAAAGCGCTCTCCTTTAGTGCACAGACCCCCGGCCCTGAGCTCCAGCAGCATCCTGGTTGGTTCTCTTGTTGTCCTGCTGAACAACTATTAGCATGTTTCCTTCCTTTGCTTTTTCCATCTTTTATATTTAACTCAGCAAACTCTCCAGGGCAGGCACTGCCTCTCACTCCCCAGCCACACGGCTTCAGCTCTGAGCACAACCAGAGGCTCTCACCAGCTGAGGTCTCCCACTGCAAAGAACAGCAAACACCACAAAGCTGGAAGCTGCTCCATGGCAGCGCACAGCTCAGTTTCAGCGGCTTTTCCTTTACAGCTCATTTTTAGTCTCTGAAGTTGGATTTTGCTATGGACACACGATACAAACAGCAAGAGAGCTTGCCTTCTCTATTTCTCCACCTAACACAGATTTTGATGTCGTTTTTCTTGAGCTACTGATAGAGGGGGCTGAAGGAGATGATACACTCCTTGGTAGGTATCTTTATTGAAGATAAAGATAACTGATTGCTAGGTAATGAAGACACTTCCAGAAAGGATTCTGCAGTCTACATCGTAACTTTTTCTTCTAGTGGCAAGCAATGGGCAAAGGCTGCAAATGTTATGACTGAGCCACTGTAGAAACAGAGTAGTCTTATTTCTTCCTGTTCCTCAATTAAAACTATAGAACAATTCCACAAGAGGGGCAATTAATTGAAAGATAAATCACAGGAAAAATGAGAGAATGCTGCAGATATTAGCTAATTTTTATTTCAGACTACCGCAGTGCAAGGTAGGACTGGTCTGACATGGTACTTGGAAGCCTCCTCTGAAATAACCACATAAAAAGTGGTCCCCAAAAATCAAATGAGGAGTGCAGAAGCCCTGTCTCATAGATTGTACATTTAAAAGTAAGCATACTAAGAGAAACGCACGCAATTTTAGAAATTGTTGAAGAGGTTTACCTTACATACATAAACTGCCATTTTTTATATGACAGGATTGTTCATTATGCTTTCTGTATAAGACTGGAAATCAATGTTTCATGCTAGACCATCATTGTGGGAATAGCAAATACATGTCCAAAAACCTCTGGTTTTCTTTGTGAATATACAACAGTGAGGAGGTGTCTGCAATGTGAATAAAGTGCTTCAATTCAAGAGTTTAAAATAATGAGAAGGGAAAAAAAAAAAAAGAGAGAGAAAGAGACATCAGTAAATCATTTTGCTTGACCTCTTCTAACTTAGAAACCATTATTAGCACAACATGTTTTTTCCCACTTGCCTGTGGAATTGCGACTCTATCGCCCGGTCATTCTTACAGATACTGAACAAACCCTTTTGAAATAATCCTCAAATTCTACCAACAGTCATGGACATTTAATTTGACACTTTGCATTTTGGAAATGGATTTTTACAGTAAAGATTTAAGTATCTGGATCCACCATACCCACACGATCTCACTGACAGCCGGGGAATTGGGCATAGACCAGTAGCCACGGTACTACTAAACTATCTACAGCCAACTACGATAAAAACCAAAATACAGAACTGCAGCATTAGGTGAAACTGCTAATCATGAAAACTGGTGTTAGCTATCAGCTGCACAAAGCAGTGGAAAGGTCCTTTATATTTTAAAAATAAGCTTTATTTATTTCTACAAAGGTGTCTAGAGATTATGACTGTGATTAAATTAAGCCACAACATCACTTTCACAATTTGCTTTAAAACTTCAAATGAAATTAAAAATCTCAATCAAAATCTAAAGAAGATAAAATAATGTTTGTAATTGAACTTCCTCCTATTTATTCTCTTACACAAAGAGACATGCCATGACTTAAAATTCAATGAAGAGTTTCCACTTCTGAAATCACTCTGAAATACAAACTGCTAGATATTAATGGAACACAGGATATTTACTCTGCTCATGGAATCAACTCGTTGCTAAATGTTAAAGGAAATGTGTACCATTCATTCCCTGTGACTCCACCCTTCCCTGTGGGAATAATAAAAGGACAGCAAAAAAATCACCTTTCTACTTCTGCTTGATTTTACTTTTCTTTACCAGGAATCATTTTGGCAGGCTGGTAACTACAATTTCATCATCCCAAGAGCCATTCCTGGTGGAGAAATTTTTTGACATGCAGCTATCTTTCCACAGAAGGTCCCGAAAGTACATCACAGCTTGGAACACAGGCCTGCCCAGCTCCTCGGTGCCTTAACAAAGCTTGGAGTGACCCAGGGCAGTACTAACAGAACGAGAATGCCAGGAATCTGTGGTATTTCATAGTTTGCATAATGGTCCTACTTAAAGACAGCCTTCAATGTAATTGTTTTTAAATGGGATTTCTATCATTTTTTTATCTTTCAAATGGTTAGACTTACGGCAAGCAAGTATTTCGTAACATTTTTTCAAGAGACACTTTGCACTGAGCACCTGAAGTCAAATGTACAATAGCGAAAGATAATTTTTTTCTTCTGTTCTTTAAGTTAGTCCTAGTCTTTTCTCCATGCAGTTTTGATCAGGGCTGCTTTTTGAAAAGTGTGTCTTTCTGTTCTGCAGTCTGTTTAATCGCTTCTCAATATTTCAGTGTTATTGCTGTGAGCATTATTTTATTACCTCTCTAATTTTAGGGTCTGTTTCTCTGTATCGCCTCATTTCAAACAAGATTTTCTTAGCCCTTGATTATCTTCTTGCTTTTGGAAAAATCTTTTTCCTCAGTGTGCCACATACACATCTCATGCTTTATACTTCCTGAGTACTTCACTCAACCTCAATGAAATTAGGGACAAAATATTTTAGTCGATAAAATATCACAGGACAAAAGATACCGGTCGCATCAGCACCAAGATCTTTGCTTGATATGCTGAAATGACCTAGAAAAAAATCATATATTACTGAGTTATCAACTCACTGATCCAACAGAAGCTACTTTTAAGGGTGGCATCTTGCCTTTTGGCAAGAATTTTAATTTTTCCCTCCATGTGCATTAGCGATAAATAAGTGGGACGATTAAAAGTAGATCAAAAAGTAGAAACAAAAGTAGAAAAGCTCACTAAGCACTACTCTAACTGCTCCCAGGAACCTAAAAAAGAATCTTTTCCGTGGGGTATCTTTCAGTGTTGAAAACAAACAGAATGTCTTTACTTCCTTGACTAGTTTTATACTATACCTCACCCCAGACTCACCTATACAGGATGGATTTCACACCTATCTGCACCTGGTAACCTAATGAATTTACTTGGGAAAAAACACTGTAGTGGAAAAACACACCTGAACTCAACAGACACAAAATAAAACAGAAAAAAGTCTTGAAACTTTTAAAACTTTCATTCCGTGGTTCTTTAGTTGTACTAATATGTAACACAGACCTAAGGTAAATTTTAGTTTCACTACTAAGAGCCACGTACATCTTCTGAGAGCACAAAGCTGGCTTATCTTTTAAATGTGACTGTAGTCAGAACTACTTGTTTAAAGGGGGCAGTAGATGCCCTTAAACACAACCATCACAAAATCCCTGATTTTACATGAAGTGTAAACCAAATATTACATCAGTCTGCTGCATCTACTTGTCCCCTCTTTTTTTAAAAAGAAAATCTAAATGGAGTTGGCATATATCACAAAATGTTTACAACCTTTGTGGGTCCCAATGGCATGTTTTTCCACCAGGGCTCATTCTGTCATATCCAGAAACTTTATTTTTAGCCAATGGCAAGTTATTTTGGTTTAAAAGACCAGTCTTAGTACCAGTACTTCACTTGCATGCTGCCAAGTTTAGACGCTGTTACTTAACAGAAACTCCCCTGGTATCCTAAGGACACCCCCAGTCGCTCAGCAGCACTGTCAGCAAGCTCGTCTGCTGCAACAAGGAAATACCCACAGACACATTAAGGGGGCTTGTTTCTCCCTTTCCCAGGAGAGAGAGACAAACCTCCTCCTGCCTTCTTGGGCTATAGTTCACTGGCTTTTATTTCATTTCATTACTCCATTTCATAGCAGGAACTACTCACTTACTGAGGTAGACTAGCAGAACAAAGGAACCAAGTGTTAAATAAGGAGTATAAATCCCCTAATTTCTCTCAAGATTTAAATTTCCATTCCCAAAAGAGAGATGAAATTTCCAACTAAGCAGCTAATGCAGCAATAATTGAAGAAAGTTCTCTGTGTTGATTACTTCACAGATAGGAAAGAGCCTATGCAGGTGGCTAAACTTACTGAATCAATAGTGAATACAGATATTTCAGATTAATGCATTGACTCCTTATGGATGGTTACCGTCACCAGTGCAGTACGTTGGCCAGAATTCCTACAGCAGAACACAGCAAATTAAATTAGGAATGTCTCTGATTGATACCACACCACTTCAAAGACAAAATACAACTGTAGCTGGTGTTTCTGTGTACATGTGAATAACTTTCCTGTAGTGTTGTCAATTAAACTACTTTCATATCCAGTTTAGTGTAGACATATCTAAACCAATTAATATAACACTCTGAGGAATTAGATTCATCCATTAATTCATTATATCAAATTAAAACTATGTAAGTGCAGCTGAAACAATTTAAAGTGCGCCCACAAAACTAAATCAATTGCATTACGTGAGTGTAAATTATTAATCTAATGAATCCTTTACTGATTGCTATTGATTTGTTTACTAGTAAAATAAATATTTTCTAACTGGCATTTTGAGCCAACCCACATGACCTCTAGTTTCCATACATGCACACACACACGAATGGATGCATTCACCCACACACCACAATCTTTAGCCAAATGCCTTGGGGTTTTTTCAGACCTAAAGAATGTGCAGCTTCTTTTTACCGGGGTTACAACTGAAATCCAACAGTAACAGAAGTCACAGCACAGCTTTTGAGCTGCTGCACAAACTGGACATGCTTTAAAATCTGGCATTTACAAATTACAATTATCAATACCGGGACATTAATTGAACTTCTGGACTGCATTTGGCTAAATCTGTGCCTGCAGAGGAAAAAACCCAGGCGCTATGCAATGCATAGAGTGCTATCTACATATTGTGTTAGACTGAATAGACATTGGGTCTATTGTGACCCCTCGTGATTTTTCACAGGGTGTTTCTAAATTTCCAGTGCCAGGGGACACTTCAGGCCTCAGCACACAACACATGTGGTCAGAGCCCTCAGTCTGACAACAACCCAGTGCCACCTCCTGCCTGTGACCTGCAAGCAGTGAACCTGTGCAGAAACAGAGGTTAGGTAATAAAAATATGAACAGTATCTTTCTTGGGGTAAAAAAGAAAATTGCCAACTCTACAACAGAACAAAATTGTTACGATATCAGGTGTCTGCTTCTGACCCTGCTTATATTGGCACAAGTTAGAAAAGGGACCAAAATGAAGTTACCAACTCAAAGCTACAAAATACAATTAAATCATTATTAAAAGAGTTGTTGCTAAAGACCGAGAAAAATAGCTTATTTTAGGAATGCACACAGCTTCTAAATATTTTGCAAAAAATTTCTGTAAAATTCAGATCCTACAAAAGTAACTCTAATATGATGCTATATATAACATAAAACATTAGCAAAATTACTACAGTAAAAAACCTGGCTTCTAACAAGTGGTTATTTAAGAATTGTATTTTAAACCTGGCACTCCTTCTCCATCCTGTAAATTCTCAAACTTGTTTCTGTAGAAACACTATTCCTTTATTCAGCAGAGCAAAGATGGAGATCTGCCAAACTGTTATGCAAGATAATGAAGCAGTTTCTCAGAGGGTGAGAGATCACATGAAATCACATGCACTACAGAAGGATTAAAATTTCAGGAATGTTCAAAGTTTTACCTTCCATTAACTTCATAAATTACATGACATTTCAGTTTCAAGTAACTACTTTGCTCCAAAGTTTTAAGAGTACATAATAAACTAAGGACTCATGTTTTCAAAACCCTATTCCATTTTTACCATTTTTCACATAGGTAGTAAATTCAAATCCTAGATGGAAGAAAAAGGGAAAATTTTCTGTAACAATGGCAACTGCACAAACTGAAGCACAGTTTTTCATCTACTATTTCTTTTTCTTCTGCTGATAAAAATGATACAGGTAAAGCTAATATTTAATGAAAATCCAGATTTCTGCATTGATACAGATTTCTATACTTGCTATTTGAAAGGCTCTTTCTTAGCCTCAATTCCTGTTTTAACTCTGCATGTCAGGATACTTTTGCCCACACAGAATTTTGTTTCAATTTCAAAATACCAATTTTATTAAGGATTTTGTGAGTAGAACCTGTCATAACGATGTATCACAGAACTGATACTTCACATACCACAAGTCACCAGAGGGCCATATACATATATTTTACCAAAGAGATATTTTCAATAGTTGTCTCCAATCCAGCATTTCCTTAGAAGAAGTTCAAAATTTACCTTCAGTAATAATCACTTTTTTACAATCTATTTGTGAGCTGTGCTGATTGGTGTCCAGCAACTCCAATAATTCACTCCTGAAGGGCCTAATAAGAGGCAGTTCTCATCAAAAGTTTACTGTGATGATACCAGGTGAGGTAGACATTATGTCCTCGGATGATGTTTGGAAAGGAAAAAAGGTTGAGGACTATTTTTTTCTTTGGCACAATTAAACTAGCTTTTAAGTTCATTAACTTTTTATTTTCACTTTCAGAATACATAACTAAAAATCAGATTTTGCAATTTTTTTAACTGGAAAATGTACACCTCGAGACCAAACACAACAAGAGGTACATTATATTTGCTATCATAAATTTTAAGCTTTTAAAGCATCAGTTTTCCTATACTGTACTAAGTAGTCAAATTAAACCACTAAAAGAAAATGATACTTTAGCTGTCCCTTTAGAGCTTTTTCCTACATTGGAAGAGAGTTATTTTAAGGATTAATTATACATACAATAATTCAAGGCACTAACTGTCCCCCGAGCCTGCAAATGCCTGGCTAGTACACAGTTCCAGCAGACAGGTTACTCACTAAACATGTAACAACTGCCTGTACCGTTCAGAAACCTGCGGACCATGTCAATGAACCAGTACTCTTCCTGGGAATCTGTCAACTTTTAATAGCTATGTATTTTATTTATTTTAAATTCACAGACTCTGAGATGTATGTAGAGAGTTCACTTGAGACTACTGTCAGCTAGATAGCTTTTCAGTGATATCAGTCCATAATTGTTTACTGAGGATCCTCCAGTTTCACAAATGACTTCCAATCATGAGATGTACACCTTTACATCCTCCTCTATACGTGAAAGAAATACACAACTCTGTTGAGCTCAGAATTTTACCCAATATAATACGGAGACACTTGAGAAGACAGCTGCCATACCATTAAACTAAAAAACACAGCCACTGACACTCAGCTTCTTGGCAAGAACTGCGTGACAGTGCAGAAATAGGATGCTGGTCTGCTCAGTCATGTGTCCCTTTAGACATTGGTAATATTTTGTCTTTTTGCCAGTATTCATTCATGCCTTTTGGATATGATACACCACAGCCACACACACACACGGAGATACTCTGGCTCAACAGTCAGTTATTACCTGACTGGTCTGCAGGTCAAAGTTTAAGCAAATACAGAGGAGAAACGTTGCAATGGGATAATTACTTGTACAGTGGATCAGTCTCAGGGTTTCCAGCTGAAGACCTACAGACCATTCTCAAGTAGGCAGAGCATTAGAGGGTATCCCTGTGGAGAATCTTGTGCTGGCAAGAGAAGGGCTGGATGACCTAACAGGACTTTTCCATCACTAATATGATTCTCTGAATTTCATGCTTTTTGACAGTATTACAAGGTTCGACAGGCATTTCTCTTCAGAAGAGGGATTAAGGTCAGTAAGAATCAGCATCAACTAAAAAAGTGCACATGAGGCAATTGTGATTGCAGTAGCCAAAAAGACATTCACAGTCAGAAAAGTATACACTGCTTGTGTCTTCCGTACATGCTAAAATCTATGATGCAATCAAAGATCTATATGGAAGAACAAGGAATATTAGATTCATGCTTCCACACTTTTTTTCCTGTTACAGGGAAAGAAGACAGGTGGAACATGCTATAAAATAAAAACAGTAAAGGTCTAATACCTTACACATAGCAGAGGCATAAAAATAAATACCACTTTAAAAAATGGGTTTGGAAAACAAATGGCACAAAAAGTCAGTCATGTTAATGAGTCTTCGTCATTGAAAGCTCAATGCCTATTAAGAACTCAACTTCAGAAAACAAGTGTTGCAGTAGAATCAAAGGAACACGGGAAGAGGTTTCAGAAAAGCGTGCAGTATCTTTATTTCATTCTCAGATGTGTTCTTTCACAGGGACTGTCACAGGGATACGCTTGTAGTCCCTACTCAGGCAGAGGGATAACACCATACAGCATATCCAACAACCATAAGACATAACAAACTTGAACAATCTATGCCAGAGGGACCAACGTGTGGCTCTTGAGCTACATATAGTTCTGAAGCAGCTCAAGTCAGCTCTGATACATCACAGGGTCAGCAGTGTGGCTGTCCCGGAAAGTGGCTGCTCCGGAACTGGAGTGTGACAGTGAGTCACTAAACAGCTCCTGAGATGCTTGGTCACCATCCAACTCAGCTGTGCTCCAATCCTACTATTTTTAAAGCTGCCCTTCCTTTCAGTTCTCTAAATGTACCAGCAAGATACCCCTGCAGTGTCCATGGGGTGTTGTATAAACACGGATACCAAACCCAAATATTCAAACTTCAATGTTGAAAATGTTGGTAATACATAGTAAGCAGTGTCGAAAGATTAATTATGTAACTATTATACTCCCATCGCCACACGATGTTACACATTCCATCTTCTCCACAAAACATCACAGAGATCTACTAAACATCAAAGAGAATTCAATGTGAGGAAAGAAAACACTTTGTCTTCTGACACAGAAGATTGCAACTGAGATGGTATTTAATCTGTGATGACACCTCATCCTTTAATAAGCTACCTAACCCTGAGCATGCTTCTTTTCCAAACTGATTTATTACCTTCCACTCTTCGTAAGAACAAATTAGTCAAATTAATTTCACCAGTCAGTTGCATAACTCTCAATCTATAGGCAGCAGATTTGGCTCAAAATCCAAGGTAAGTGCATTTACTTGGTGAAATCACCAGTGTTTTTAGGAATCTTAGATTCTATGGAGGTAAAAGAGAGGGGCTAGAAATTTTCCAGAAAATAATCAGAAATTCCCCTGAATTATTTTATCACAGAGTTTACTCAGTGTCTAGTTCTAGATCCCTGGTTTTCTTTCATTAACAGTTTTAGATTTCATTTAAAGCACTCTCAGATCTACAGTTCACAACAAGAGACAAAGCACAAACATTTTTTTCAAAGAGAATCTCTAGGTTTTTTCATTACTCGTGCTATACAGCATTCTGATGCATTCCAGAATACAATGTGAATTTAGGCCTTGAACTATAAATTATTTATCTGCAACATAATTTGACATTTAAAGACAATTTACTCATAAAACCGACAAAACTCCTTGTGTCAGCAGATTTTTGTAGTTTTCCATGCAGAAACATTAATAAAGGAATTACAAGTTCAACACAGGAACCACTGGCCAAGACACAGAAATGAAGCCAGCTGAGGTGAAAGAAAACTTGGTTCAAAAGGGTTTGAAAACAGTTCCTTTACATATTTAAATATTCTGGTATGTGTGTGGGCTGGGTTTAGATCGCAAGGGAGAAGTAAGGAGATAAGCCCCTTCCTGCTGGGAAACGGTACCTGCAAGTCAGCAGCTTTGTGATTCCACATTCCCTGCTCTCTCCCATCCTACTGCCTGCTGTTTGTCACATTGTAAAAAGCTGGTGAAAGCAAAGCCAACCTGCTCAGTTAAAACAGGAGTCTTTAAAAATGCATGGCGTTTCAAGGATTTCCTGTAATCTTGCCGCTTAGAACAATAACTGACATCTTCCTATTCCTTTCATAATTGCATCAAAGATGTATTAGAATAAACAGAGGTGTCAAGCTAGATTGACTTGAAAGCACCTGCAGACCTGTGAAGCTGCTCAGAGAGAGAACCCGTACTGCGGCTACACCGCACCTCCCAGCGAAGCCCAGGGCACTCGCCGAGCCGTGCCCGCGGATGTGGCACACCCCGTGGAACCTGGAAATCCAGTACCCACACGGGTACCACTGCAAATGCCCGAGAACAAACCTTCACAAAAGCACATTCCAAAGGACGACAAAAAAGGGGCGATACATAAAAGCGAAATTCTCTGCTCTCTAACCTCCGTGTCAGATATTTTCATCAGACACCTTTGTTCACATCTATCAGGAGGGTGTGATTACCAAGTATTCTAATTGGCATTAGTGGGAGCAATACACTCCAATTTTTAAATTGTAACAAGCCACTTCGGAGCATTCCCTCCTGACTCCTGGACACAAGAAAAGAGCAATCTCATTTAGAGTATTAATGGATTTAAAGAAAAGCTATTAAAAGTGAAGCAAGATGGCACTAATGAGGTCTGAGCATTATATGGCAATAAAAAGACAAAAATAGTGAAGTAAGATTAGAAGTGGGCGTTGACAAAAGTGACCTAAAGGATTTCCACTCAATTAATGTTCGGTATTTTTTTATTTCACTCTGCATTTATATTATTATTAGCAGCTTCCTTTCTGTTGAAGCAGGGAAGCGAGTGGTAGAGCAGCAGAAATAAAGCCAATGGGATGGTGAAAGATCCCTATTGAGCAAGAGTCCTCACTTTGGTTCTGGATGTCCCTATGTTTGTAAAAAGCACGCACAGGGTTACAGGTTTGCTGCTTGCTAAGGAATAGGAAATGAATAAATATTTCCTATTTAGCTGCTTGCTAAATAGGAAATATTGCAATATATTGTTCCTTGGCACATTGAATAAATATACAATGAAGTTCTTTAAAACACAAAAAACCTCGAGGCTAGCCAAGATAGTTAAATTTTATGAAACCTGTGCTTTTAGCAGAATGATTCTCTTGTGCTAAGGTAGCATAAGAATGTTTTAGAACTCTTGCTCAAAACTCACCCTTAATGGGGAAGGCATATTTTGGCCCAATATAGAAATATCATATTGAGTCAAAATCTGGATATAAAGTGAAGAATAAAAAAATAAAGTTTATTTTTATTATGGCAATGAATTGCTCCATAATTCTGACTAAATCTGCTAGGAATAGTAATCTGTAGGAAAATAAAAAATATATCCAGGTGACATAAAACAACTGTCAAGTCATAACCAAAAAATGACATGAAAGCTTCAGAAATCCGAAACAATCAAGATGAATAGGCAACATAAAGACAAATAAAACTTCATGTTCAAAAATATCCAACAAAGCAAAGTTTTAGCATGACAGTTATAAATGAATTCTATCAAACCAAAAAATTTTGTGGCCACTGTTTTAATGGCAAAATGCTCAGCAGAAACATCTGATCATTCTACCAAAAAAAAGGTAACAAAGTGTTAAGATACTCGGGGAGCTCAATGAAGATTAGCACTAAAAACACTATAATTCCCTCAAGGAATACATAATAAGTCTTCACCTCAACTCTATGTTTATGAGTCACTGCTTCTAAAAAGGGAAGTGCAGACAAAAGATAAAAAATTGCATATAAAAATCTCTTCTAAGTAAGAAAGGGAACTGCAACTGGGCAAAATGGTATGTTTTTATGACTGATAAAGATAAGATTTTTGCCTCAGATTACCAGAAAGAAGATTTAACAAATTAATAACTGAACTTCCTAAAGCCAGTTAAAAAAAATCATAAAAAGAAAAAGACTTAATTTGGTTAAACTACGGAATTCATTGCCAGAGGAAATGCTCACGGCAGAAACTTCAACTCTTCTCTGTGTATACATTTCAAGAATATACAAGCACTGTCAGCAGTTTTGAAAAAGATGTTAAAACTTTGGATTAAGGTCTAACCTAATTTCTTCCAAAATAAAAGCAATATGGAGTTATTCAGGGAAAAGATTTTTCTACCCATGTTTACTTGAAACATCTCCAGCATCTGGTTCTCGCCGTTCTCACAGACAGGAAGCTGCACCGATGTAATCACTGTGTGTTATCATTTGCTACCCTCAATGACATCAAGACTACATAAAAAGAGCATTTAATAGTTAGGAGAGACCGTGGCTTTCCTTAGGGACAAAGTGGTCATTTGCTAATGATCCATCACCCAGACAACGTAACCCAAATGCACAATTCTGCACAAATTGTACAAATCCCTTCTACTGTTCTGCACTGCAATGTACTTTTCTGTCTCACAACATCATCCCACTGCTCGCTGCTGTTACAGCTTTCCCTTCCCTGCACATTTGCAAAGAGAAAATCGTGACTGCATTGAAAATGGACAGGGGAAGCAGAGATGCAACCAGAGATGAACTGCTGGATGCT
This sequence comes from Pardalotus punctatus, assembly GCA_013400915.1. NCBI lineage: Eukaryota > Metazoa > Chordata > Aves > Passeriformes > Pardalotidae > Pardalotus > Pardalotus punctatus. Next base: position 733,006 of record VZTX01012711.1, read on the forward strand.
GCATTTCTGGCTGACTGATACTTGCAGCTTCTAGGGATTATGGAGAAGGATATATTTGAAGACACGCCCTCTTAAGTTAATTTTCCTGTGTTATTGCAGAATATATATGAAAGCACATGTATTCTGTAAGGAACTATGCTATCAATATGCGTGATTAAATAAAGCAAGTTTATATATCAGTCCAACGTATGAGAAAATTAATTAACATATTTTGCATGCAGAGAGATGGATTTCAGCCAGCACAAGACAGAAGGAAGGGGATTCAGGCACTGAACGTGGTGTGAGACAGTCAGAACTGGCATCGGGAAAAAGCAGGTAGGAGGCTAATTAGCACTAGATTTGGAGAATGGGGGAAAATGCAGCAATATGAGAGAAGAAAAACAAGTGGCCCTTATCAAGAAAATTCCAGTAGGCTTTCCTGTATAAATATTCCTGGTTTTTAAATAAAAATGCTTGACCATATACTAACAAATTATATTAGTTTCTCAGACCCTACCTCTTCTGTGAGTAGATTGTTTGTGATAGAATAAATTTCCTACCAGGCACGTAGACATTCACTTGTGGTAAAGCATTCTCTTCAAAAAGCTTATAACAGGGTTTAGCATTAATCTGTATTTGTGAGGTATACCTTGTTTAATGCTTTACACAGGCACATATGTCTGCAAAGTTACAGGTGCTATCAGCTAAGATACTGTTGGTCTCACCAATTCCAGCTGCTTTTCCTACTTAAAACTTCATTTCATCCTTGCATTCAAACCGAGATGGCAAAACCCTTTACATCACTTCTACATTTAGCCTACACACAATTGTGAAAAGATGGTGGTGTGAAAGCTGCAGTGTGAAGGAATTATCACAAGTTCTGAAATTTCTCTTGTCACTAGAAGTGTAACAAGATCAGTATGAAAATGTGGAATGGTTAAAAGAAAGGAAGGAAAAGAAGAGTAGTCTAGTGCATGAAGCACTATGTACCACCACTGCATTACCACAGGGTGTGTCTGAAATGCTGCAAAAGCACCAGCGGATGTGATGGGCTCTGTGACCTCCCTGACGTGATCCCTCACAGACTGGGACGCTGGCGGGTCTTAGAAGGACAGAAGGACACTAAGCTTGGGGTGGCTCCCTAAAAGCCGTTACAGGATTTTCCTACATGCCTTTTGAAGAAAAAAATACTCAAATACCCAAAAAGGTCAAAAAGCAGTCAAGAGAGATGGATTACTATATAATATTATTTACTTGTTTTGTAAGTTCATTAGTTTGATTAATTATATATACTGAAAATCACAGCTAAGCAAAGTACAAGTGAGCAAGTGAGAGAACTGTCCCTATGGAACATGAGGTAATTGTTTACTCAAAATTAATCTAGCATATTTACAGAGTAAAATTTTTTTAAAAATCAAAAAGAAGAAAAGAAAACTCGTCATTGTGTTTAAAGTGTCTACCTTTGTATTAAGAGACTGGGTGAGGACAAATCACCTTCTGCACTTGAAAATACTGCAGCTCTATTACTTGTGGTACTGTTCTGCCAATATTCAAACAGCTTTAGCTAAATATCAGTACCTGTGTTTTGTATACAACATACACAGCTTGGAGAAGCAGTCTACCCAAGTTTATACTACTTTATCTGTAACATCCTTTTAACACTGCTCTTCAAATTGTGAACTATCTGAGCTCTGAGAGGCTAAAAAAAGACCGAAGTTTATTATTTGACATAATTTGATTTAATAAAGAATCATTGAAATAAGACAATATTACTGCATAGTACTTTAATACCTTCTTTAAAGAGTAATTTACCATATTCAAATGCATTTTAAGTAGTTTAATCAAAGAGTAGAAAGCAGCTTAGATGGTGTTCCCTCCTTTGAGTATCAGAATAATTTCTTGCAAATCTTTGTCAAACATTCAATTTCTACAATTTACTCTAATAAATAAAAACAGAGTTTAGAGGGGTTCAGTACTTGGACCCTGCCAAGCTTTGCAGCTGATTCACCCTCATACTAAACACTTAAAATCTTGAGCATCCTTAAGATTTTTCTGCTGACTCCTCCCAGCAGCTAGATTAGATGAGTCCTCTTCAGTCAAAACAAGGCTGAAATCCTTAATTTCTTCCAGCCCTGCATTATGTAAGGCACCCCAGCAGCGCAGGAGGTGTGTGAGAGGCTGGGAACAGCTCCTGCCAGCACCGAGGTTGGCAGCTGTGCGGCCGAGCGGTGCCACCCTGCCCCAGGGGAGCTGCTGGTGAGGGGCAGAAGCAAGATGCCGATGTGGGACACAGCTCTGCAGAGAGCTGTCCCTGAGGACGGGACAAGGGCAGGGAACTGCAGCTCTGAGACCACATGCAGGCTGGCTCCAGCTGTGCAAGAGAAGGTACAGTCTGGTTTGGTCAAACGGCTGCTGACAGTATGCCTTGCTTCCCACTGTTCTGCCCCGGCTCCTCAAAGCTGCATACCCTGCTTTTGGCTTATGCTCCTCCACCTCCTTGTCTGCTCAGGTTTACACTCCAAATTCCCTTCCCTTTTCTATAGGAGGCACAGTCCCTGCCAACTTCTTACTTCTGGCCCTGCTCCCAGGCTTTCTGCCCCTTATTAAAGGATAGAAAACCTCCAAAGGAGATCACACTTTCTTTACATAATCTATTTAATAATACTTTTCAAGTAATTCAAAGCTAACTCTCACTCCTGAAAAGATCTCAAAGGACTCCAACAATTTAAAAGACTAAAATCTGTGTTGAATTATTGAATACAAAGGATGACAAAACCCACTATTGTGGGCTTCCACAAATATACCCAAAATACCACAAATGCTGCCAAGTTCAGTCAGTCAAAACTGTGAGTCATAAGTGACTTAAAAGGCATAAGAGCAGAGCACTTGAGTTTCTTGCACATTTTTTTCAGGTCGACATTTTCTTTGTCCTTTATCATTTGAGCTTTTGGTATATACTATAACCAAGTTCTAAAGCTGTCCCCACAGCTACAAGGGAGAGAAGATCAATGAAAATCTTCCCCAAGAAGAACAACTTAAAAAAACACATTACATCAAAAAGGTTGGACTAAAACTACAGTAAATGGCAACACCATATCACTGTGAAGCCCAACTATGCACCCTACTGGTGTTTTTCCAAAATGACCATGAAAATGCAGTGTTAACTCAGAGGAAGATTTTTATATATTCCAACTCGTTTGGTTCAAAGACCATTCAACTAGGCACACATCTCCAAAGTCCTTTTATCATTTTTGTATATTGTGTAGTTACAATTAGAAATTGCCTAATTTATCTGCAAAGATGGCACACAGAGAAACTTTGACTAGACCACAGGCTCTGAAATTCTTTTCTCTTCAGGCTTCTAGTTGTAAGCAGCAAGGTAATTGCTGCCCACTTCTGAGTTTAGCCTTCAAGTTAAGTTACATATGACACATCGCATTTCTCTCAATGCCAGGTAGACTGTGGTAGAATTCCAGCACACATACTGGCATTTTCCTCTATGCTCCTTAGCACCTCTTAAATCAGAAAGGTCCCAGAAACTTTTCTTGTAGAAAAATGATTTCCTACACCCACCACTTCATAAGTATATCTAATAACAACGGTTGCTAAGATGACAGTTCTTATTAATTTTGAGCATCTCCACAGGTAATGTTCAGACACAATTATCTTTAATTAGGCGTCATCACTCTAAAGCATTACTAAAATCAGGCTCATTCATTAGTCAGGGAGCTTAAAAACTAATAATTAAAGGGACTCATTTTTCCCATCTTGCTCCTTCAGGAACTGTCTGAAAATATTTCTCTGCACTCCAGAAAGGAGAAGCAACTGCATAAAAGAAATCACTTTTATTTTTGTATGTTCTGCTGAAATTTCTGCTTTCCCTGCCCCATTACAAGTGAACACAGTGTTCATCTGACACTTAGGATTCCTACAATTGTTTTTTAATATATTGCTTTATCCTCTAATCTCACATTATGAACCATAAGCACAATTATGACAACTGATATTCTCTGATTTTTTTCCTTTCAAAGGGCAATATTTTTAAAAAGATCTACACCTCAGTCCTCTGCCTCTCAAAGGTAGTTTATTTCACTTGAGGTGTTTACTCAATGATATTTCTACTAAGAACATTCGACCTTTAAACAAACATTCCAGACTATGTCCTTTGGGTGAAAACACACTGGTTGAGTTTCCTTCCATGTGTTTGCCTCCAGCATGTTTGTTTTGTTCAATCCCATATTTATCCCGCTCATTGATTCTGGTCTGCCAACAACACCTCAATTCAACAAACTCCATTCTGATATCCTTATGCAAGGTCTTCCCCATTGCTGGGATGCTGAACATCCACTTCCACTTTCAATTAGAGCAGCCACAAAACAGGTAGTATGGGTGTCTGTTTTAACACCAGAGGAACTACAGATCCTGACAAAAAGTGATTTCAGGGCAAATTCTGCTCAATTTTCTGAATATTTAGTGTACCAAAGTGAAAAGGTAGAAGAGACAAACATTAAAGAGTTCTATGCAGTGCCTTGAGCTAAATTTAGGGGAACTATCACTGTGGTGATAAGCCATCTATACCTTTTTAAGTCCACTTGATACATCTGTACTAGTGAGTTTTTAACACATTTTAACATAATTGATGCTTAGAGAACCGAGGTTTTTTCTGTTTGTAGCTCATCTGATATAGTAGAAGTCTGATGCTAACAGGGTGCTCTAACTACTACTGTAATATGAATAATAATCTCCACAAAAGCTGAAGATGAAAACAAGAGACAACAAACTGTGCCAACAGTAATGTGAAAGCCACCGTAAGCCCTGAGTAAGGAAGACCATTAATGGACAAAATATAACTGCAGATCTTCAGCTGGTCTTGCTAGAAGTCTTGAAGTATGACCTAGTCAAGGACAGGTGATCCCTCATCCCAAACCCACATAGTGCGTTATCCCCACCAATTTATTAAAGATGCTTTTTGAAGGTATGGTCTGAAAACAACACAGTCCCATGCAGAAAATTCTAGATTATCAGCAGAATTGGAAATTTTTTAAGAAAGATTTATGCTGGCAGTGAGTTAATTAGAATACTTTGCCTGACACTTTACACCTCCAATTGCTGCCCACAGAGGTATATTTCCACAAAACAGTATGAGCAGAAGATGCACAACACTGCAAATTGTGCCTTATCACTTCCGTGAGCACTCCACCGAGTGCAGGCACCATTGGAAGTACCATCTTAAACAGAAAAGTTTGCAGTGGCAGAAGGAAAAATGAAGCTCCTGTCAGGAAATTTTAGGTGGCTGGGATCAAGTCCAACAAATCCTCCTGACTCATCCATTATCTTCCTGGTTTTGCACTTGTTCTTAAAAATTGTTTTCCATCCTAAATTGTATTTCTTCATGGACCCATCTTAAAGCCCTAAAATGCCCTCACAGAATGCACAGCAGCAGATCTGAATCCATGAAGCAGATACTTCAGAGATTAATAATGCAAATATGAGATTATAAAGTATTGGCTGCAGAACTTTCAGATTAATGCATCACATTTCTGGGCACGTGTCTGCACTCATTCTGGCTGGCCTGTGAACATCCACAAGAATTGCTACAAACTGGAGAAATGAAGACAGGCCAGCTCTGTGTGCTTGCATCCCTGAATTGTTACTGCCTAGCAAGTACTGGATTCTGTAGGGATCATCCAGGTACCCAAAGCTGTTTTGTTATATTGCCCAAAACTGCTGCGAGTGAGTGTAGAGGAAATACTGCATCCAATTACTGGAAACATCTTTTAGTTAAGTGTGCAATATGAAAACACCTGATTTAGGCCATCCTTACATTACCTCGAAGGTAGAGAAAGGAAAAGCCATGTAGCTCCCTGGTTATGCAGGTAGATAACCAAGAAATGCAAATTTGGCTTATTTGGTCAACCAAGTTTCACAGGGATCACACGTTTAAGAATGAAATCATGTAGACTGCATATCAAATTATAAATTGTGAGAAGCTTTCAAGCAGCTGTTGAGAGTCTTCATTTGGGAGCTCACATACCTATCTTGTTACAGTAAATGAATCACGACTTCACAAAGCTATGTTTAACAGTCCACATGTAAAAAACACAGGTAACAAAGGCCAGCTGAAGTGCTGCCTGAGCACTCAGGCAGCATCCAACTTTGGTATGCAGCTTCAACTGGCAATCATGTTATTCTACATTATCAGAGTCAAGTAAATAATTATAATATTATAATAATATAGTAGTATTATAAGACATGATGCCTTCCTAAGAGGGAGAAAACAAGAATTGTGTTTGTAGTTGGGCTGTGCTGTACAACCTCCACGTTACACTGTAGTATGTGACTTTATTATTTTTCCTTTGTCTGAAGAACTGCAAGGAACCTCACTGAAAAGCATATTGCTCAGACTTGAGTACTGTATATTCCTAACTTACTTTCCAAGCAGGCTGAGAAAGCACTTTCTGGTTTCCGAACAGCTGAGCAGCTCCAAGAGCCTGTCTTCTCCTTGCTGATTTTTCCCGTTCTTTATCACTACCAGCCTTTCAGCCCCCTTTCCCTGGGCTGTCCTCAAGGGCAATGAAAGGCAACACACTACACAGCTGGAGATGTCAGTGATACCAAAAGTTAAATGTCAAATCTTCACAAAAAATACAAACACTAGTATTTGCTTCCTTTCTATTCACGCAGTGGTATTCACCATGGTGAGAATAGGATATGTACTTTTCAAATTCTCTAGCTCTGAGGGGTGCTAGATAAGTATAATGATAGTGCAGCCAAGATTGCTAAATTTATTACAGGAGCCTGTGATCCCAATAGTATATTGCTAATAACAGTGCCAAATATCCAAAGGCAGCTGCTCTGTAGAGGTTATCCAGTCCTGTATGCTCCCTCACAGAATACTGCAGAGCAATAAGCAAAGGCATATTATACCAGGGGGAGAAGCAAGCTGCTCTTCTTAGATATAGACAAGTAACAAACATCCAATATTTCTTTGAAAAATCAAGGAAAACTGTGCCAGAGGACAAAAAGGACATCTGTGCCAAAAGGAACCAGAATCTCTGCAAACTGAAAGCGTCTCTATTGCTGCAAGAACGATGAGCCAGCCCACGCTAACTGCCCTATTCCATTAACGCAGTCTAACCCTTTTTCAGTCTAAGCACAGCTTATAAACAATTTGTTTTCCATTCACAGCCCCAGACTTCAAAAATAAATTTCTCTGGACTAAAAAAACCCAACGTTCTCCTAGAAGTTTGCTATGACATTTTTGCAAATTCATGCAGTCTGAATTCCAAGGTGCTCACAATCAATCTTTTTTATTTTATTCTGCGTTTAGGTTGAAGACTTGGGTGTTGGGTGCAATGTACTTCATTTTCAACTTTCAATGCATACAATTACGTTTCCATTATTTTAACAACATTTTCAGTTAATATTTTTCCAGTGACTGCAGCAAAACCTTATGCTACAGCCCATATTTCAATGTTTTTTTTTCACTGCTGAGAGTATCCTGTCAGTTCTTCTACATTAGTACTGGCGCATCCTCTTAAAATAAACCATCTGCTAAAGGCAAATTCTTTTGTTCCCTGCCTGGGCACACTCCCCAGCTATTTGGACAAGAAAGATGGGAAAAGGGCTAGATGGCGAATTCTTTGGGATGGTGAAGAATATTCAAAAAAGCAGTATTTTACTTGAGTGATAAATGACACGTTCCCGAACACCCACTGGGACTTCTAGAGAGCAAAGGAAAAAAAGTTGGTAAAAGCAGACCTTGACAGGGTGACGATGACATTTTACAACTGTTGTTGAAGGACTGCCTGTGTAGGGTCAGGCCCTGCCCTTGGAGATGTTTGCTACTGGCAGAGATGGTACAATGTGACAGGGAGAGTTTAGTCAACAAGACTGTAAAAATTTATGTAGAGATCATGCTGACAAAAAGTGACCCTAACCGGTAATACTTTTCATATTAAGTGCAAAGTGCATGCATGTGTGTACATATAGCACATGTATATTTATATTTTTATATCATTCACATAGACAGATATGCACATCAGCGTCTGGATAGTGACAGATAAACTTGAGCATGGATGACTTTAAAAAGAAGAATTCTGCAGCTGCTTAGGTACTCACACTATCTTTTCATCCCTTTGTGTAACTAAAAAAGACCTTCTTCCAAAGTGTAAGGAAAGAAATATAACCCAGTGCCATGAAATTCTACTTTGAAGTGTTCCAGTAGCCATCCTGACTGGAGTATCTGAGTAACAGCTATGGAATACTTTGATTAATATTTCTTCTATTGTAACTTTAAAAACTTAAAAGAAAGAAATAAAAAATAAAAATCGAAAGACCTTCTAAGGAGGCCAAACATATTTCAAGATCTTGCCCAGCCCACCCTCAGCGTCTTTAGTACTTGGCCAAGTGCATCTTTGGGCTTATCGAAATAAAGCTGAGTATTACTGCAACACCTGCAGACATTTTGTCTGCATCATTTCCACATATATCAGTACCTGTTCCTCTGGAATACTCCTAAAGTACCTCCAGACCAAACTGACCTGTCTGACTGAAATCCTGCTTGGTGAGAATACCAACAAATGGTCACTTTAAAAGAATGCCACTTACTGAAAGACTTGAGGCTTAAAATCTCTTAAAAACCTGAAGGCCTTAATTATAACTGTGGCTATTGTCTTTGTGCATAAGTTATGAAGATACTCTGATTTTTCATGTAGATCAATTCCTCTATTTCAGGAAGAAAACATTCTTCCGTTCATTTCAGTGCACAAACAAGCTTTAAGTGCATGTGGAATACTAATATTGCCATCCTTAACCTTCTGTAGTTTTGCCAGGCATGGATCAAGGAATCCTGTTTCTGAGACAGTAACAGAAAGTGAATGTCTGAAGGTCACAGGAAACATTTCAATTTCTTTTACTAGAAAAAACAGCAAGAAAAATTTCTGTCCCCACCAAAGACTGCATGCTGACACTGACTGTACTTGCATTATAGGATCATTATTATTTCCATGAAACTAGTATATCTTTGCAGACATGCCAATGGTGCCCACACTTAGACAAGTATTTAATGACAGAAAATTCCAAGCAGTTTTTGCAAACAAAACCAACGTATTTTGCTTAATAATAAAAATCAAATTTTAAAAGCCATTAAAATCAATCGCCCAAACTCTAGTTTCCAAGGGCAAACAGTTCTGGTAAGGCAAAAAAATTATCAAAAGCCAAAAAAACCCAAACATCCAACAAACCTAAAATAAAAAAACCTCCAGCAACCTAATAAAAATATTAAAACAGACATGCTACTAGCATATACATTCTAGTGATATATTTGAAAAGCCACTCATACTGACACTCCTGTTATTTGCTATTTTTAAGCACAAGGCTGAGAGCCTGCAATAGAAATTGTTGCAGTCTTTGCTTCCTTGTATATAACAAGTCTGCCTTTTTTTGAGCATGACAGTAGAGAAAGGTCAAACAAATAAAATCTATCAATAACAGGAAAATAGATTGAGCAAGATAATCTTAACTTCTACTCTAGAAATGAATCTGTGAAGAATTTTTGGCATGAGAAATAAATACACTTAGACTCAAAGCCAGTTTAGGGTCACTCACATAAAATTCCTTTTGGACAGAAACAATTATTTACTACACAAGTATCTAATGCCTAACAAAACATTAAGGTATCTAACCTACAATAAGAAACCTTGATTTTTCAAAAGAAAAAGATTACATTAGCATTGACCTAAAGAAGCTTACATTTATATGAGTGTTATTCTTTTCCCTGAGTCATCCCATCAATTTACTTCAATACAACACTGATCATCATGTGGCTCCATACAGAGTTCAGCTCAGAAATTGAGACATTCAAGGGAGCTCAGAAGTATCTCAAAAGCAGAGACAGTGGCCATTCTCAGTCATCTCTCCGCTCCCCTACATCTCTCTGGGCTAGCTGAAGGACAAACAACCAGACCCTCACTCTGCTCGGGGCTGCGGTTCACTGCCAGGCAAGCACCGCAATACTGACACTAAATACATGACACCAGCATCCTACACAACCACACAAAGAGGATCTGATATTATGTAATCTGAAGACAAACTACACAATGGCCTACATATCTTTTGACATTTTAAGAAATGATGGACCTGACAAGTCACAATCATCCGCCAGGTATAATGGTGGTGGAGTAATCAAGCAGGTATTACTCTAACAAATGCCAAAGAGTATTTCAGTACAGCTCCATCTGCCCAAATTCATAACGCCATTCTGAGAAGAAATAAAAACAACCTAAAACATACACTCACTCAAAAATATATTTCTAATTAAAATTAAGCACAGTCATCGGTATAAAGTCTATTATGGAGTTAACATCCTTGGTAGACTTAAACTGGAGCACTGAATTTGTTGAGAAATGTAAATCAATCAGTCTGAATCAATTCAGATACACAAATCAAGGTCAATCACAATTCAGAATTTAGCAAATTAAATTACTTGTTCATTTATGGTTAACTTCCTTAGGTTAATCTTAAGGCTGCATAAGCTTCACCTAGTATTATGCTTGAGACTTAATAATTTGCCTTGACATTTAGAATAGCTCTTACATAAAACTTTGGATTTGTTTTTAAATAAAAAGCAAGATGACAGAATAAACAATGCTGAAAATATACTCTTCTTTCCCAGAGGAGTTGTAATCTTGGATCAAAAACCTGCTGTTTTTTTTTTTCCCTTTCCATCAGTATTATACTTCCAAAGTTGTTCCAATTAAACCCTTTTCCCTCTGTATTTAAAACTATTAACGCATCTATTAAAATCAGTAATATGTATTTTTCTACTTTTTTTCCCTGTATACTCAACCAATAAAAATGCACATGTAAGATGTAAAGTATTTTCATTTCATTAACTGTAAAATGTGTTAACTGCTTAAATATTCCCTTTTTTTCATTATTTAAACTATCTTAGGTAAAATAAACTGGCAAAAACTGGCACTATTGTATAAAGTCTGTACTGCGTTCATACACCATCAAAAGATGCAATTATTATAATAAATGGGTTACAGTACAACAACAATATTGGGAAGTAAGTCTAAGCTACTAGAGAGGATTAAATCTCAGAAACAGCTGCATAACAACTACACTTCTCTGAACAGTAACAAATTAAGGGCATCCACAAGACTCCAGCTGTGCTAATGAGTTCTTCCTTCCACATCTACAGAGATGATCAAAATACCTGCAGGACTTTTTAAAGAACATCAGCGCTCTTATGTCTCCATCATAAGAAATTGAGTCTGATACATATCATTTGTGTTATTATTCATTTCTCATTTTACTATTTTTACAGAACACATATTCAAATTAAAACACTCAGCAGGAAAATCAGGACAAATGGAAGTATAAAACCAGAACAATTTTATTTAAAAAAAAAATCAAAAATCAAATTACAGAATAATATCTACCACCTCAGAAGTAATTTATAAGATGATTTAAAGGGAAGATGAGTTTGGGCTAGATGAAATTAAATAGAAACTGCAATAAATCCGTGCTTCATTACAGACTAGACTGCCTTGCTCAGCAACATGCTCCATGACAATTTAACCAGTATAGTGCAGTACTATGTTTTGATCAGTACATTTCTTTCCACTGGGGGAGTGGGGCTACTCACAGCAACAGTTACTCAACATACTGGTAAAGACATCTCCAACAACAAACTGATTGTAAGCCTGCTGTATGCTATAAAAATCTACCAAGGAGACTGGGGAAGTGAAATAAGGATGCCATCACAAACATCCATTAAAGTTAATCACTAAAGCCTCTAAAGAGCCTTCATTAGAAATTACAAAGCACGTGAAAGTGCTGGTAAGAAGAGCAGCAGCACAGTGACACAGGCACTCAGTGGGAGCTGCTCCCCGAGCACTCCGGCGCACACGCAGCTCCTGGCACACAGAACATGCCGGGCACACACCCCCACAGAGCATGCGAGGTCAATCACTCCATCCTGCTAATGAGAGCAGGCAAGCACACAGAGAAACACCGAGTTTCTACAGCTCCTCTGCAAGAAATCATACAAGGTATTATACCCATTCAGTGGCATAACACTTACTACAGTGCACTAAAAATTACTGTTCTAGGTGAACATGTGCATTCCCTATCTAAAGAAGGCAATCACGCGGTAGCTAATTCTCACTTCCTGATTATCTCTTCCTTTGTTGCCTCTTCCATTTTGTCATGCATTCCACAGTGCTTCATTCAGTCTGTTCTTTGTACTTAGCTGTCTTTTTTTTCTCCTCTTTTGGGCCATCTCCTACCCTACTGTGTTACTTTTGTGCTTTGTGTGCTGACATCATGGGCCTCTAAAGCATTAGCGCACAGCGATTCTAGCCAGCATCCCTTCGTTGGCAGTATATGGCAAGAAGATACATAACAATGCACCTGAAAAAATTACTAGAAAGGAATGGAAAAGTGGGGGGAGGGGGGGGGGAGAAGAACTGCATTGGTGTAACATTTTGCAAAATTATTCCTTGGCTTTTAACTCCTATGCAGCTGGAGATCTGCTTTGCCCCAGCTGCAGGTTAGCTGAACGTAGCTGTGTGCACATTCAGAGTGAGTAGGCTAGCATCAGCTGCCTCCAGCACTGGACTTCCTCATATTGGAAATAACTGCAGTGCTCTGATTTCCAACACGAGCTCCTTTGTTCACAATGGCTGATTTTAGCAGGAAAGGCTTAAATCTGTATTCCTTTAAAAACATACTTTTCAAAGTGCTGATTTCAGTAATTCATCAAGTCCAATCAAAGAATTACAAAACTAAAAATGATTAAAGGTATCCTCGACATACAATCTCCATTAAAATTCATTATATGAGCTCCTTATAAAAGTTTTCAAAGTCTCCCTTTCTATCATTCCCAGAAAACATCAGCACTGACTCAAAGAAAAGAAGGGAACAGTTTCTCTGCATCTACACATTGTAGGAGTGGTCAGTGTTTGTTGTGCTATGAGATATGAACAAAATCTGTCATGCAGTCAGCAGCCACGAGACCCATTCATACACCTCCGAGCTGTCACACAGCCTCCCCAGGTAGCTCACACACAAGTGAGGATGATGACTCCCGGTGCTCTATCAAGCAGGGCAGTCCCAAAATGCACCTGCATCCCAACGTGACCTTCAGAAGCCCTAGCATCAGTGCAGCACTTGAACAGCTTGAGAGCCATATGCAAAGAATCAAAGGTTAGTCACACCTTCCCTATTATTAGAAATAGATTGTAAGGTCCTTGAGAGTAAACACTTCATGTTTGCACAATGCCTAGTACAACAAAAACCCTGTCGACGAATTGGACTCAGAAGTGCCACAGCTATCCCAGGCAGCTTGCACAAAGCCAGGGTTTGTTTCAGTCTTATAAAGATTAAAATATGGATGTAATGGAACATTAGCATAACAACCTCAATCAACAAGGTAGCAGGTATTCCACAGGTGCCTCCAAGAGCTGATAATCCTATTCTTTGTCTTTTCTCCCTTCTTCTGCAACACAGACTAGGACTTCTGTAACATTTCTGGGTTGAAAATAACCATTTACCAATATACAACATTAAATACAGGTGTATTTTTTAATACATACCACTAAAAAACTGAGTTTTTCAAAGGTAATATCTGGCATAGCATGATGATACTCCTTAAAGAAGAACTGAAGGGCAATAAAACAGATTTTACTTAGTTTGGGTGAACAGGTCCTAATCTGACTAACTGGTACCACTAATACATGGAAAGGATAAAGAAAAGAAAAAGGGTGCAAAGAGTTGAAAATGGATACACATTTTAAGGAAGTTGCTGTGCTATCACTCTGTGGCTTAACATAATTTCATCACTTTATCTTCTCACTTGCTGCCTTAGCAAAATGGTAAAAAGAGGCATCACTTACAAACCCCAGTATCATGCACTTAAGACAGCAGAGGTATCACTAAGAAATAAAGCCGAGATTTTGTCAGCAGTCCTGCAGACTCCCACCACTTGTAATCAGGAAGAACTTATACCTTCTGGAAGGGTGTCATGAGCTCAATACACGTGAGCCAGGTATGGGATATTAATACAGCTACGCAATGCACCAGCTGGGAGTTGTGTGCTTTGACAGTCTCACACAAATCATAGAATGCCTGGGTTTGGAAGGGATCTTAATGGTCACCTCGTTTCAACCCCTCACAGTGGGCAAGGATGCCATCCACTAGATCAGGTTGCCCAGGACCCCATCCAACATGGTCTTGAACACTTCCAGAGCAGGGGCCTCCAAATACATGAGGTTTGCAATCGGTCACTGCAGCAGAAGGCCATTGGGTAAGGAGGTTTCACACACAAGGACCTCTCTAGCACTCTTAGGGAGATCACCCATATTGAGACACACATGCATAACCAAAAGTCATTAATGTCACAAACATCATGTTTTACTAACTGCAGTAAACAACAGACTTGGCAGCATCACCTTGTCTCAGACAACACTCTGAGGGCACCCATGGTAGTCCCTCCCTGGCCTCTGCTGAAATTTTGCACATGCAAAAGGCTCTTCACTGCTTATCCCCTCCCTTGCAAAGATTAACCTTATTTTATAATGAGCCTCCCAGTTTAATGCAGCTCCCACAAGTCATCCCCAGCTTCAGGTGAAGTCACAATAAAGTAGTAAATACAGCATTTTCATGTATTGAATTTCTGTACGGCCATATTGCATGGAAATGCAGAACTTCCCCACTGGGGACACATTCATTCACTTGGAGAAAAGAATGCGTAAGTTATTTTTTGTGTCTTTCTGCTGTTAGGATTTGTCCTCGGTAAGAATTTACTGAGTGAAACCTTCAAACAAAAGGTTTACAAAAAAGATTAGTTTAGGATGTACATAGACATTATTTATTTTAAAGTGAAATCCAGCAGCATTCAGAATTATTAATGGATCTCATTCTCATTACATGATGAATGAAACCAACAGTTCACTGAATGCTGATATGTAAGTTCTCCACATATTTAAATACGAAACTTTTCATCTTTGCTGTGCATAAAATGAATATACTACAGCATAAAACAGTTGTAAAGAGAACATTTTTTAAAAGCTCCTTTGTGTTTTAATTTTTACTTTTAATTTTGTTCTGTCTGCCCATGCCTGAGTGTTTTTACTAGATGAAGATTAACATGAACAATGTTCAGTTCTCAGAGCACTCTTGAAAGACTTAGGCATACTAATTTACTCAATTATTTCTTTAGATCTATTTTTAATCACAATTTTAGAACAATAAAACCATAATTATACAGTATTGAGAAATATTTCACTGTAACTCTGAATTATGTAGCAGCAAGAAAATCCATATTTTTAACTCTGATTTGTGTGCTTAGCTATTTAAACTGGTATCATCCTTTCACATGAGACCTTAGAAAAAGTGAACTTCCTTTCCTGATCCTAATCATCAATACTTAGCTATTAATTATTGTATTAGCTATTAATGCATGAATTTATACATGTACATACTCTACGCATTTGTGTGCTACAGATACAGATTTGACCATTATTAACCATCTCAAATCTCTTTGCAAAGGTTCTATGGCACGCAAGAAATTCTTTTTACCGTTGGCTATAATCTCTTTTTCTTTGAAGGCCCCAAGAGCAGAGATAGTTTTAGATAAAACTCCTTAATAGGACCACACCGACGAAGACCCATATAGCAGAAGGAAATTTTGCTCCCTAGGGGAATTTCTAACCTTCAGCAGAGCAATGATGACACCGGTCTCAGTGCTGGGACAACAGCTAGCACAGACACACCTAAGGCAGCTGTAAATGAGCAGCACAGCCCCAGCACAGGCTCCCTGCACACATTCCCCAGCCACAGCACCCGGCCACGCAGGACTGGCACTGAGAGAGGAATCTGGGCACCACACATCACACTATACCCCAAATCCTTGCTGCTAACTTCATTACTTCCTTGAACAGCAAACAACAAGCTCTTTGTCCCAAAGATAGTGCCACGAGGCTTCGCAATTAGAAACAAAGCTGTCCTAAGGAAAAAAATACCAATTATCCTATTGGCATCATCTGTGAAAAACATCCCACTGAAAGACACAACACACTCGAACCACTGTTTATGCCTTAAAGATGTTTCCCCAAATCTCATCTGAACATTTTAGTGATATTGTTTCTAGCACCATGCAATGCCAGACAGTATCTTCACATCACTATTGATTTCTACATTTTAAAGACAGCACATATTTTTTAGCTCTTTCATCCTCGTATTTCATAACCAGTTCATAATTTACCATATTCTTTGACATTGTTTAAGTATTTTAAAAATGTATAATTTTAGTTTATCAGAATATAATTTGTTTTGACTGAATTCCCCCCAGTTAGTTGGGAGTTGTAGCTTTCAATGGGTTTTCAGTAAACAATGTTGGAAAATATCCTGTGTTTAGTATTCATTTTAATATTTTGTAAACAGCACAAATAGCAGGACATCTGCCCCCATGCTCCATACTCTTTCATATAAACATCATATTTTCTTCCATTATTTGAACGCAAACAAATCCTCCTGAATTAAAAGCTGGGTAAAAAACTGCTCTAGTTTCCTCTTTCAATTCAAGAAAAACTCTGGTGCATCCCTTGCACAAATTCCTTACCATGACCACATTGACGTTTCCAAAACTGTAACACAAAACACATCTACGCCCTAAGCGAGGAAAAGAAAAAGGTATATATAGACCAGTACTGCCTAACTGTAGTAACATATCACCTGTGATATCAGCTTTCAAGTGCTAGAAGCTTACACATCTTTTAGAAAAATATATTTCCTTTTCTAGCACTTTATTATAGCCATGTGCAACCAAAATAGTTTTGTGGGTTTCGTAAAAAGTAATGTTTGACTTTAAATGCAATTTCCAAAGTCTCAGTATAGAAATAAAATTGGAAATCTTATCTCATTTTTCATATTTACTCCATTTCCAGTCAATTTCTTAATCTTTCACAGGCAACAATGTTAAGATTTGACATAAAAATTTATATCTCATGGTTGCTGAAGAAAAAGAATGTAGTTGTATGTAACTAATTATACAAGGGACATCACTGCCCTTAACATTTGGCAGCATAGCAAGGCAATTAAAACATTAAGTACAATACCTTTGCTAATCTGACAAACATGTAAAACCAACGCAAGAAGCAAACTGCTTTATTAATAAGATTATCTTAACTTCATATAGGATAAATGTGAAAGATATGGTACTTACAGTGAATTCACAGAAATCAATGCTATCAAGACTTTTGCTTCTGTGTATTCTCCCTTTTATTCTTCTTAAAGAGGGCTTTCCCTGACTTACACTACAGGTAGCACCATTGGGATTTTCGGAAGATGGAGTAACCCTGCCAAACAAAAAGAGCCATGTATCAGACAAGGAATACATTCTTTTTTTTTGCTTAAAGTGAAAAATTTACAAAGGAAAACACATTACCATGCTTTACATACAAGACATGTCATTCCAAGTGACAGTTTTCAATCACTAAGTGCCAAAATAAGACCACTAGTATGTAGAAGTCTAGCTCCCATCAAGTCCACACTGCTCGCAGATTTTGTCAAAAACATACTGTAATTACCCTTTTTGTACAAAAGTGAGAAGAATCAGAAAAAAGATACATAACAGAAAAATCTATTTAACTTCTGAAAACTTAAGAGCAGTATTTTTCTCTGTTGCTTCAATGGAACCCAAGTCCTGTGATACATGTTGATGGCTGTCAGTTAAATCACCAGGAACCTCGCAGTATTTGGCTTTTGACCTTTTCCAGTTTGAGTGTTGATGGTACTTGAGCTGTTCTAGCAATGAGCAACAACGAACAATAATGATGTTAATAGGATCTGTTAAAGTTATAGGGGTAATATATTACACAACTACACTTTATAAGGCCTTTCATCATACTATAATCAGCACATAGTCCTAGGGGGAGTCCATAACTAAAATACTGGGAGGAAGCAATCCATATTTCAATAGGCTTGTTGGAAACTGTTAATAAGCAGAACTAAGTGGGGTTAACAATTAACCAAGTGTATTAGGATTTGTGAGGTGAATATTTTAAATGCAAAATAGTCCCTAGTCGGACCAGCACATTAGAAAAAGGCAAACTGTATTCCAGCAAATACACTCAACCAAGAATTACCTAGAAACATAAATGTCTTCATGCCCAGGTTTACACTTGCTTCATATTATTTCTCAACTGCAGTCATATTAGATTGCAGAAATTAGCTTAAATGAGAAATAATATGTATTTTCTGCATTTCCCAAGTCTTCGTACAGCAGTTCAGTATTTCACTCTAAAACTATTAAGATTCCTCTCACAAAAAGATACTTTAGGACCTTTTTAGGTTCTTTTACTTAGAATTAACAGTTTTAGTATGCACATAAATGTTTGTGCAAAAAAGAAAGAAAGGAGGAGATGTTTTATACATATGCATCACCAAAACAGGATATTGCACAGTGGGCCACATTAACTCCTGAAATACACAATTCCAAATACAAAATACAATAACCACATGCTGAATACACTTCTTTGATTAGTGAGACTGCCAGGTGTACACAATGCGGTGGTCAGGATAACAGGCCCGTGGGCAGCTACGGAGAAGTTACTATATCCAAACTTGAAAATTAAAGCAAATCCTTTCAGATCTCTTAATCAAATTATAATGATAAAGCCCTTCACTTTTAAAAAAATTACTGCAACTACCAAATCACTCTTTTGTTTTCAGATGCCTGATTTTGGGGGCTTTTTACACATGCACACTGACACACACACACCAACATATTGCTGTAAATTCTCTTGATAACACAGTAATTTGGTTTAGATAGTATTTTCACCTTGGGTTATTTTACTGCCAACTTTAAACTGCAATTTTCTGCCTGAAAACATAACTATAATATCCATACATATTAATTACAATATGAAATTCCTGCTGAAATGGCACTGGATTTTTTTGTCTAATCATATATGGGTTGAATTCTGAGAAACATGTCTGGCTACTACAGTCACATATTTGTTCACACAACAGAAACCTCAAGACCACCACAGATTGCCTGCTAAAACGTCTTCAGGAATTACCAGGACAAATTTCCAAAGAAAGACAGCTGCTAAGTCTCGGTCTCATTCCAGAGACAGTGACATTTACAATGACAGCATGTTTCTACCGTATGAATATCTCTTCTGTAACTGAGCACTCCAAACATCTCTGATCAAGTACCTCACTGTACACACTCTGTGTCCATGGCAAATGCAGATGCTGGGTCCTCAGAGAGATCCATTGTTCCCATATTGTTACAGTCTGTGTTTATTCTCTCTACAGAAAATCCTTGAGGGCTGCCTACTCCATTACTTATAATTTGGGTTAATTAATCTTCAAATGCACCTCTGATGAATTAAACACTTGGCACGTTAGACTTCTTCCTTATACTTAATAGAAAAGTAACAGCTGTAAGCTACACTTGGCTTTTCCTTATTTTGAGTAACATTTCAAATAATTTCTTTTAGGGTCTTACCTACAAATGTGCATTTAAGTTGCAAGTCTTTCAGTGTTTTCTGATACTAAAAAACCTTTATATATAAAAATAATAAAACTACTCACATGGAAAAAGACCAAACAAGTATAAATAACAGGCTAATCAAAGTTACACCGCTTTAACAAAGAACTACACTAGTGGTATGTTTTGAAGGCTCTTCTGCTTAGGAGTGTCACTCTTTAAAACCACTTGAAAAAATTAACTTGCTGCCACTGGAATCCAGCCATCACTTTATTCTACTGGAGAATAAATTGTGTCTGTTACTAGCTAGCTTCTAAGATACAGAAAAATATTTTTTAAGTTACATTTAACTTTAAAAATATTAATGAGAAGAAATATCACAATTGATCTATTCCCTCCAATCCTTTATAAAATAAATAATTTCTAGATCTCTTTACAAGCAAATAAAGTATTATTTAACCAACTAAAGAAGAATCCAATCAATACCACTGATACTGGGAATTGGGAAGCTTTGCACTGTATGTACACCAAAGGAAGGATCTGAGGCAAGATATCCACGCTGACGGCATCATGGGGGTTTCAGGCTCTGTGGCCGATGAGCAAACTTGGGGACAAGGGCAAACCAGTTAACTATCAGCTTCTCCAGTGCCTCCAAATCCTCCTGCAGTTTTAGCACAGTGAAGCAATAATGGGCCTGAGACAGATTTGGATCAATTTTACCCAGGCTTTGCAGAATGCAGCAATGAAACTCTCAGTAATCCATTTCCAGTAGCACTCATGCAGTACTGAAACAGGAATTCCTTCAAATACTAGACATTTCCACAGTGAATATAACTCAAAAGTTAAGACTATAAAGTTGCAAAATAAACCTAAGTGAGAGTGAACTCATGAGAAAAGGTCCAAAGTGTTTTGAGACTGACTTGAAATTAAATTATTAAAAAGTCTGAAAAACACCTTTTTTAAATCCTTCTCTCCTTTAAGTCATGCTTCGTGTTCTCAAAATGTTCATTGAAATCAGAGAAACAAAGTTTATTCTTTTAAAACGAACACTGAAACTATAATGCAATACTCCATGGTTCTGGCATCTGAACCTTAAGTTAAAAAAAACACTAATGAAATTTACTCCATCTGATTGCCTGCAACTTTTATCTGAATTTCTGAACACAAATTAATACAATATTAGTACCAAATTAGTAAGTTAATTGCTAAATCACTGTAATACATGCACTAGGAGTATTGAGGAATTATCACAGGCTAAAGGAGAAAAAATTGTAAGAGCCCTTTTAAAATATCTGTAGCCATCAACTACTTCAAAGCAAGTACTAATGAACAAAAGCCTAAGAATGATATGTTCAAGGAAGTCCAGGGCTTTAAAAATTAGAATACAGCATAAGGATCTTTGAAGATAGTGAACGATTCCTGATGCCTTGCTTCAAATTTGCTGTTTCTGTTCAAATAATGTGTTTTATATTCTGGAAACATAACACCTTTTTAATGGAGCTTATCACAGGAATCCTAAATTAAGGCACCCAATTCATTAACTGCTGAAAATTTTAGTAAAGTAAAATTGAGCCATTTTGTATAGCCCACCTGGAATCTGAGGCCCTTATTTATTATCCACAATTCTTACAACGGTTTCATTGACCTTGACTGGTTCCTGATCATATATCACATTACATAACCATGACTCTAAATTATTTCTCTAGTTTGTAAAATAAGCAAAAATCTTAAACTTTCACTATCTGTATTCCACCGACAAGCACAGTAGCCTAATAAAATACTGTGCAACAGTGACTTCAAGGTGAAGTGTCATATCAAGGGCTAACGACTTAATACATATTATAAAATAATTAGATGGTATGTGTATAATACGAGTTTATTAATAAAAGCTGTATTTATATTCTACTCACACGTAATTACTATTTATAACAACTTTCAATACTACCTAATGTTTTTGTAGTTCAATTATATCTGAAATTACTAATATCATCTTAATTTCTAGATAGACCAGGTACATTGAAAATTTTTCAAGAACTTCAAAAATTCTCTTTTCAGTGATTAGAATTCTGCATAATTTTATAAAAGTCAACATCAGAATGTTTAAAAAACACAACATGACACATTTTCTGTATTTGTTTTCCAAGTGCAATATTAATTAGTGTTACAGTTAATGCAGAGTGGACAAGGTTTTGACAACTATACAGCCTCAACAAGACTTCTAATGGTGACCTAATTGTTACACTTCTCATACACTGCAAGTTAACTGCCCATCCTACAAAGAAAGTGTTTAGGTTCTTGTAGCAACATCGAAGGCAAACTTCTCACACACTTCTACCTCTGGTAGCTACAGAGATCTCAGCTGAGAGATGTATACAATTCCCATAATTATATATGTCCCATTAGAAGCCAGCCTTCCTCAGTACCACAGAAAGTGAGGACATGGGCTGGGCTCAACTCAGCGTGGTCGCTATGGCTTCTGGCTCAAACACAAAGCTGCAGAAGTTGAAATTTACTCCCACTGGTCAGACTAGAATTCCTAACAATTATCGTTACTCAGTATTAATATTTGTTTGAGAAAATAAAACACAAATTTGAAACAATGGTTGAGACACCAAGCACTCAGCTGCTGTGCTCAATTCTTGCACATCTGCAAGTATTTTGATTCTAAGGAAGGTATATCCTGTCTCCCTTAGAAAAAAAAAAAAAGTATTAATTAAGTTGCAACATGAATAAATATTTACAGTGGGGTAAACTGAAATTTTTATCCTCATTTCAAACAATATTAACTGGAACCAGTAATCAAAAATGGAAAATATCCATTCTGAGGATCTGTACTTTTCCATAGAGCTCTGTAGAGACACCAAGAAGATCAATCTTTGATGTTTTCTTTCTCCTACATTAAGGTGACATTTTCCATTATTTAATTACACTAAATATGACACTACTTAGAACATAAACAAACAATGGCACTTTTCTCCCTAGGGATGGTCCTAATGATAAAACAGACATTCCTCATTATAAGCCTGGGCTTCTACAGCCAAGTCTCAGCCTCCATACAAAGACTATAAGACAACAAAGCTTTCAGATCACTGCTTAATTCCAGACATGCTAGTTACTCCTCACTGATTTCAAATAAGTTTACTCCTACGCTTGAAAATAAACGTGCCTGTGCAGTATCTTACAAAAAGCAGCTATCATTTAACATCCAGGCTTCTGAATCACACATTCTTTAACAACAGCAGCAAACAGGGGAACTGGATGCTGTCAAAATTCAAATTCTGTAGTGCACTGCATCTGCAATCTTTTCTGTAACCTAGATTTCCTCAGACAACTACCAATCATTCTTAAAAGAATGTAAATATGGAATAGTCTCAGCCATTTCCATAATCTCCCCAAGGAAAACTTATCACTAACTGAGCTTTTTGCCTTATTTCATGGTGCTGCACTCCCCTGCACCAAGGGGAGCAGCGGGGGTGTTCACCAAAGGACAGGAAGTCTTTCAAAGTAAAGGCAAATGCTGTAAGATACAGAAGCGAATATTAGTGAGAACTATTAGAATGGATAGGATATCCTGTTGGGAGTTTTGTTGTTGGTTTTTCTTTTTCATTTGTTTATTTATTTTCCTGGTACCTTCTCCTTGCAGCAGAGAAACATAATAATCAGTCTGACAAGAAATTATGCTCTACCTGTGTAGCTCCCCTTAATAATGTGATTTAGCATTTCCCTATTGTAAAAGGACTCAGGTTGCACATACTGGGATTTCAATAAATATTTATAACTATTTACTATTTTAAGGTACTCCTAGTTCAGATGTCAGTTTTTCTTGATCACCTTTGCAGATGTTAGTCCCTGCTGCACTCTACCTCTACTAGCAGCATTATGATGGTGGGTTTTGTATCCAAATACTGTCCCTCCAGCAAGAGGATTAAAAACATCCCACTCATCTCGTTTAGGCTCCTACATATTAGATTACAACACTGCACACACACAGGAAAGGGTCTGAATCAGCAGTTCAGGACTCCAGCAGCTTCCTCCAGCACCGAGTCCAAACCTACTGCCCCAAGTAAACCTCATCATAAAATTGTAAGCTCCACACAAAGCAAGTTTCTGTCTCTTCCACTTCCCACTGCAAGCCTATGGCAAAACTTCTCTTTGTTCAATTGCCTGGTTTATTCTCAGCCACTTCATAACTATTTATTCTTAACCCATCGTGAGACATCAGTGTTTTCATTTGGAGCTCTGCTTCCATGCATCACAGAATAGGACTTACATTTTGGTGGGGGGGAAAGCAGGAGAAAATTGGAGTGGCAGATGCTCTATGAAGAAATAAAATACTGCTGTTACCTTTTTCATTTTCTTTCAGTAGGATTCAGGTGGATTATCTCCACCAACAAAAGCATGAGTATTTTAACCCTTTTTTATTAAATTATGCCTTCGCTTCCACTTACAATATGGACCCACACATCAAAGAGCTTATGAATCTCATTGGTTAAACAGAATTTTTTAACTTTTTAAAAATAAGTACATAAAAATAAATTTAAAAATATCCTCTGACTATATACTGACTTGATTTATATGTTTTCTTTAGATATTTTTGAGATTTCCAATGACAGAGTATTGGCACATTGGTTTATGTACTGTAAATATACACAAATATTGCATGGATTTGAGTAACAGCAACATATTTTCTCTCTAACATTCAGATTTTCTTAATGTATTATTTGATACAGATTGTGCACAAATAACAAAAATTAACATGACACAGTATCTTTAGGCATTTCTCTAAATGCCTCAGAAAATACTATTTCATCCATAAGTATAAAATCTACCCATACAGATAATGCCTAATGCTATTAAAGTTCTCCAAGAAAATGTGAATACATATTGTGTCATCTATTAATAAGAATATCCCAGAGACATACTATCAAATGCTCAAGTAACTCACACATCTCCCTAACTTTTTTTTAAAAAAGTTTCCCTTATTTTTAACACTTTTAGTCAACTAAATCTTCACACAGCATTGCATTGCAGCAACATGATGTCAAGTTAGAAATGTTATGAAATGCAATGCTTGTGGTACGTGTTGGTGTGGATCCACTGTAATATTTTGCCGTACCTCAAAAAAGCACAGAATCTAACCATGAAACAGAACAATATACAGCTGATCTAACTGCAACTGAAGACAAAGTAGGAGTTGAATCAAGTCCTTTCAGATGTACTTTTAAGGCACACAAATAGATACAGCTTCCCTCTAACATGCCAGCAAAAAAAAACACTTCCAAGAAGACAGGAAATATTGAATAAAACAACTGTCATCATACATTTCCCACAATTAAACTTCTTAAAAGATGTAACACACAACTGCAGCCACTGCTGCACACAGACAGGAGTGGCATTTGAGGAGAATAAAATAGGTATGGTACACTTTATGTAACTTACATAATCAGAATCAAACCACTGAATGCACTGTAAAAACCTCTGATTAAATGTAATAAAAATTATCTGTATGACAACATATTTTTGTCTAAAACTTCATTTGATTTTGTTCATTACAGTCAGGATGAAGAGATTTATCAAACTGTGTTCCATCTGCAAGGAATAGCAAGGTCTGGAATTAATGACAGGAAGCTTACTAGTTCCACATTATGTTTCTTAAGTGATACCTTTTCTTGACACTGTATATACTAGCTAAAACTGCGGGGAAAAGCAAAGTATAAAAAAAGCCCACATTCTACAATTCATGTAAGGCCCATTTCTGTTACAACTGCTGACGTGAAAATATTTTTATTTGGGAACTATCTATGTTTAAATAAAATGACCTAGCATACCTTCTGTGACATCTTACTTTGCTTCAACTAGGACCAGGTAAGTGCAGTGAAAGAAAACTGTATGACCACTACCACCTAAATACCACTCTTGGTTTTTTACAGATAGGAAATTCTCAGTGTACTAATTTGTGATTGGTATCGTCCTCTCAGAAGATCTGACAAGTTCACATATTTCCTCCTCATGATTTGCCCCGATGATGACACACGTGCCACTGCTCCCATCGAGCTGACAGTGGGCTCTTGCCCGCCCACGAGTGACTGGGTATCGCAGTGCCATATGCCTGTCGGTGCCCTACTCACCCACATTACACCACTATACTTTAATACATTTTCCACAACGTGTTGTTGATTCATCCAGAAAAATCAGTTCAGCACACAATCAGCAAGCACAAAAGGAGTGGGAACCAGTGAGGGGAAACGCAGGGTTTAAGTAAAAATGACCATGATTGAACAGCACTACCTCTGGCGCTACCTAATCTATCAGACCTGCGTCTCCCGGTTCACATTTCCTCGGTACACCTGTCAGCAGCACCAGGGGCAGTGAATTCGGACCCGGCTCCGCACAGCCCGGGGCGGGAGCACGATGCGCTACCTCGGCGGCAACACTCGGGCTGTCACGCAAGCGGTGCCCCCGCCGGAGCCGCTCCCGCGCCCTCAGCCCGCGCTGCCATTGCCGCTGTGCCGGTCCGGCAGCGCNCCCGCGCCCTCAGCCCGCGCTGCCATTGCCGCTGTGCCGGTCCGGCAGCGCCGTCCCCGCGGGAGCGGAGCCTGCTCCAGCCGCGTCCTCCGCCGCGCCGGGCGCGGACAGCTCCGCCGGCACCGCCAACGCCTCCCGGCGTTTCCACACGGCTGGCGGCGAATC